>JAEOAD010000032.1:14012500-14612500 GCA_036365145.1 Orientallactaga sibirica
AGAGAGAATGGGCACACCAGGGCCTTCAGCCACTGTAAACAAACTCCAGATGCATGCGCCACCTTGTGCATCTGGCTTATGTGGTTACTGGGGAACCGAGCCTTGAACCGGGGTCCTTAGGTTTCACAGGCAAATGCTTAACTGCTAAGCCATCTCTCCAGCCCTCATGTACTATATTTAAGGAGTAAACTCAATGATCAAAAAGAAAAATCTCACCATCAAATGCATTTTCCTGTAGCAAGATTTTTTTTAACTTTTTTTTTTTTTTGTTTGTTTTGCAAGGTAGGGTCTCACTCCGGTCCAGGCTGACCTGGAATTAACTATGTAGTCTCAGGGTGGCCTCGAACTCTCAGCGATCCTCCTACCTCTGCCTCCCGAGTGCTGGGATTAAAGGCATGCGCCACCACACCCAGCTTTCTTACCTTTTTAAACAAATAAATTAATTGCTTTGTGTGTGTGTGTGAGTGTGTGAGTGTGTTTATGATTCATGAGCTTCAGATTCTCCTGGCTCCTCCTTCCATTGTCACAGATGTATTGGAATCACAGACATGAGCCACTTTGCCTCGGACTTTACATGTGTGCTAGGTAGAACTGAACTCAGGTTGGTAGGTTTGCGAACAAGCACCTGTATGTGCTGAGCCATCTCCCCAGGCTGTGGATTTCTTTAATTATATAATAAACCAATAGAATGTATTTGTTATACGTTCTTAAGATATCTTCTTACTCCTTCTAGACATGTTATTCCATTATTGAAATCAATCAGTTAATACCATAACCCCCTGAGGACAGCCCTCAGGACAATGTGAGCCTGGTGGGCAGATAAAAGAATAAAACCTGTCATAATATCTAAAATCAAAATTAACAGAATCAATCCTTTATAAAATGTGAGGAATACACTGTTGCTATAGGAACAAAAAGAGCACAAACCTCATTCACTGTGGCATAGTAACTCTCATGCTTGAAGGTTGGGGAGTTGTCATTCCTGTCCCTCACCACGATTCTCACTTCATGGTAGATCACTGTGCCAACTTTCTTGTTCACACACTGGACTTGAACCACAATGGAGTGTATGTTCACGGGAGGCTGCAGAGGAGGAAGCATATCTTTTCAGAAACAACAGAGATCCATTTCTCAGCCTTGTCAATCCCTGATCGCTCAATCTCATTTTATACTTTTTTATTTACACAATGGTAAACTAGATAATCATGATAATTTTCAGTAAATACTAGATAAAATAATCATAAGTACTTCATTCAAAATCTAAACATATAGGTCTTAAATAGAAATATAGAGTATTACTCATGAATAAAATCTGTTTTGGCCAACAGAATCTAGTAAGCCAAATCATGAAATACTGCACAGGGGACAATTAGGAGATTGTCCCAAATTCTAAGTGATAGTCTACAGAGTTCATCCTGAAGTTAGGTTGATGGGTGCAGCTAAAAATTCAGTGAGGAGATAAGGATACTAAGCAGAGCAATTAAATGTGAAAGGTCTGGGCAGGATGGTTAAAGCTTTCAGTGCACCTTCAAGATTAGACTCTGAAAGAAGTGAAGAGCCTTGGTTCTACCAGGAACATAATTTCTCTTTGTTAAAACAAAACAAAACAAAACAAAACAAAACAAAACAAAACAAACCTTTGAAATTGTTGTCATGAGTTTTGCGACTGGTGTGTTGTAGGTCTGTACCAGACCCATATGTTTTATTATAACTTTAATCATTGATCCTATGATTATCTTTATTATTTCATACCTTGTTGAAATTATTAAACATTGTCTATTTGAGAATAATTTGGCTTTTCAAAATTTTTAAAATAATTTTCCATTAAAGGAAAGACTTCATTTTCCCAGCAGATTTTCATATTTTAAATTTTATCATTCATGTGTAACTTGATATAAGTGTTTGTCCTTTTATAGTGTAGTAATTCATGTAGCTTTAATAACTACAAATGAAAATACAAAAAAAATTAGTTATCAAGGCAAGACTTACAAAAAAATGCTAAAAAATTGCCCAATAGGTTATATTCATAAAATCTCAAGAATGTGTTCTAATCAAGTAAAAATGTGTTCTAGCCATCTCTTAATAAATTTTATGAAAATTATTAGCTTATTATTTTAATTAAAAGTAATTCTGAAAACATTTTTGTTTATATGAAATTTATTTTATATAGCCATTAGATATGCAAATGTGTAGAAAATGTGCTTTGGAAGGTTTTCTCTGAAAAGAAGTTTTCTGTCACTGGCTACTGAAGACACAAGAACAATTAAAAGCTGGTGCTATGATGCAACCTCAACCATTTTTCCTTGCTTATAGTTGAATCAAAGATATAAACATTAGCTGTTTTTCAACTAATAATATAAAAATGAACATACTTTTTAAACTGGATATTCACTGCACAAGGCTGAAATTTGATACTTATGTCTCACCATATATAAAAAATACTCAAAATGGATTAAAGAACTAAAGACACATTACTTGAAAAAAATCACTAGAAGAGTCTAAACATTTCAAGACTTATATAGGCAATGCTATTACTTTTTTTTTTCTTTTAAAATAAGGCCCAAAGTTCAGAGGAAACAAAAGCAAAAATTAACATATGAGATTATATCCTTCTCAGCAGCTTCCACAGAGTAAAGAAAATGAACCGAGAGAGAAGAGATGGCTCATGGAATGGGAAAATATTCCAAAGTAGTAACCTGACAAAAAGCAACATCCAAAACATAAAGAATTTAAGATTCAGTAAGAAAAAAATAACCCAAATAATCCAACCAAAATATGCTAAGAATAGATGTCTCAAAAGAAAAATAATCAAAAGTATAAGAAAGTTCTGGAAAAAAAAAATCTCAGCTTCACTAGTTGCCAATGGAAATACAAGCCAAAAAGAAATCACATGGTAATATCATTTCACCCCCAAAACATTAAATATATAAAGTGCTGCTAGGGATGTGTAGGGGAGAGGAGCTTTCTGTACTCTATGTAAGGGAACAGATTTAATATAGGCTCTATACTAAAAATGTGAAGGGTCCTCAGGTCACCACCTCTGTGGTGGGTAGATTAAGCACTTTTGCCATATAAGTGTTAAGTCCAGAGATTTGATGCTCAGCACTCAGCACTCCCACAAATCTCAGATGAGCAGGCAAGCCTGGATTTTGGAGAGAGAGACAAGGAACCCTCAAAGGAAACTAGGTAGCTACAGTAGCTGAATCTATGGATTCAAGTGAGAGAAACTGCCTCAGCAAATAAGATGAGGAGCACCTGAAGAAGACACTTGACTTCAATCTCTGTCGCCACATGCATGTACATTTCTACCAGCACGTCTGCACACATGGATGTGTACCTCACATATATACACATGAATAAAAAAAGAAATGATCTGCCATATGATATATCTATCACACTTCTATATATACCTTGCAAGAACGTGATATCAATGTGCCAAGAAAACTTCATATCTATGGCTGCATTACCTAGTCTGCGGAGTAAGTCTGACTGCCATCAACAGATGGTTGGAAAAAGATAACTTGATACATATACATGGCAGAATTATACTTAGGCCTTTAAGAGAATGATATCCTATCACTCACAGCAAAATGGATGGAACTAAAAGACGTCATGGTTTTATTCCTTCTCTCTCTCTTTTTTTTTAATTTTTGGAGAGAGACACAGAGAGAGACAGAGAGAGAGGGAGACAGATAGAGAATGGGCGCGCCAGCAGTCTCTCAGCTGCTGTGAACAAAATCCAGATGCGTGCGCCCCCTTGTGGGCAAGTGCGGCACTGCGCCCTTGCCTCACTTTGCATCTGGCTAAACGTGGGACCTGGAGATTGGAACCGGGTTCTTAGGCTTAGCAGGCAGGCGCCTTAACCGCTAAGCCATCTCTCCAGCCCTATTTCTTGTCTCTTTTAATGCTATCAGTTTGTGAGTGAGATAATGATTTATTTTTAATTTCTTAGTTTACCAGTGAAAGAAGAAACCTACCTGGTTTTGGCCCAAATGCTCTTGCTGTTCTTTCTCTGTGTGCTTCCTGTTCTCCTACCAGTCGTTTTTTGTGATTTATATTGCTACAAATGCATAAATGTCTTAAAATATTGCATGAAAATCTAGGTTTAATTGAATGAAAGTAATGTTATAATAAATGAGAAAAATGTTTTATTGAGGTGACAGGGATTCATCTGACATAACTAATATCAAGAATCCACTATGAAATAGGGCCTGGAGAGATGGCTTATTGGTTAAGGTTCTTGCCTCCAATTCCCTAGTACCCACATAAACCAGATACACAAGGTGACACATGTGTCTGGAGGTTGTTTGCAGGGGCTGGAGGCCATGACACACTCATTCTCTCTTTCTCTATCTCTCTGTCTTTGCCTTTTTCTCTCTCTTTCAAATAAATAAATTAGAATAAAATATTTAAAGAAAATTTAAAAATAGAAGAGAAAGTAACCCAATCAATAAATGGGCAGATGAATTGTACTGTTATTTTCTGTTGTCTTCAAAGAAGACAGACAGACAGATGGATATGATTTAACAAAAAGTTCAACACTTTTAGCCATCAGTGGAAATACAAATAAAAACTACATTTGCATTCCATTTCACTTCAGTCAAAGTGGATATTACTAAAATAAATTAATAAATATTACTAAACAAAATAAACAAAACAAAAACTCAAAATTCCCAAGAAATAACAAAAGTTGGGAGGAAGCAGGGAAATAAAGCTTTTTAATTTTAATTTTAATTTTTTATTTTTTTGAAGACAGACAGAGAGAGAGACAGAAAGGAGAGAGAGAGAGAGGAATACAGAGATGGGCGTGCCAGCAGTGTCTCAGCTGCTGAGAACGAAATCCAGATGTGTTCGCTCCCTTGTGGTCAAGTGCGGCATGGTGCCCTTGCGTCACTTTGCATCTGGCTAAACGTGGGACCTGGAGACTGGAACCGCTGGAGATTGGAACCAGCGTTCTTAGGCTTAGGAGGCAGGCGCCTTAACCCCTAAGCCATCTCTCCAGCCCAATAAAGCTTTCTTTAAACATTATTGCTATTAATGTAAATTAGTCCATCCACTGTGGAAAACACTCTGACGGTTCCTCAGAATAGCCACATGACCCAACTTTACCACTCGTAGAAATATGCCAGAAGGAAATATATTGAGCACATAAAGGTTCATGCCTACTCATATTGACTGCAGAAGTATTTACAGTCGTCTGACAATGGAATTGTTCTGAGTGCTCGTCAACAGATAACTGGAAGCATGCACTGTATTTATACAATGGACCATTTACCCACCAAAAATTGTGAATGAAATGACGTCACTTGCAGTAACTGTATAGAATTATCATGCTAAGCAAAACAATGCAGATGAATAAAGGCAAGTATTGCATGATTTCTCCCTTAAAAGAAGTTAGAATAAAATATAAAAAAAAAATTCTTAAAAGTAGTAGGGAGTATTAGCAAAGACTAGAGAGTCTCTGAGGTGCAAGGAAGAAGACTGGAGTTGGAAGAATTGGGAGGGTAGTAGAGCATCTTTGAGAAAGTGATTAGGCATAACTAAAGCAGAATATATGGTGCTGGGAGATGGCTCAGAGGTTAAAGGTGCTTGCTTGCAAAGCCTGCCAATTTGGGCTCCATTTCCTAGTATCCATATAAATACAGATGCACAATGTGGTGCATACATATGAAGTTTGTTTGCAGTGGAAGGAGGCCTTGGTGAAGCTATTCTCTGTCTGTCTCCCTCATTAAGAAATAAAAATATTTTTAAAAAGAGAACATATACATATATGTAAATGTCATAAAGAAACCTATTTATATAAAATCAATATGTATTAATAATCATATAAAACTTTGATCAAAATAAAATTACAGGTAGATTTAAACTAATAGTAGTGGCTGTGCATGGCTCTATACCAGTGGGTGCTGGGTTACGACTTTTCAGAATGAAAGTGTCTCAACCTGATGGATGAAAGCCTAAAAGGGCTGTGGTAGCACAGAGCAATCATGGGAAAGACAGTAAGATTCAAAAGTTCTAAGGGACAGAGTGCACTGCACTAACATAAAAGACAAATGGAGGTTTATTAGTGACTACAAATGTGAGACATAGTGGTGAGAAAGTCATCTACTTTGGATGCTGCTGTAAAATAGATTCAGAGGCTTTCTCTATGAAGTGCCAGGCCCCATGCTGAAGTCCAGCCTCTGAGGTTTGGACCTTGGGGGAGGCAAGCTTTTACATGCTCATTGAGTTTCCCTAGGGCCCTATGAATTGATTTCTTGTTACAATCTACCCCTCTTCACCTCCCTTCTCTGTCCTCAACTGGGATGTTTGTGAGTGAGATCAAAGTCATCTTAGGGACATACCTAAATTGGCAATACTTTTTTTTTTTTTTGGAGAGAGACACAGAGAGAGAGGGAGAGGAAGACAGACAGAGATGGGCACGCCACCAGCCTCTCAGCTGCTGAGAATGAAATCCAGATGTGTGCGCCCCCTTGTGGGCAAGTGCAGCATTGTGCCCTTGCGTCACTTTGCATCTGGCTAAACGTGGGACCTGGAGATTGGAACCGTTGGAGATTGGAACCGGCGTTCTTTAGGGTTAGGAGGCAGGCGCCTTAACCGCTAAGCCATCTCTCCAGCCCGTCAATACTTTTTTAAGTTTTCCAGAAGTGTGACATTCAACCACTTTGGCAATTTATCTCTTCTTTCTATATGCTTATGTCTGACAAGGACAGGACTATGATTTTTTCCGGAGCACTCACTGACACACTTCACTCTTTTTACAGCCCTGTAAGCATGATTCAGGGTCACCTCCTTCCACTTTCTTTTGTGAGAGCAGGTATGTATGTAGGCACACACTTGCCTCTGTCCTCAAGCCAGGTGTCACCCTTACTTTGAAACTTTTGGAGGTGAATGGTCTATCACGTGACTGTTTACTGTGCTAATATTACCAACTCTTCTTGCTCAGAAATCAGATATGATTCTTGGGGTACTAAATGTGAATTAAATTTTCTCAGAATCAAATGATCCTTTCCTTTCTCATTCTTATTCTAGGAAATTCAAATTTCTTTTGTTACTGTGCCCAGAAAATAAACTCAGCATGAGCAAAACTTTATATCATATAAAGGGCACATGTAGCTATTAAAATTAAAATAAAACACAGGGACAGAGAAAATAAGAAGTCACTAACATCTCTATCCAGGACTCTTCCCGTACTGTTGAGGAATAGCATCTGTTTAACAGGGTCCAAGAGCACCCAGTAATCCATGTTGTCCTTTAGCGAGAGCTCTATGGTGGGGTCTGGGCCTCCTGCAGTTCCTTTAATCAGCATGTTGTCCACCAGGATTGTACCTGCAAATCAAAGACAGTTGTGTGAGTATACATTTTACTCATATGTATTCTTTAGCAAGGCTTATAAATTTATATTAATTAATTTTGTTAGGTTGCATCACTCACTTATTTCTTTCCCATAGTCACATCTATCATCATTAGGATATTTGCAAATGTCATTTTGGTGAGAGAAAGGTGGGAAGAATAATTTGGAGAGTTTTTCTATCATTTTTCTGTTTCCCTTGAATCTTTTACCCTTCTAAAGCATCACTTCTCTTAGGACTTATCATTGAATTTCACCTCGGACCAAAGGAAATGCCTATAATAACAGAGTCTGATATTCCAATTCACTCAGTAAGACTTGAGTGATGAAGAGAGCTATCTGGAAATGAGAGAGAAGAAATGAAAGGATGAGATGAAGTCACAGGATCTCCAACAGTGAAAACCATCATTTTTTTCTTTTATCTTAAATTCATAAGATATAAATCTTAATGCAAAAGAGGAAGCAAATAGAAGCCATTCTTTATGACATGTCTGGGGTACTGGAATATAACACATATCTCTAATGTAATATTTTGATTTGCTGTCTACTTTTCTCAATGGTTCTTGAATAAATGTTAAAAAGAGAATAGGTCTCTAATCTTTCCTACTGCTAAAGATTCCATGCATTTTACAAGTTGAAAGCAAATAGCATGGATAGGACTCAAATCTCATTTCCTCTCACAGAGCAATGATCAGTTGGCCAAACAATAATGCACTATATCTGAGAACAGTCACTTCCAACTGATACAGTTTATTAAACTTATGACATATTGAAGAAATGTGGCTATGCATAAAAATACACTCTCCCAAGACACTACAAACCAGGAAATATCTAAATAATTCATTGCCTTATGATATCACCCAAGAATACAGATAATTCATAAATATGAGCGGAAAAGCTGACATGAAAAAATACATTATAAAATATATCAGCCACCTTTTTATAAAGCATGAAATCGGCTTAAATGTTATGCCAGTGCACAGGTACAAATAGGGAACTGTGTATTTTCTCAGCATTTAATAATAATTACTATGTACACCATATATCTTTGACATATTAGTATCAATATGCTTAATCTACCTAAGAAATCCCAGAAAAAAAAGCATTTTTGTAACAACAGACCTAAGTAATGTTTAAAAACACAATATTAGGGCTGGGGAGATGGCTTAGCGGTTAAGGTCCTTGTCTGTAAAGCCAAAGGACCTAGGTTCGATGCCCCAGGACCCACGTAAGCCAGATGCACAAGACAGCTGGAGGCCCTGGCATGCTCTCTCTCTCTCTCTCAAATAAATAGTAAAAGCTGGGCACTTGGGAGGCAGAGGTAGGAGGATCACCATGAGTTCGAGGCCACCCTGAGAATACAGAGTGAATTCCAGGTCAGCCTGGACTACCTTGGAAAAAACCCCACAATATTAGTTTAAGCATCATGTGTCCCCCTATTATTATTATTATTTATTTGAGAAAGAGAAAGAGGCAGGCATAAAGAGAAAAGAGAAAGAGAATGAGTACGGGTATATCAGGGCCTCTTGCCACTGCAAATGAACTCCAGATGCATGTGCCACTTTGTGCATCTGACTTTATGTGGTCATGGGTAAATCAAACCTGGGCAATTAGGCCTTGCAAGCAACCACCTTTAACAGCTGAGTCATCTCTCCAGCCCTTTTCCTTTTTTATTTTATTTATTTGAGAGTCCTATTAATATTATTTAAATAAAATACCAAGATGATTACCGGTATATAAACACATTTAAATCATAAGGAAAATAAAACTCTAAAGTTGAGTCAGAACATATTCAATTCAGATTCACTTTCTTAATTCACTTAACAAATTAAATGGTCACAGCCATCAGTTCAAGTATTGGCAACTGTATACAAAGTTGTCACTATGAATAGCATAGCAAATACAAGACAAGCACTGGGCAACCAGGCTTAATATTTATCTGACTAAAGATGGCCATACTGCATTAGTCTGAGGACAGAATCCACCAGACAATGAAGTTAGACTGCATCATACTCACTATGGAGGGTTGTGGTGGCTTATGCAAAAATCCAATTCGGTTATGTTTTCTTCACTTCAAACCAAAAGTCACTGACTCTTTGAAAACTGCTGTTTTCAAAGTCCTTTGTAACATTAGGACAAGTAAAATTGTGTGTAGCACCACCAGGAAAAACTTCTCTCTACCTTGTGGCTATGTGAAAGCTGGTGTTCAGTTGCTTAATCTCACAACGGGGGCATGGGACGTAGCTCAGTGGGCACTTGCCTCACATATATGGGTCCATGAGTTACAAGTTTTTTTGTAAAGTGGATTTAATTAAGATGTGCAATAACTGAATAGTTTCCAAAGTAAAAACCCTAGTGACAACATTAATGCTGGGAAAAATAGATTATTTCTATAGTCAAGAGTCATGCTTCTCTCTTTGTTACTGTTTTTTTTTAAAATTCCTTTTTTTTGGAAAAAAGTGTTTTATTTAAGTCTCTATGCTTTGAATTGGGATATTTTTTAAAATACACAGGCAACTTTTGAAGTAATTGTTTTTCTTATGTCTCAGATATGCAAATTACTAGAATATTTTTATAGTCTCTGTTAAGACTTGTAGTAAGATAATTATTCCATCAATAGTTATTTTATAAATAAGAAGGTTATACCAGAATGAACACAGCACATTCCACTGCACAAAAGTTTCATCGTACTTGCTAAATTGCTTTATGGACTGAATAAACTCCATTTCTCTTGTTCAAAGTTTTATTTGTAAATCCTGTCACATTCTTAGTTTAAACTGTGTTGAGAGCATCAAATTGTTCAGTAGATAAGACACAGTACCCAGAGTTGAGGACTACATCTGTCTAAGATTTCACCATCAGTTATGTTAATCAAGGTGTCAGACAGTGGATGAAAAGAATCCACAGTTCTTTATGTCTGATTGTATCAGAATTAGTCAAATGTGAAAATTAAACAGCCGCCTTTCAGCTTCTAAATGAAATACCGGACTTACTTCCTCTAGAAGAAATGAAGGCATATAGCAGAAATATCATCTACCTTGCTATTGGTACCAGTGAGCGCATTTCATAAAATGGTTTACAGCTCTCATCATTTCATCAAGGCATAAGTGTAACTCACCACATTTTTGGTGGTAATTGTCCTATGTGGAAGACTTTTAACTCTTGGGCCTATAGCACATTTCCAAGAGCTTTATAAAGCAATATGATTCACAGTACTTGGCCTGCTACTCTTGAGTTACATATGTATTTTAGCTAGTGCTCATAGAATATGGGTTCTGTCTGCTTTGCATTCAGTATTTCTCCTCTCAATTACTCTGTGAATAAAAACAAATGGGCGAGCTGGAGAGATGGGTTAGCGGTTAAGGTGCCTGCCTCCTAAGCCTAAGAACGCCAGTTCCAATCGCCAGCAGTTCCAATCTCCAGGTCCCACGTTTAGCCAGATGCAAAGTGACCCATGGGCACAACACCACACTTGACCACAAGGGGGCGCACACATCTGGATTTCATTTGCAGCTGTTGAGAGGCTGCTGGTGTGCCCATCTCTATCTGTCTTCCTCTCCTCTCTCTCCGTCTCTCACAAAAAAAAACAAACAAACAAACAAACAAACAAACAAACAAAAAACAAATGGGCCTTGGAGGAGGACATCCTCATGGAATGTGATCACCTCACCAGGCCAATTCTGTGGTTTTGTAGCACACCCTGTATTGACCGTATTTCCGAAAACTATAATACTACTAGGCGGGGCCAGAAAAAATTAAATATTGAATTCTTTTACATTGCATTTGTTTTTCCATCATGCAATATTGGCATATATTTATTTATGGCTCACTAGATCCCAAGGGTTTTTGATAAAGGACTATTTCATCCTTAGGCTTGTAGGATATATTTCTTGGTCTTGAGAACAATATGTTTTAGTTATGTATGAAATAGGCTTTATTACACGCCTGGTTATCACAATTCAATTTTCGGTTGTTGTGGAAAAATCTACCTCTTTCAGACTGTAGATGGAAATAACTGAAAAAAAAATGCTGCATACATCTTCTACTTGTGCTAAGCCCACTGTTTTATTTTTGCAGTCCACATCTTTTATGAGAATATGAATTGTTAAGAGGCAGTCTTGTTTTGCTTTCCTAAGAAATTTTCTAGCATTTTTCATTATTGTGAATCTGTTTTAATCTACTTAATTCTATATAGATTAAGTAAATATTGTGATAAAAAAGACAACACATTGAGCACATACAGATGTTTCTAAATTCCAGGTCTTTTCTTTTGAGTTTTGCAAACTAGCATGTACAAAATATAAATATTGAGTAAAAATGATTTACTAGATTGAAGTGATAAATAGATTATACACTTCAAATATTTATCATATTGCTTTATAAAGCCCTCGAAAATATGCTATAGGCCCAACAGTTAGAGTCTTCCACATAGGAACATTTCCACATATGTCCTTCCACATACCCCATGAATTCTGAATCAGGGCAGCTGGTGATCTGTGAGGATGCTGGCAAGGAGCTGACAAGTGGAATCTGGGGCATTTTGGGAGATTGAGGTATCTTAAATCTGTGCTTGCTTTGTATTCTTCCTTTTCACTAATACCTTTCCCCTAGCTCCTTCCATGTGATAATTAAAATATAAGAACACACAATTTAAAAAAGGATGTACGACACATTGTGAAATACCAATTAAAAGAATAAACGGCTTAGTAAATATCAGACAGAAGAATGAATAATGCTAGAGATAAAATGAGATATTCCAAGATAAAAAAGGCCTCAATAGGTTGACCTTGAAGAGACCTATCTTACAATAGGGATGATACTCAGGTCAGACCCCCCCAAAAAACCTGTAATTTCCAAACAAAATAATTAAAAATTGCAGCAATAAGAACAAACTTATTCTACTTAGTTTGATATCATGTTCTAAATACTGAGAGAACAGACTCTGGAACTGACAAGGTTAAAGTGTATACTAAATGCCCACTTCCCACAATGAGGAAGAGCACAAAACTCTCCCCTAGTTTCCTTCTTGGGTGTAATCACTACCATAGCTAAACAAGGATTTCTACCCTAATACCATAGGTATGTTCCCAACAATGAGTCGTGCTATTGTCCCTGGTATGATAATCAAGACTAAAATAATTATAATAAAATATAAACAATTTAATATTCCAGTGATGATTTCATCAAGCATTCAAGTCACCAATTATTGCATTAAATACTATGATTTGTGCTTTTCCTTTGAAGTAGTAGGCATTCAGGACCTTTGGCTACTAAACACATATATTTAATTTGTTTTAACTATTATCTAATAAGTACATATTTCAAAATATCACATGTTCCTCATTAATACGTACAAGTTTTATGTTGTTATAGATCACTTAACAATAAATTTAGAACCTGGAAAATTTGTGTATGATGTGCATACACGTGTGTATGAATGTTTATGTTTGTGGGTGTGCACATGTGCAGGTATGTATGCATGTGGGGTGTGTGTATGCCAAAGCCAGAGGTTGACTTAGTATTTCTTCCTCTATTAATCTTCATTTTATATTTTGAGGCATAGTCTCCTGCCGACTCTGGAGCTCACTGTTTCCTCTAGACGAGTTAGCCAGCTTGACCAAGGAGCCACTGCCTCTGCTCCCCATTCACTGGAATCACAGGTAGACCACCATGCCCATCTAGTACCCAGACCCTCACGTTGGTGTACCAAGTGCTTTGTCCACCAAGCCATCTCCCCAGCACATAGAATTTGAAAAGGTTTTATGCAGAGAAATAACTTCTTTTTATTTTCAAAAATAATTTTGCTATTGATTTTTTTTTTTTTTTCAAAAATAATTTTGGCCTATTGATCCTCCTACCTCTTTTGGGACAAGGCATGTCTCACTATTGATTTTTGAGACAAGGTCTTACTATGTACCCCAAGCTGCCTTTAAACTCATGCTTCTCCTGCATGAGCCTCACTAATTTCTGGGGATACAGGCATATAACTCTGCACTCTGCTCTGAAATAGCTTTGCAGCTGGCTCATCCACACTGCAGATTCTGCAGACATGAGTGTGTTTTTCAATTGTAGGCGCCATGCAGCCACCAAGGCAGATGCTACAAAAAAAAAAAAAAAAAAAAAAAGGGTGCTCCAGGAAATTCTATTTTGACTATTTTGATTTTCTTAGGATTTGCTTGCATAGCTAAGTTTGTCTTTATAATTGTAGAAAATGCTCTTCCAGATAACATCAAAACATAAATTTACTGGAAAACAACTTATAAATGAATTCTGTTTCCTCATTATCCAACACTTACCCCTATTACCCTTAGTGCATATATGGTCATTTGCATCAGAAAGGAGCTGACTAAATGAGGTTAGACTATAAAGTGCTGACTATAGTCTTTCTAACCGAAAATGACTCAAGGATATCTGCTGCCATCACTGTGGTGATTCTTATCCAGCTTTGAAGAAGTGCCAGCATCTAAAGCAAATATTTTATGTCTGTAAAGTCTTACTAACTAATTCTGCTGTTTAGGTTACAGATGGGGTCAAAAGGAGCTTACACAGACTCAGAAGATTGAACAAAAATATTAATTATAAGAAGATAGAATGCTCAGTATATACACATGCAAAGCAGATCATCCATGTTTCCACTTTCAGACAATCCACCCAGCCCCGCAGTCACCAGCCAGTGACTTCTTTCTGCTTCCCAGCCTAGGATGATTGTGAGTTCTTTCATGAAACTCAAATCTGATGACAGGAAAATATGATGACCAACAAATTTATATTATAGCTTATCTTTATGTTGAATATTTTTTTCTAAAAAACAGTATTTGGGGCTGGAGAGATGGCTTAGCAGTTAAGGCGCCTGCCTCCTAAGCCTAAGAACGCCGGTTCCAATCTCCAGGTCCCATGTTTAGCCAGATGCAAGGTGATGCAAGGGTGCAATGCCGCCCTTGACCACAAGGGGGCACACACATCTACATTTCGTTTGCAGATTCTGAGAAGCTGCTGGCGTGCCCATCTCTATCTGTCTTCCTCTCCCTCTCTCTCTCTGTCTCTCTCTGTGTCTCTCTCCAAAAATAAATAAATAAAAATAAAAATAAAAAAATATATTAAAAAACAGTATTTGATCAAGTTAGTCACGAAACACACAATACTTATGGATATGTATATCACAGGGATTAATTATATATAGCAGGCATGAATCATAACTGGGTATTTAATGTTTTCCTAGAAGTCATTTGATTCCTTAAATAGACAATTGTAACAGAAATAGATTGGACTATAAAAATACTGAGAAAATGGCTGAGGGGAAGTAGGATGTTTATATTCCTAATTAACCCAATTCAGTGAAGTGAAGAAAGGGTAAGAGAGTAATTGGGCTCATTCCAAACTCTAAAACAACTCCTTTTTTTTTTTTTTGCATAATGCCCCTCTTTCATGCTATAAACAATTAATTATTCAAATGTGTCTAAACATAATGAATTCTATAAAAGTTCTCCAACCTTGTTTTCTTAATTTAAGCTCCTCAGCAAAATGTTTAGTTATATCAATTACATGTTTAGTCACATCTATTGTTTCCTTTTTTCAATGAGATGACCATGGCCATCACATTACTAACTGATATTGAGCAAAATCTACATCCTGGACTATCGAGCTACAACAGACTCTTCTTATGTACACATTTTCTTGTGTATCTGTGTATGTGTGTACATGTTCATATGTGTGAGTGTGCCATGCGTGTGCCACAATGTGCACATGAAGGCCATAAAATGACAACTTCTTTGAGTGTTGGTTTTCACCTTCCACCTTGTTTGAGGCAGACTCGCTGTTTCCATGGCGTGCCACTTTATTCTTCTGGCTAGCTGGCCCACAGATGATTCTCTCTGTCTTTGCCTCTCACCTTATCCCAGGTACTCTGGAATTAAAGATTCTCTTGACATACCATCTAACCTTACCAGTGTTCTGGTAATCTGAACTCAGGCACTCACACTTGCACAGCTAGAATTTCTCCACTGAGCAATCTCTCACCGTACACGTTTTTTTTAAAACTTTGCAGGACCATTATGGAAACAATCTTTCTATTCTATGAATGTTTAATACTTCTTTAAAAAGTGTAAGTTGTAGAGTTCACTCATAAATAAACCCATATCTTATCTAGATTACATGGATACTGTTTTGTGGTAGAAATATAATACATCCATATCCAGAATCATCATGGAAAAAATAAAATTTTTAGATTGATTTATGCTTTCAATATTAAGAATATATTGACCATGCATAATTCTTTCCAACAATGACAAATGGGACCAAGTGAAAAGTAGCTAAAGTAAAACTTACAAATATTTAAAAACATTTTCTATAAATTTATGTACCACAAAAATATAACTAATTAATATACTTTCCTAAAGTGTACATATTTCTTATGGAGCAATATACTGTAGTTATGTATTTTTACTTTTTGATAGTATATATAATATATCAAATGTTTCATAAAATTCAACATATGAAACTTAAGAGATATTTTTGCCTTTTGTCTTTAGATTTTTCTTTAGAAACTGTTATTAATGTTTAGATATTTATTAGTTGATAATATTTATATTAGGTTGTAACTTAAGTATTTCATCAATGCATTTTCATGTAAATTTATGTTCACTAACTTTGTGTTATTTACCCAATGAAATCTTTGTCATAAAATTTTAGAACTGGGAAGAAGTTTATCAAGCCTTTACATATGTGTGTTTGTGTTTGAGTGAGAGAAAGGAAAGAGAGAGAGATAAGAGGGGTTGCTAAAACCAGTCTCTGGATCATCTCAATAGCTCCCTATCCTAGAGTACACTCACCTTTCCAAAATGACCTAAGCAGGAAAGCAGATCCAAGTCACAAACCTTGTTACACTCCTCACGATTTAGTTTTTTTTTTCTTCTGCATTGCCTTCACCTCAGAAATATACAAGCAGAACTTATATATAAAAAGCTCACTGCTTTGCTTTGAGTTCTTGAGAAATTGACCCAAAAATGTTGTTGCTATAGAAGTTCACAGCATGCAATTTCATGCTCTATAATTCTGTTGACATGAATTTAAAGAAGATAGAAATGACCCAAAAGAAATATATGAGAGAACTGTACAATGCATTTATGAATAAACTGACCCTAGGACCAAATTTTCTGCCATAAGTACAAATTTATATATATATATCTCCAATCTCTCCTTCTTGAAAGAAGACACCATTAAGGTGGATGTTAGAGCAGTAGTGAGGGGAGAGAAGTGGTCACCCTGAGCAGGAATCAGGGTTTAGAGGAGCTGACAAGGCTCTATGATTAACAAGAACTTGGGTGTTACTGTGATGTGATTCCAGCCACCTGACTTTATGTGAGTTGGTTATGTGTCATTTGTCTCTAATGAAAGGAAGGTGAGAAAGGTATTTTCATGGAAGGTGTTTATATGAGTTTCTGGTGACCATCTTCCTGAACGTCTCGGCACATTCACAAGCCACACTGTGACACACACATGCTGGGAGCTCTAGGTATCATTTAGGCGCTACCTGGAGAGAGACTGAAAACTTTACTGCTATAAGCATGAGAAACAATGGTTCCAACAATGAGACAGAGTTTGAAAGTAATGCCTGCTTCTTTACTCAGATCTCAGATAAGACTGTGGTCCTCACAACTCATTACTCATGGTTTTATGAATATAGAACATGCCTATGCTTAGCTTGGACTCATGATCCAAAGAAACTCTCAAATTATAAATGATTATTGTTTTAAACCATCAAGGTTTGATACTATAGTTGTGCAACCATAGAAAAATAATAGAGGCTTTAAAGACAAAGGAAATGTTGTTCAACAAATTCTGGCCTACTATGTACTAACTCTATAATCTTTGACATGTTTCTCAGATTCTCATGGTCATCATAGGTGAAAAGATGAGAAATAAATAATGTAAATAGATATGTCTAATGACCCAATGAGTATTGCTTTTCATCCAGTGCGATTTGTACTACATAGAAATTTAAGCATACAGGGCTGAGGAGATGGCTCAGCAGTTAAAGTCACTGGATTAGATTTAAGCATATGCAGGATTTAATGATATTTTATTAAGCTATGTACATCATGAACTAATACTATTAAACATAATATATCTTTCTTTATAGCTGAGATATAACAAGTGTGAAATACACACGAAAGCCAATAGGGAAAAAAACCATGGATATGAAAAGCAGTAATCATATCTGTGGCAACAGTTTATTCAATTATTATTGGCAATATGTCATAAGGCTAAAAGACCTTTCTTGCTAGTCAAAGTGAAATGTTAACAAGCTAACAAGAAAGAGAAGCTACATCACTGAGATTCAAATGTGTATAGGCATTTGTTTACTCTGTGAACTGAACTTAGTGATGTTATGTAAAGAGTAAGTGAATAACAAGACCTTCAATTAACAAGCATATAAAAATGAGAAAGGTTCCTACCTTTAGTACAGTGCAAAATTTTATAGTTTTCAGACATCAAATGGATGCAGTTTGACTTTTTAGAAACAGACAGATTTAGAAATTTCATTATTCTAGAAATGTAGTAGAAGTGTGGATGAAGGACAATCCTGATCCCATTGCCAACTCTTCTTTAACATTGGAAGGAATGTAGAATTTACTCAGCAATTCTGTTCTCCAAAGGGGAAGAACAGGGAGAGGAAGAAAAGGAAGGAGGGAGGGAAGGAGAGAGAGAGTGTGGAAGGGAAAGGTAGGAAAGGGAAGGAAGGAAAAAAGAGGAATATTGTTGGCATATTGTACACTCTGAATTGGAAATGACTGACTAAAAAGATCAATCAGATTTTATCAGGTGAAGATAACTACAAAATCCTCAGCCTGTCTTCCACTGGTATAAACTACAAACTTCATTCTACTGTTGTCAACTAAGAACTTTCTTCCACTGGTGTCAGCTAGAACTTTGGGTCATTGGTGTCACCTATAAACTTTGTTCCATTGGTGTCAACTACAAAGTGGCAGTCTAGAGTGTTTCTTTAACGCTCCAATGAAAAATCAAATCTCTAACCAGAGAATGATCCCCAAATTAGACTGAAGCCTCCATTGAGATTGTTGGTTTACTCTCTGCAGTGACAATGGACCTGCAGAAAGTCTTTAGTGTGATATTTTAAAAGAAGAGTTGTAAGTTAGCTTTTAGATGCTACTTCAAAGTTTTAAAGAATTCAATGCAGCAAATTGTAAATGAGACTGAGTAAATTGAAGAGGTCATTCAGTATGTAGGGAAAATTCTGCTAAGAGTTTGTCTACAGACTCCATTAAATGGTTACAGAGTTCTTGTTAAATGTATATATGTAATTTGAAATGTTTGCAGTTAAATTATTTACATTATGGATGGAATTAATAGCATAGAAGAATTGTCAAATTTATGTACTCACATACATTCATCAAAGGATAAATGGAAGTACTTTGCTTTTTTCTATTTTCTGTATTTATAACAGGAATGACAACATTAATAAGTTGAATTAACAATAAACTAAAACTTTGACTTTGTACCAGTTTTATATACTTAATATTAGATAAAACCCAAGCTATATTCCCTGTCCATGCATATTGCTAAAAAGTTAAATAAAATCAGCTCATTTATTTTAGGAACAGAAAAGAATTATACAAGAGAAAAAGGATGTTACAAAGAAATCAGTGTGTCACTGATACATGGTTATAGTTAAGGATTTACAAACGTCAATAAGTGGAAGTATTCCTAAGTAGGAACCAATTAATGAATGAGTAAAGCAAGTTCACATGCTATGGACTATGATCCAGCTATAGAAGGATGAAATTTTGACATCCGTGGCAATATTTATAAAATTGGAGATCACAATTTTAATGAAAAACAATCATAGCATCTCATTTTTCTGTGGAATCTATAGTAGGGAGCAGAATGGTGAAGAGCAAAGCAGGGGAGAGGTTGACGGTGTGGAGGGAGGAAAGGCTGACCCACAGGGCTAAGTCCTGGCGAGGAGCAATGCAGCTGTGTTGCCGTACAGTTAGCGACCAAAGAAAACATGTCAGAGAGCTAGAAGAAGGGTTCTGAGTTTCTTCATAGAGAAATGGTAAATGTTGGGCTGGAGAGATGGCTTAGCATTTAAATAAAGTGGGTTTATATTTTACTCAGCATGATAGGACATATTATATTCACCTCCCACTTCTCCTCGGAGTTCAGAATTAATTTATAAGTTATTTAAAGTATTTTATGCCCCAAACTAATTTGTAATCTAACAATAGTTTTCAAATGCTTCAAGGAGAATTGAGTGATCATAATTTTAAAGATAAAAATCTGTTTGCACTTAAAGAAACAAACCTCACAACATTAAGCAAAATTCTCTAAAAAGAAATTAGAGCAAATGACAAAACAGGGAAGTCTTGTGACTCTGCTGAATACACAGAAATTAGAAATACATTACAGAGAAAGGTTTTATTTTATAGGTAATTTGCCTCTGAAAACAATTAATTAAAGGCCATAGTAAATAAACATTAAGTGCATGAGATTTGCTTGTTTTTTGATATGTAAGTGGTCAAATATTAAGAAAGCACATTATGTCATTTTTGCTAGACATGTCTGTAATGGAAAAATTAATGTGTTTAGGTGTAACCATTAAAAAGCTATAAAGTATAATAATAATGAGTGTTTTATTAGGCTTGTCATAGATGCTGAACCAACTAGACAGATGGAATTAAATGAACTCTCTAACTATAAATGAAATACACTTTGTAAAACTTATCCATTTCCATATTAAAGGTAATCACACTATTTCAAAAATGAAATAAAAAAACTTATTTTATTTATATTTAATTTTTTTCATTTGGTGTCTAAAATGGTGAAAGTCAGTCATAGCACCGAATAGCTCAATTTAAAGTCTCAATATAAGACATTTACTTAATAAAGGCTTTATAGTTGTTATCGTGCAAATCTTTCCCCTCTTGGTTAACTTAAGTGATAAGTATTATATATTTTTTAATTTTTTAAAATTATTTTTTATTTATTTTTGGAGAGAGAGAGAGAGAGACAGAGAGGGAGAGGGAGACAGAGATGGGCACACCAGCAGTCTCTCAGCTGCTGTGAACGAAATCCAGATGCATGCGCCCCCTTGTGGGCAAGTGCAGCATTGCACCTTTGCCTCACTTTGCATCTGGCTAAACGTGGGACCTGGAGACTGGAACCACTGGACATTGGAACCAGCGTTCTTAGGCTTAGCAGGCAGGCACCTTAGCCGTTAAGCCATCTCTCCAGCCCAAGTATTATATTTTTGTGATGCTCTTATAAATAGAATTGCTTTCTAAATTTCCTTTTGGAGTTACTAGCTGTCAATGGATAGTTCATGATCTACTGTGTTGAATTAGTTCCTACTGCCATAAGCGTGTGTGTGTGTGTGTGCGCGTGCGTGCGCACATGCACGGTGTAGAATCAATATTTTCTATGTTTAGTGTATTTTGGAAGCAAAAGAAAAAGTCCAACTTTATAGGCTATCAATAGAGAATTTAGAGTATTTAAAAAATTTTATTTTTATTTATTTATTTGAGAGAGAGATACGGAAATAGGCAGGGAGGGAAGGAGTGAAGGAGGAAGGGAAAGAAAGAGACAAAGAGAGGGAGAGAACGGGTGTGCCAAGGCTTCCAGCCACTGCAAATGAACTCCATATACATGCACCACCTTGTGGATCTGGCTTATGTGGGTACTGGGGAACTGAACCTAGGTCCTTTGTCTTTGTAGGCAAGTGCCTTAACTACTAAGCCATCTCTCCAACCTGAGAATCTGGAGTCCTTTAAAATCAATTTAAAATTACTGTAATTAGTAATTCAGTATTACTGAAAAATCCATCAGAAAGTTTAATTGAGGCATTAATTAACATCCAGAATGTATAGAAAACTCCTAAAATTCAGCAAGAAAATTATTTGGTTAACAAATTGGTAAAAGATGTGAATAGGTTTGTTGCAAGAGATGACGGGTCAAACACATACATGAGAATGTTCTGAATCTATTCAACATCAGGTAAGCAAACCAGAGGTTTAGAGAAATGCACCACTTGGCTATTGAAAAACACACAAGATTCTGAATCTACTGAGCATCAGGAAGCAAACCAGAGCTACAGAGAGATGCACCATGTGGCCACGGGAATGATTACCAAAAAAAAAAAAAAAGATGAGAGAGATGAGAGAATAACATAAGGTCAACTGCTGGAAATTGGAACTCTTCTGTTCTCTTGACAGGAATTTAAGACAACATAGACTTAAGTTTACTAAGACAAGCAGAATAAATTCTAAAGGCCAATTTTGACTTCTATTACTAAAAATTTATTGTGCACCTGAAAATTACAAAGAAAATACATGTTATTTTCACCACATACACAAAAAACTATAAAGTATTATAAATGTTAATTAGCATTATCCAAATGAATGTCATTAATAGCATGAATATCATTTGCATATACAATTTTATTAGTCTGTTTAAGTTATAAGGCACTATGGAAAATAGCATTTCATTTCCCTAAAATGTTAAAAGTAGACCTGCTATAAAATTCAGAAATTCCGTTTGTGCATATATATTATAAAGGCTAGATTCCCAATTATTAAAGAAGTGTTTATGCACACATAATCATGTCAGTACCATTGACAATAGCTATGACACAGAAGAAACTCAAGAATCCTTTAATAGATAAGTGAATAAGTGAGACAGAAAAGAGAGGAAAGGAGAGGAGAGGAGAGGAGAAAGAGTCAGAGAGATTTACAGTCATATAAAGAAATGAAATTCTGACCTGGGCTATAACTAACACAAGTAAAGTTATCCTAACCTTGATAAACCTATTACAAAAAGACCACCATTATAATATTTCATGTATATGTATTATTTAAAATATTCAGACATGGAGAATCAAAACAGATGGTCATTGATAAAGTCTCAGGAGAAGGGAGAAGGGGAGAGTTATTGTTTAATCAGAAAAGAGACAAGCTTTGCGAAATGGAATAATCCTGGAGATGGTGGTGAAGATACGTTATACTTAATACTTCTGAAGAGTCCCCCTGGAAGGACTGACTCATGGTAATGTTATAGTATGTGCATGCTGTCTTTTTCCAGACTCTTCATAAATCCTCTCATTGTTAGTAAAGTTATGTGGCCTCCATGGAATGGTTAAAGAGGCTTCTCTGAGCACATGACTGTGGAATCAGGCAGAGACTATCTGGATGGGTAACGATAATCAATTCAGAACAGTGCCTGTGCTTCCACTGGGAATGAGACAATATTGGGGATTTGATGTCTACCCCATTGCTGCAAATTGAACATAGAACCCCAGGCTGCCAATCATCTTGAGTCAAACCATCATGCTTCTGCCTGCTCATTATCCCCTCCCTGCCACTGAAGTCATTTTGATCATAGGTTCATTCCTTCTTCATTTACTGAGATCAGGAAGCAAATCCTTGTTAATAGCAGCCCTCTTTGTGTCTCTGAGCCTTAGGCATGGAGAGCATTTCTTGCACATGAGATGCCTTCCTTACTAACTCATTTGTTAAACCTTGTTGCCTTCTGGTCAGCCTTGAAGTTTATATATGATAAAGGATGATATATCAGGATGCACATAAGCAATGCTCTATTCACATTTCAAGCAGCCCAAGGCATCAAACTGCTCCAAAACAACACTTCTCAGCTATAATGTGTACAGGAGCAATCTAGGGAGCTTGTTAAAATTAAAAATTCTGATTCAGTAAATACAACTTGGGGGTCTTCCAACCGATGGCTATTACATCTCACTTTGTGGAATTAGGCTTTCTAACATTTTTTTGGTAAGTGTTGTTGCCAAACAGAAGCACCAACTTCATATAGGAATTTCCTAGAAATTTGTATAGCCGTCCCTCCCATCATAATACAAATTATAAAGTCAGAAGGAGGAGCTCAGAAAGTACTTTGAGAAACCACCCATGCGATCTGAGACTCATCAAAGCTTGGAACATTACTTTATAAATATTCTAGGAAACACCTTTCATTTTTGACTTCTTTTATTGTAAGGTGCCATAAAGACTGGTTCAATTAACAAGTTGCCTAAACTAGCATTCTACTCCCACCACCCTTCAGTGAGCACCCATCCATGTCTACTTCCTGTGGAGTCCACACTCCTGGATGCTCTCCAGATGGGCAACAAGACAGTTTGACAATTCTCTAGACAAAGCTTGGTATTTAGACTGTCATACACTTGGAAATAGAATCTGCATTTCTGTCTGATATGGGAGCTGCATTCCTTATGGGCACACAGGCAATGAGAGATGGTAATTATGAACTCTAGAAGAATCACCATCAATTTGTGAGGAGACTGAGGCTAAGGCTGTAAATCAGAGACATAATTATCTAGGTACTAAAGGAAAAATGAGGGTCCACCTTCATGGACAGAGAGATTCATTGAATTTCAGAAGTTCAATCCTTTCTCCTTCATCTTGGTCCCGTTCTTATGTTTTAGTGTCTCCCTCTTTCCAAGTACTATTTTTCAGTCTTTTCTTTGGCTTAAAACACCTGAAAGGGTTAAGAATTCAGGTGGCCCTGGATTTCTGAAACATTTTCAAATGACGTGGGGCTCCTTCAAAGCTGCTGGGAGAATTTCAGGTTCACCATATGTGTTCTTAGTGTTTTTCTTAGATGTTAATTACACATTTTTCAATGTAGATTTTCTAGAGCTCTCAGGGAACAGCAAATATAATCATAATTACTACTGTTGTCATAGTGATTTAATACTTCAGCCACTTGGTCTTCCAGTGTTATACACCTGCACCCCATCTCACGATCCCAAAGGTGCTCGTTTGAGTAATTGTGATGCTATGTTTGGCAGAGGTAAGTGATGTACCATGTGGATTATCCACCTACAGGGAAGGAAGTTATCCCTGGTTTCTCAAATATATGCACCATGTAATCCAAGAATCTCATTATGAGATTTTTTTTTTTACTTGGAGGCAAGTTATGTACCAATTATAGTATGTGTGTGGCCTCAAGATAACGTAACCCTCAGGTCATACTAATCCAACACAGATTCAGTAAGTGATACTTAATAAAGCTGTGGCTGGGTCCGGCAAACGATATAAGGTAAGGCCAGGCATTGATAACACAAGGGATACAGAAGGGGAATTTCATCAAAAAAACAGCAAATAGAATCTAAAAACACATCACATAACAAGAGCCACAATTACAGAAGAAAAGATGCTATGTTGAACAGCCAGGGACGCCTACACTGGACTCCTACTTTCCTTATTCTCTTTATCTTCTCTCAGGTTGACTCACCGCAATAATTCAATAAAAGAGTGCTCAGTAATCTCAAGTCATCCTGACAGGACGGGGAAGATAGACACGGGCTATGAAAGCAAACAGCTGTATTCTGGTTTCCTTCTACAGCATATATGTTCCCTTCTGGTAGCCCTGATCACACATCCTAGTTTTCATGACTTTGCTTTTTCTGTATCATCTCTCCTTTTCCTTTCATTATGACTGACTTAAGATTCCCAAACTTGAAGTCCTCATCCAGGCCATTTTATTACACTGAAATCTCATATCCTGTCTTCTCCACATCTTTATAAATAAAAAAACCAAAATCTGATTAAAATTACCTGTCAATATTACCATATAATTTTATTTCTATGTGTTTCTTTTCATATCCATTAAGTGATTCTCCATAATCCAAGGAGAAATATTATCATTATCATTGGCTTACTACCTTTCAAGGCCCTTATACAATCCATGAGAAATTAATATTATGTGCAGAATATGTTCAGAATTGGATCACAGTTTACTATTTTTTTTACTTTGTACCAGTGACATCTTGAATATGGATTATAGAAATAAAACCTCAGATGGTTGCTATGTTGTAGACTTTAAGTTGCCTTAGACTTTTTTCAACATACTATCTAAAATAATCTTAAAATATATATCAGCTTAAAATTCCTTAATGGACTATTGACTATCCAAGAAGATGGAAACTAAATTCTTAAATTTAGTTCAAGAATGTCCAGCATGATTTGGTGGTTTGGGTCATTATATACCATCATTTTCTTTTTTAAAAATTTGTTTATTTTTATTTATTTATGTGAGAGCAACAGACAAAGAGAAAGAGGGAGGGAGGAAAGGAGAGAGAGAGAATGGCATCCAGCCACTGAAAATGAACTCCAGATGCATGTGCCACCTTGTGCATCTGGCTTACGTGGGTACTGGGGAATTGAGCCTTGAACTGGGGTCTTTAGGCTTCACAGGCAAGCACTTTCCTGCTAAGCTATCTCTCCAGTCCCTATACCTTCATTTTCTATACCACACCACCCACTTTCACTTTATGCACCACACTATCCACCTTCACTATCTTTTTTTTTTTTTTTAAATTTATGTATTTATTTATTTGAGAGAGAAATAAAGAGAAAGAGAGAGAGAGCAGTAGAGGCACCAGGGTCTCCTACCACTATAACCAAACTAGATGCATGCATCACTTTGTGCATCTGGCTTTATGTTTATGGGGAAACAAATGTGGGTCATTAGGCTTTGCAGGTGATCACCTTAATTACTGAGCCAGGCTCCACCTTCCCTGTCTATACCACAGCAACTTCCCTTCCTATTGATCCTACTTGTGTTGTGTTTTATAACTAGAATCTGCTTCTTATAGTACCTTCTGGTTTGGTCAACAAAATCTGAATGATGGTAACCATGCTATGTAACTGAACACCATACCATATACCTGTTGCCATTAATACTTTCCCACTGTCTAATATCTCCACCAACACACCAGTGAACACCTCCCAAATACACTCCTCAAGATTACAGTTCTCTAATGTAAGAGGTATATTTTCACTCATGAGCACATTGAAACTTTAGGAAAGAAATGTTTTCTGGCTGTTATAGAGTCTAGGTTTCTAACCATGTCTTATCACTAATGGATGACTCTTTATCATAACAAGAAGTTTAGCCTTAAGTGTTTCTCCAACAATCTGGCAAAACAATTTTATACCTATGTATGTACAAACTGGACATAAATTCCTGCATATATTTCAGAAAGCTTATACGTGAGAGTTTGGGTATGTGGAAAAAGCACCATCCTTGAGTTCTGAGGAAATGGACCAGGTGTATACTCACATGAACTATTCGATCTACATTAATGAATATAAACAGCTTTCAGTTTGAAAAGGAGCATTCCATGATGGCTTACACTTAACATGAGTCTTGCTTTACTGTGTGTTATACAGCTTAACTCATGGAATCATCTGGGAATTCAGATTTACAGAACCGGCAGGTTCTGTTCTTTTCTTGAGTTTCACCTTATAAAGCTCAGGTTACCTGATTTTGGGGAAGCAAGTCCTCAACTGTCATAATGACAGTATACAATGTTTAAATTACTAGTTTAAGTAGAATGAGTTGAAAATAGAATGCTAGGGATGTCCAGGTTCTATTTTCAGTATTGTTAGGTCAGGATGGGTTTCCCAAGATGGAGTCACTATGGTCAGCAGAATGGTGACAGAGGCATAGAAAAGTGGATTATCCACATTCTTCATGAAACCACCTGGTAATTATGCCCTCCTTGCCTAACAATGTCCCAGGTCATGGTTTCCTGCCCCCTTATCTCATAAGTCACATGGTCACTGTTCTGGTAACACATCCTAGCTATTTTAAAAGGTTAATGGTTAATGGAATGATCTCCCTTAAAGGAACTTTTCTATTCAAGTTAACAAAGGAGGTGGTTTCTTTTTGTTTGTTTATTTGTTTTTTTCCTTCCCCACCTTCCCCCTATTGAAAAAACCTTATAAAGCCCACTACTTCAAAACTCAGGTTGGCTGTGCTCCTCTCTTGAGAGTCAGCCCTGGCAGGTTGTGCGTTTCCCGAATAAAAGCTTTCATCTTTGCCTCAGAGTGGTTTGCATGGTCTAGGTCACTCCTAAACCTTACAACTATGTTGCTTCCAAATATTCCCATGGTAGGAAGTGCCTAGATAAAAGTATAAGAAAGCTTCACTTTGTCTCATTATATTTCTTATATATATATTTTGTTCTTTGTGTGTGTATATGTGTGTGTGTGTGTGTGTGTGCGCGCGTGTGTGTGTTGTGTGTGTGTGTCTTGCTGCTGCAAAGAAACTCCAGATGCATGTGTCACTTTGCATCTGGTTTTATATCAGTGCTAGGAAATTGAAAGTATGCTTATAGGATTTGCAAGCAAGCACCTTTAACTGGTAAGCCATCTCCCAACCGCCGTATGTTTCAGAGTAATTTTATTCCACAATATTGTGTCTGCTTTTGGATTTCTCTGTAAGTGCTTCTGCATCAATGACAAATCAGTCACCTTGACAAGTCATACTGACCATGGCAACCTAAACATGCTCACAGCTCCATTTTAGGAAGATACTTAAATGAACATTCCAACTCTCTCTTGGAGCCCTTCCAAACAAAATGTCAAACTTAGTCATTAATGCTCAGATTTTAGAACCTTCAAAATTCATATAATCTGTTTGAAATTCATATACTAGTTCCTCCATGTCCATTAAAATTGTTTCTTCTACTTCAAACACTAGGTTGAGGTCATATTTTATCAAACTGATAAGGTTTAATATCTGATGGCTATAAATTTTGTGTTTGCATTATTATTTAAAAATATTCTTTTCTTAGTTAAAATATTTTCCAAAAACAGTTCAAGCAGAAATTAGATAGCAAGATTTGAAAAGTAATTATATGAATTAGATTTACTCCTATGTAAATGCTGATTCATCTGTGGTTACTTGATATGAGAAAATAAGCATGTCTTCTGAGAGTTATAACAGGTAAAGAATCAAGCAGAAGAGTTGTATTTTGATCTAAGCACAGAGTAAAATCAAAATACACCCAGTTAGAATAAGCCTAAGACATTTAAATTAATTTCAATTAAAATTTAATTTGTGGGGTTGGAGAGATGGCTTAGTAGTTAAGGTGCCTGCCTCCTAAGCCTAAGAATGCTGGTTCCAATCTCCAGGTCCCACGTTTAGCCAGACGCAAAGTGACACAAGGGCGCAATGCCACACTTGACCACAAGGGGGCGCACGCATCTGGATTTTGTTCACAGTGGCTGAGAGGCTGCTGGCGTGCCCATCTCTATATGTCTTCTTCTCCCTCTCTCTCTGTTTCTCTCTGTCTCTCTCCCCCCCAAATTTTAATTTATGTAACAAAAGCTCTAAGTAAATTAACTTAAATTATTTACTCTTAAATTATATACATCATTATAGTAAAATGTCTTTGATTTTCTTAAAAACTGCTACTGATATACTTTAGCTTTTCATGTATATTTTCCCCTTTTTGATTTTCCCAACACTTCTCTCATTTTATTTAAAACAAATAGCAGTATATATAACACAACATGTGTATACAACATACCATTTTTTACAACATATATGCATCTATGCATTTCAGACAAACAGCTGGAAACTGCTACTAACTTCCACAGTGAGGCATTCCAGGAAATTTTGTACAACATTGGAAAGAAGTGATTACAATTCAGCGTGTAATGTTAAGCCTCTTATCTTCATAACAGGATAAAAAGATTAAAAAGCAGAGAATGAAAAGCTTGGAATCTGAGGATTTCAGAGGACATGTATTCTTAAGAGGAATGCGAGCACGCTGCTGTGAAAGAGGCCTTTCCTCATCATCTCCATGAGAAAGTGGCAGGAGTGTCTGATAACAGCAAAGAGTATTAGGGTTCTGAGGAATTTGTCCTTCAGGCTTCACATGGCCATTGTACTCTTGCATTCTCAAAAGCTTATCTGGACATTTTGGGGCCCATGAACATTTCATCTTGGAAGTTTCTAGAGGCCTACTCCCCAAGAATTTATATGCAGTTGATGATTGCTAGAATTGGAGAGACTGATGAAGCCCTGTCTCATCTTAAAGATACACAGAGTTGCCGGGAGAGGGGCGTTTTCTTTAGTGGGGAAGCCACTCATAAATTGTCCATTCCTGTTGTCACCCATGCTGCGGTAAGTAAAACCCTCACCCATGCTCCTGTAGGTAAACCCAGTCAAATTCGCTGGCCTATATTGCAGAAAAAAAAAAAGTGAAGATTAAAGAAATTCCTTAACTGAGTGTCTCAAACTTGATAATATTGAAGGATGAGTTTCTGGAAGAAGCACTTTGCAGGAGGTTAAATGCAGGCTTGGGGAAGTAACTCCTTTCCCACTAGAGATGCTAGAGCTGCCTGGTATAATTTATTATACTTACAACGGGAATGTCAATCAAAATTATTTATTCATTATAAATTTAATATTTTTATGACAAGGAACAGGGGCATATCAAAAGATACTTTGTGTTCAGATTTATTCTTAGTGTCTTCTCATAAAAATAAAATCACAGAGTGAGAGGGAGAGAGAGAGAATATAATGCATACAAATACAGATGGGTTGGAGTTCTGTTTTTATATGGGTCATGCATTGCTAATTCAGTTGAAATACAAGGAACATGGCTATTGTTACCTTCTCATTGATGGGACAAAGCTCCTCCTGATCAAAAACAGCTGATGGGAAGAAAGATACTTAGTTTGGCCAACAGTCTCCAGGGGATAGTCCATAACGGCAGTGAAGGCATGGTGTGAGCAGAAGCTGGATATCACGTCTGGCACAGCATATGGAAACAGTATCAAGAGAGTGAGCCAAGCTAGCACTGGACACCGAGGGCTAATAAACCTCAGGTCTGTCCCTGGTGACATGCCTCCTCCAATAAGGCTCTGCCTCCCAAATTGCTACCAGCTGGAGACCAAGAATTCAAAATACACGAGTTTATGGGAAATGACTAATTCAAACCACAACAGTGAAAACACATAGAAAAGTGTCATCAATGGCAATATTGTACTTTCAATGCATGACTTCCCTTCTTAAGTAAATTGATAATAAAAATATTACAGATATTTTTGTCCATTTGTGACAAAGGAAGTAAACATTAAAGTATTTTATTCGCAGATATATTGTCAATAAGGCATGTAGACTAACAACATTGAATGGTCTTGTTAAAAAAAATGTGATTGTTCATTTATTGTCAACATAACAACTGGATGACTTTACCATGGGAACAAGAATCAAGGTAAATACATAGAGAAATATATGCCAAGGAAAATTATATAAATTGAAATCTCTGAGAATGAAAATAAAAGTCTATTTGCTCAGATGAAAATTTTACTTTTTGTTTATGTATTCAATGAAACCTCAGTTATAATCAATGAACATTTTTATAGAGTTATGTTTATTAACTCAAAATTTCTGAGTTTGGTAATGACCTAGGATAGATCAAATAGGTTTGAGTAAAGTTGAAGCTCAAGGGCACAGAGCTTACAAAGTTGACATTGTGATATGGTGGTGGCATGTCTAGCGTGTTGTCTTGCATTCATAGCTATTCTGGGATACATGTTGACCATGAGCCCCAGGTTGTACATACCTGCTACAATGACCATTTTAAGACCTTCATTCTAAGATGCATCCACTCTGGGATACATTGAGATATGACATATTTAAAATTTTTAACAATGTATGGGGAGATGTGTTACTTCCATATACTTTTCATCCATATTTCCTCATGTTCCTTTCTCTTTAAAAGTTTTAAAAATTATTTTATTTATTTTTTGAGAGAGACACAGAGAGAGAGACAGACAGAGAGGGAGAGGGAGACAGATAGAGATGGGCGCGCCAGCAGTCTCTGCTGCTGTGAATGAAATCCAGATGTGTGCGCCCCCTTGTGGTCAAGTGCGGCATTGCGCCCTTGCGTCACTTTGCACCTGGCTAAACGTGGGTCCTGGAGATTGGAACCGGGTTCTTAGGCTTAGCAGGCAGGCGCCTGAACCGTTAAGCCATCTCTCCAGGCCCCTTTCTATTTTTTAACATTACTTTAATTATACAAACTGTTCCTAGTTATATGACACATAAAAGAGGTCATAAATCACATTTTGACACAATTTCTGTCAACAAAACTGCCAAGAAATTCAATGGAACAAGGAAAATATTTTCAACAAATGATATTAAGCCATTGAAAATCAATAGGAAACATAAAATTGATCACAGACCCCTTCCTCCTAAAACAAAACAAAAACTCAAAATCAAATTCAAGAATCAAAGGCCTAAGTATAAGAGCCCAGCCCTCTATGCCTTCAGAGTGTGTGCAATCCATCAGGGAGAAAACATTTTACTTTACTTTCTTTTAGGACATGGTAAATAAATCCAATAAAAGCTAACTTTGGTAAACTGGATTTTTTTTTAAATAAGTTGCAGATCAAACTCAAGAACTCTCACATACTAACATGACACCAAGCACTCTAACACTGAGTAAACACCCCCAGGACTCTGATATAACATTTTAAAATAGGCAAAATTAATGTATGCTGACAGAAAATATTGTGTGGGAAGGTTAGCTACAAGTGAGAGCATGGAAACTCCTGGTTGAATGATGGGATGTTCTACATCAGAATTGAAGCAGTAGTTATGTGTGTGTACAGAGGTATTGAATATGTACAATTAACATTGGTACATGTTAAGGTAAGTATAATCTGAAATATTATAAAATAATAATGTTAATAGGCACTGATTCTCCAAATGGTATAGCCAAAGTACAAACAGTAGAATACTGATCATGTTTCAGAGTGGGAAATGAATAGGTAGTGTTTTTATGGTATTAGATTTATATCACATAGGTTTAAAAATAAAATATTGTTCAACTGAAAAACAATTTTTTCCAATTTTGATTGAACATTGGCTTCCACTATGTCAATAACATTTTCATTCTTTTGCTGGTTACAGTAGTTTGGGTTGGAAGCCATAGGTTCTTAGACTTTGCAGTGTTCCATTCCAGGCCCTTCTGGCTTTCAGGTTTCCACTGAGAAGTCTGAAGTAATTCTGATGGGGTTACCTTTATATGGAATGTGTTGTTTCTCTCTAGCTGCTTTTACCGACTTTCTCTTTGTTATTGATGTTTAGAGTCTTAATGATAATACATTCCTGAGTTCTGTTCATGTTATATAGTTAATGTGCCCACAGACACACATGAGGAGGAAATGGGCTCACCTTTCTTTGTAATTGCTTAATGAGCACACCACATCTCTCTGGTGTACCTTTCTTCACAAAACAAGTCAGGATATAGAATGGTCATGACCTTCAATTTGATCATAACTTTTCTTTTAGCCTCTGCCTGACTGTAATGTTCTGGAATTTGTAGTTGCAAGGCAATCATTTGTTCAAAAAATATTCTCCCAGAAACCACTGGACTGAATATTTCTTGTAGATAAAAAAGCTTTCCAAATATTAGCATTTATATAAATAATTCCAAAGAAGCACACTTCTGTTGGAAGAAATTACTTGGAATCCTGTTTTTATATATTTCCAAATAATGTCATTTACCTTTTCTTATAAAATTCACAATATACAAATTTTCTGAGGAAAATGAAAATAGGAGGTTCCCTGAAGATACATTAATAGCATTACCTTTACTTTCAAACCCTAAAAGTAGACTCTTGAGAGTTGGGTTAAAATGTAAATTTTAGCTAGGTTTGTATTTGAAATAGAAAGGCAACAGTCATTTTCAAAAATGACAGACCCACTGCGAGTAAAAGAGAGACGATAATGAGTCCAACTGAGCTGGCATTGTCAGAACAGGGCTCTGATTTGCTGCTCAGCAGTTCACTCTACAAGCTTCAATTATAGGAATAGCTCACATGGTTTTACTCTGCAATAGTGCTGGGGGAACTTGCAAAGAAATGATATGGAGTCTGAGCACGTGTGTATGTATGTGCACAGGCATTATGGAAAGTGACTTACTTGAAGAAAATTCCCCTGGTCTTATCAAGAAGTGCATGCTAAGTTGACACATGCTGTCTGTGGGGATGTGTGGCTTTAACAATAGAGCATTTATCTAAAGGCAAACTTCTGTTTCCCTTTTACAGACAGCCCACCAAAATTCTGAAATTTACTAAAAACACTGCTTTGAAAAGTGTTAAATGCCATGTTCAAAGACATGTGTAGAATCCTCACAGTGAGATAATTTCAAATTGATAACATTATGAGTACTATCAAATATAGTCTAATTGTGCTCATTTATGGACCTAGATAAGCAAAACATGATGTGAAAGGCATGTTAGTAAAAATGATTTGATATGTACTTTACCTTAGGAAACATGAAGATGGTATCAGAGATATAAGAGAAAAGATATGCAGCATATTCTACACAGAAGTTTAAAAAATATGTGCTTCAAAATATAAAAAAACTTCAAAATATGTGAGGAAAACATCTTCTATTAATTACTATGGATTATGGAGATCTGGAATGCCATGTCCAATATCCTAGGAAGTATATTAATAGGTCTGCCATTTGCTCATGATAGTCCTAATCTGTACAATAAATTAGTCACTCAGTCACAGACAAAGATGAATACACTCCTTAAAGAATAGCTTAACAAGCCGGGCGTGGTGGCGCACGCCTTTAATCCCAGCACTCGGGAGGTAGAGGTAGGAGGATCGCCGAGAGTTCGAGGCCACCCTGAGACTACATAGTTAATTCCAGGTCAGCCTGGACCAGAGTGAGACCCTACCTCGAAAAACAAAAAAAAAAAAAAAAAAAAAAAGAATAGCTTAACAGGCTAGGGAGATGACTCAGTGGATAAAGTGCTTGCTAGGCACAAATTTGAAACTGAGTTTGGATTTCCAGCACCCACATAAAATGCTGGGTATTATGGTACATTCCCATAAACTCAGCCCTGGAAAGGCAGAGGCAGAAGATTCCTGTGGCTCACTGGCTAGCTAGTCTAGCTAACTGGTGAGCTCTAGGTCTAGCGACTATTGCAGTCAGTTGCTGGACAAACCAACCAGAAGCAGCTTATGGAAAGAAAAGGGTTTATTTCAGGCTACAAGAGTCTAGGGGATGTTCCATCATGGCAGAAGCAGCTAGCTCACTCCAGCATACATCACAGGAGAGAGAGAGAGGAGAAAATGGAATAAGGCTGGATTTCAAGATCTGCTTCCAGTGACACGTTCCCTCTTACCCCCCCCCGCCCCCCGTTAACAAAGATCTGCCTGCTAGGGGCTCAAGTAGGAAGTTTAGTCAAAAATGACTGAGTCTATGGGACTTTACATTTGAACTAACACAGTGAGAGACACTCTCAAAAAATAGAGAGTAGCTGGTCTTGACTTCTGGCGTGCATACATATACACTGCCACATAAACACATGCACTCACCCACATATAAACATGCATAAATGCATACCACAAACACACAGAAAAACACAATACCTTAATACTAATAGAAAAACTTGATATCATAGTGGAAAATGAGGTGATAAAAATTAAGCATTCAGAGAATACATATGGAGATTAAGAGTAATAAGAATGAAAGGATAAGATAAGGTAGAAAAAAGGACAAATAGAGAATTAAAATCCATTTTGGCCAGGTGTGGTGGTGCACACCTTTAATCCCAGCACTCAAGAGGCAGAGGTAGGAGGATCACTGTGAGTTCAAGGCCACTCTGTGACTACATGAATTCCAGGTCAGCCTGAGCTAGATTGAGACCCTACCTCGGAAAAACAAAAGACAAAACAAAACAAACAAAAAACCAAACTCTATTTTGGCAAGAAGATAAGAAGTAATATATTTGAGAGTATTCAGTTTTTTATAGGGTACTGATTGGTAGTAATCCCTCTATAGAATTTTAGAAAATGGAGAATTTTACAAAGTTTATATGGAATGATGTTCAATGAAATGATTTATGTTGCAAAAATGGACACAATGAAAATGACCAACAAGATATATACCTCAGCACATTATATGATCATGAGAGGTGCTATGAAGGGTATATCTGTTTTCAATGTCAGACTCTAGAAATGTGCTTGCTCTCTTTAGTAAGAGAATCATCACATGAAAGGACAAGGTCTGAGAGAGGACATGAATGACAATCTCAATTGTTTAAAGGATAATCGATATATGGGACTTATTGAATACAATAACCTCGAAACCCCAGTGTTTCCACTGATAATTAATAACAAACTGCAATATCAATAAGCATCATATTGAAAGTAAGTACACTGAATTTTAGACTGCATTGCAGAGTATGTATGGGGTGTGTTTAAAAACATTACACTGCTAATTTCCATTGACTCAGCCAATAAAACTCTAAAGTGTTCCACATGCTGCCATTAAGAAATAACACTGGAGGGCTGGAAGGATGGCTTAGTGGTTTAGGCGTTTGCCTGCAAAGCCAAAGAACCAGGTTCGATTTCCCAGGACCCACATTAGCCAGATGCACAGGGGGCAGACACATCTGGAGTTCGTTTGCAGTGGTTATAGGCCCTGGCATGCCCAGTCTCTCTCTCACTCTTTCTCTGTCAAACAAACAAACAAACAAATAAATAAATAAATAAATTTAAATAAATAACACTGAAGACTACACTTATTCAGATAGACACTTAAGTTATCTTAATTTATACCCATTTAACTTTTCTTAAGAGATTTTCCCTATTGCTCTCTGAAGAAAGATATGATATCTAAGCTTGAAAAGAGAGAGTGACCGGAGAGAAAAGACAAGAGGAAAAGTAGCAGAAATAATTGTCTGGGCCTTGATACATCTTCTATACTCAATTGCAAAATTCTTTGTCATTGAACTCTGATTGCTTTTTTGTGCTGATCAATTTAAATTTAACCACGCTTAACTATTTCTTATCTTGTACTGAACAAAGAAGCAAGTGCTTGACATAGGCTATTTTATCGATCAGATCGTAGGTATTGACAAACATGGAACTGAATTTTTTCTTTGTGACTTTAATGCTTGATAATTGCTATGGGTTCATCACTAATATCCAATACAGAATTAATGCTAGACATAAATACAAAATAAACATTTATGTGTTTTTCCATGCTCTTTACTTGCCATATAGTAATGTTTGAGCATGAATTTTCTCAGTATTCAGTGTGGGATAGGGTATATTATAAAAACTTGTTTTGAAAGAACTATTTTAGAGAATAGGATAAGGAAAATCAAAATATTTTTTGTGGAGAAGAAAAGATTCAGTTAAGGAAGGGTTAATTGAATATTCACAGATATTATTTCAGATAATATTTCAGTCCTCATAGTAGGTGGCAGAAATATGGAGATTGGTTTTTTAACTGTTTGAAGATCATATATTGTTGAAAAATAGAAGTTAAAATTATAGATACAATATAACTTAACCAGAAGAAAGATTTCCTAGTTTTGTTTGTTTTTTTCAGGCAAAGTCTCACTCTAGCCCAGGATGACCTGGAACTCATTCTGTATCCCAGGCTGGCCTTGTACGCAGGACAATTCTCCTATTGCAGCCTCCTCAGTATTGGGATTATAGGCATAAATCACCATGTGAGCCCTGATTTCCCAATTTTAAACATGTGCAAATTTTCCCTATATACCAAAAAAAAAAAAAAAAAATTAACCTTGCTTGTAGTATTCTGTGGGGTCCATAGGAATCGCGCCATCTTTCTCAATGTGAAATATTACAACACAGTACACCTTCCTTACCTCCAACATGGTATTCCTGTGATACCTTGTAGTTTTACGTTATTCTCAGTTAGTGAGTTAGTTAGGTTTGCCTCATCACATGAGTGTCTGCTGTCATGTGAAGGACTTGGAAGGTCAAATTGGATGACTGAATTTGCCTACTGTCATTGACTGGCATGAACTTAAAAGTCCACATCTGATTAGATTATTAATGACTTCCACTCTGAAATTCAATACACTTACTAACAGCCTACAGTATGCTCAATCACCTTCTGCAATCTATTTTTAAAAAATTGGAAATCATATTACCAATAATATAATAAAGAACATGTAAACATATTATGTTTTCTTAATGCTCTCATTTTCAGTCCTATTTTACTGTGCAGGTCTTCTGCCTTTGGTTTCACAGCTAGATAGAGCAATATTCTTTTTTCTATAGTTTCTTATATTTGTGGTGTCTTATAATATTTCCAAGTTCTCATATAACATTTAGCCACATTTTGGATATTATTGATATTGCTTTATTTGACAGGTGATTTATAAAATTCAAGGTTTTATTTACCCATAGCACATGCAGCCTTGCATGATCTATATCAGAAGGAGACACTTGATTCATTTCCCTTTCTGACTAAGGATCCATATAGGGAAGGAAGAGAGTTGCCAAGCACAGTTTATCAACCCAACTGCCTTTTACTCCTTCCTTCCCCTCTGAAGAGACTATGAATCTGATGTAACTACAATGATTAAGGGAAATGTTAAGAGAATTAGAGAAAGCCTTGAGTGATGAGGGTGGGAGACGAACCACACTAAGGAGATGGCTTTTTATACTAATGCCTCCACAGGACATCTGAACTCAAATCCAGTCTGAAGCTAGTAGAACAGAGTGATGGTACTTGACAGTTTTCCTTAGTTCTTGTCAAGGCAGCCATTCCCACCATTTTGTATGAGTGGAACTATCTATTATTCTTTGTTCTCTTTATGTATTAGCAGAGGGATGGTTTGGGTATGGGAATATTGAAAAAACTGATATAAGCTTGAGCAAATGATCAGTTAGGCTGGTCACCTTGAGGAGTACCATGTTGAGTAGTGCTGTAGTGATTTGAATTTAAATCGCATGAGTTTTATTATAGCATTGACATAAAACCGTTTAAAACCCTTATTATCTGCTTACCAGCTCTTGCTTTCTGTTCACAACTCAGTCAAGCAGGAACAGAGCTTAAGTAGATATGTACTTTCTCACGGGAAGAGACTGAGTAAAGGAAAGGAAAGGTGGGGGAGGGATCTGAGCACTCAGGAGTTAGGGATCTCTGTGTGTAGAGGTATGCAGTGTCACAGAACTAATGCTTCAGGAACAAAAACTTGAATGTATGCACTTCTTGTTAGGTTTTGCAACAACATATAATCATAAAGGGTAAATTTATCACTTCATTATAGAAACAAGACAAAAAGAAAAATATTGATTAGTAGATGAAATAAACACTTTTACTGTTCAAAAATGCTTAATCATTTATAAACAGAAGTTTTTTTAAATTTATTTTAGTTTTGTTTTCTTATCAAACTTACAGAACTGACCTTAACTATTGAAAAGCATAGCATTGAGCCAGGCATGGTTTTAGCAAGAGTATCATGAGTTCCAGGCCAGCCTGGGTTTCCTAGAAAGAAGTTGTTTTAAAAGGAAAAATAATACACACATATACCTTTATTATAATTATTAGAGCTAAGTGATTGTTTTCCTTTAGTCTTATTGGAAAAAAAGTAAAATATCTTCTTTGATGGTTTTACCTCTTCTTACTCAAAAATCTTAATTCATTTTCTAGTGAAAACTCATTTTCTAGCCAATCAGCCTACTGCTCTGCATGCTTCAAGTTTCATGACACCTCTGCTTATCCATCCCATCTCATTTTGTGGGCAGCAACCTGGACAGTTAATTGATGAAGAAGGAACAAATGAAAGGGAAATTGATAAAGCTATGGAAATTTAGGCTCTCCTTAATTAGTATAACTGGGTTCTCTTTGTAATCCACAGATTTTCACATCTAGAATGACTGAAAATTTTAATTTTAGTTTTAAAATTGCTGTGTCTTGCAGTCAATTCCAAAGAAGACAGATTTCTGTCAGAGTTCTTGATGACCCACCAAAGGTTATTGGTAAGACCCTACTGCTGAAGACACCCTATGCTGTTCAGACGGAACATGGAGAGACCTGGCTGGAATCTGGAAGACAGTCAATCCCCACACAGTTAGCCTGTCTAGTGCCAGAAAGTGTTACATTAAGTGACTGGGGGAAAACGACCAACATCTGTCTAAGCAACTCATGGTCTAAGCTACTCAGCAGCAAACAACCTGACGTGATGCTCACACAAGTGCAGTAGTGGCACACAGCCATGGTGGGTTACTGACTGCTCTAGATTTGGATAACAGATCCACTCAGAGGAACAGAACCCAAACCTGGAAATGGGAAACAAGTCAGAACCATATCCAAAAATGAGCCTGCTCTCCAATATCAAGCTCCCACCAATAGGGATACAAGAGGGCCTACACCTATTAAATTCTCTCCAAAATAATAAAGATTATCCATGTATCTTGCACTGATCTCACTCTCCATTGCAGAATCTGCTTCTTTCTTTCAGATGGATGCAGAACCTGAGGAAAGAATCAGCCCATCGCACCTCAACAGGACACCAGCTAAAGCCATTGAGTTATTGGGGAAATGAGCAAGAGTGCTGCTTTATTGGTGAACCTGGTACCAGCACAAGGGCGAAGGAGATAGACACAAAGAACACTCAACCCCTACCAAATCAGATATCCAGAGACACAGAGACTCCCAAAACCTCGCCACTGAAATAGATTTAAAATGAACCCAACATGGCTCAGGGAAATTCGCGGGAGAGAGGGCAGAAAGATTGTTAGAGCCATGAGTTGGGTTATTATAGTCATTGCCTCTCTTGCATAACTGAAGGCTACCCTCACAATGCAAGACCCACATTACCCATAGGGGGAGGACAGGGAGAAGGCTAACGATGGTACCATCATGGCTGTATATATACTATATACATAACTAATAAAATATATTAAAAAGGGATATATTTATTTTTAATTCAATAGATAATATATAAAGCTCTCATATATTGTCCTGTAGGACACAATTTAGTTCTATAATCACAGCACTAGGAAAAAAACAAAAAAAGAAATTGAAAAGGTAGGAGGATCACCATGAATTCAAGGCCAGCCTGACACTACATAGCGAATTCCAGGTCAGCCTTGGCTAGAGTGAGACCCTACCTCGAAAAAAAAACAAAACAAAACAACAAAAAAAACCCCCCCAAAAACAGAACAAACAAACAAAAACAATAAAAAAAAACAACAACAAAAGAAATTGAATCTAAACATATACATATACATAGCTCAATGATGTCAAAAAATATAACATGCCAGGTGTGGTGGTACACGCCTTTAATTCCAGCACTTGAGAGGCAGAGGTAGCAGGATTGCTAAGTGTTCGAAGTTAGCCTGAGACTACATAGTGAAATTCTAGGTCAGCCTGAGCTAGAGTGAGATCCTACCTCTAACCCCTCCAAAATAAATAAATAAATAAATAAATAAATAAATAAATAAATAAATAAATAAATATGTATGTATGTATGTATGTATGACAGCCAAACCCTGAAAATTCATCTTATAAATGCAGGAGACTTGTTTTACATGCAAAGACAATAGAAGAAAAAAGTGATATTCCAAACTATGGTTAAGGCACTTTATTGGTTATTGTTCTTATTGGGAGGAATCTGATTTAATTAGATATTAGCTGTTTGCCATCAATAACAATAAAACTCATGAAATATGTTCATAGTACATACAAAGCACAGATAGGAAATAGAGAAAGATCATGCTAACATGAGAGAGAATACATACATAACTTTCAAATAATGCTAAACAAAGTGTACACTTAAACAGGGATACCATTGTGTTGAGAAAGGACATCAAGATTGTTCTATCAAAGATTTTCATAGTTCTTGTAAAAACAACTTATTATTTATATTGACCTTTATACATATTTGTATAAAGGAAGTATTAGTTCATTTCTCTCTCCTGTGATTGTTTTCAATCATGCTATGAGAGAATTGAAGAGTTTTCTGGCTGGGAAAATGGCTCAGTGGGTAAAGCACAAGTTTGCCATGCAAGCGTGGTGTCCTTAGTTCTAATCCATCCTTAACTCAAATAAGCCATACATAGAAGCTTCCCTGCTTATAATCCCAATAAACCTTGAACCCTAAAGGCTAGCTAGCCTGTAGAACTCAGAGGCAAACATTAAGAAACCACATCTCAAACAAGGTAGAAGGAGATAACCACATATGAGGTTGTCTTCTGACCTCCACATGTGTTCTAGCATGTGTACACCAACACATATACTCTCTTGCACATATGCACACACACATCAGAAACACACACACACAAAGATAACTTTGGAAAATTTGACTTATTTTCATGTTTTGAATGATCTATTTGAATATTTATCAAAATGATTATATCATAGCCTAATCAAAATATCCTCCTCTTTGCTCTTCACCTTGCTTAGAGCTAGTATGTTCAAATGCGTCACTACTTTTTTTTTGGTTTATCTCCTTTTGTTTATTGATCTCACAGGATTGAACCAGACAAAGTGAAAAAAAAAAAAAAAACATGAGTGAAAAACTACTAATGGTTAGAAGCAGAAAACGTTTTGCATTTTTGTGGCTTTATTCCTCAAGAGTCAGCATCCATGCATTTTAGTCATCAAGTGTATTCTTATAGTCTTTGTTAACCTAATCTCATTTATTTTGTACTTGGGTAGCTTTTTTGTGGATTTCCAGTATGTCTTGCCATGCAAGAGTCTCATATGGTCTGTACTCTATCCAATGACTTATACTGCAGAATTTCAGTTTGACAGCATTTTTCACTACTCACTCTCCCATCAAAACTGTCTCCTTATCTATTTAGACTTCAGTGTGCTGAAAGAAAAAAGTAGGTGATGGAATTGATCTGGCCAGATTTCGCTTTATCCTTAGACTATTAAGGAAACATTTGAAATTACCCTCTAATCCATCACCTCTTGTACACTTCCTTTGCATTTCAGATGCAATACACCAAGAGCCAAATTGCCTCCAGATGGAATTTTCTCCCCATTTGGCTATAGTGTAAAAAGTCAACATAGAGCTCCTGAAATGGTTGGCAGTACTCACCAGAGTAAACAATTCTCTAGACTTTGAGTCAATCCTCTATCTGCATCATTTTTCTTACAATGTCTCTATACTAAGAACTACAGAAATAAGGCCAGTAACAATTGGGAGGCATAGAACTACTCAAGCTACTTTCTTTTCTTATTTTCATCTTGCAACCTTTACTCTTCTTTAGGATCTAGGGGTACCCACCACTTAATTTAAATAAATAAACATAAGAAAGATTTCTGTATACACTATATTTCTTCTTCTGAATATTATAAACTCTACATAAAAATAGCCTATAACAGGCTACTGATTTGCAGAAATACACTGAGCTCAGGATAAACAGTTATACAGATGTATAAAGACAAAAAAACAAAAGCAAGCAAGCAAGCAAACAATCAGAAGCACAGGAACAAAAAATATATATACTGATAGTTGAGAGTGACAGAGGAGAGGAAATAATAGTATGAAATTACCGATGAAAATAAGACCATGATAATGAGAAGATTTCTTCATAATCCTGAGTCATGTTCTGTTATGTTTTATGATTATACCCAATTAAGGAGACCTTTTTTCTCATGTGTTGATGGACAGAACAGTACTAGGGAACTTTTAAGGTAAGGCAGTAAGAGGCATTGGACACAGTGGATAACCATGCTAAGGTTAGGCTTTGAACTATACAGATGACATATGGTCCTGTTATTATTTCTGTTATATACTCTGCAATATTTGTATCTACTGCATTTGAGATGCATTGAAGGTTTTTAATTAGCAGAAAGACATTAATATTTTTCAAAAGGATTGATTCTACTGTTTTTCATAAAATGAATAATCTTGCTGTAAATCTCTCCATAAAAGTTTAGAAATCACTTTTATGGGCTGGAGAGAAGGCTTAGCAGTTAAGGTGCTTGCCTGCAAAGCCTAAGGACCCATGTGTGACTCTTCAGATCTCACATAAGCCACATGCACAAAAGTGGGGCAAGTGCACAGTTTCACATGACCACTAGGTGGCGCAAGCATCTGGAGTTTGATTGCAGTGGCTGAGGCCCTGGCAAGCCAATTCTCTATTTCTCTCTCTCTTTCTTGCTCTCATTCTGTCTCGAAAATTAAAAATAAATAAATAAATAAATAAATACATACATACATACATACATACATACATACATAAGTTTAACAAAAAAAGAAATCACTTTTATATAAATGATTTTATGATTCTGTGACGTTCCTAGGCCTAAAGTAACTATTGAACTTTTATGGGTAATTACACACAGGATACGATTTAGCATATGAACTTGTAATAGATTTCTTATAAGTTTATCTAATAAATAATTTCCAGTATACCCAATAAAATAGAATCTTATTTAAAAGTCCTTGTTAAAAAAAAAAGATGAAATGCAATCATAGATATGGCAAATTGAGCCGGGTGTGGTGGCGCATGCCTTTAATCCCAGCACTTGGGAGGTAGAGGTAGGAGGATTGCCAAGAGTTCGAGGCCACCCTGAGACTACATAGTGAATTCCAGGTCAGGTCAGCCTGGACCAGAGTGAGACCTTACCTCGAAAAACCAAAAAAAAAAAAAAAAAAGAAAATGGCAAATTGAGTGGCCTAAAAATTTCCTTAAAAAAATGCATGCTGGCAATTGAAAGCCTCTGTTTATTCAAAGTGTATAGATCTGCAGCGGATGTGGCAAAATTTTGGCTGATTCCACCATCAAACAAGGAGTAGACTGTGGTTCAGGAACAGAGGTTTGTTATCTCCTTAATAAGCATTGGGATATGAGGGCCCTTGAGCTTTGTTATGATGCAAATAAGCTGTCTGCAGGTGGTATTTGGACAGGAGGTTAAAGCATATTTTAAAAACTGGACCAATTATTTTTCATAAAATGCTTAAAATTTAGCTAGTTCAAAAGAACATAAAGTTTATTATGATATTTTCTAAGAAAATTTAATACCAAGTCACTTTTTTTTTTTTTTTTTTTTTGATATTATAATTCTATATTATACGAAAAATTTGGCTGTTATGTGATGAACAGTTTAGAAAATTATGTATGATTCTAGATATATTTCTTTAGCTTCTATTTCTCTGTGATACCAAATTTGCATATATTGCATATATTCTTATACATTTCAATATTTTGTTTTGTCTAATTTTTAAAAGTTATCTATTCTTTAAATATTCCATATATATATGTATATTTAGTTTGGTTCATACTTCTTATCAGCCTATTCAGTAAAATATAATATTTTGAGGGGAAAATACTAATTCTATAATAGGGAACAGTAAAATTTTCAATTAATCTTTAGACACACTACTGTTGAACCACTTGCAAGTAAATGTTTCATTCTTGATTTCTTTTTTTTCTTTTTTTTTTTTTTCCCATGACTCATATAAGCAAGATGTTGATAGAAGATATTAATGTAAAACAGCTCCAGGAGTTTTGTGTGTGTGTTAATGTGGTTTGTGTGGTATGTGTGATATATGTCATATATGCACATGTATGTCTGTGCTGTGTGGTATACGTGTGTGTGAGAGGTGTATGGTATGGGTGTGTGTGGTATATATGGTCTCTGTGTGTGTATGTGTGTGTGTGTGTGTGTATGTGGCATGCTGTAGGCAAACACACACATTCTATGTACACTATTGGCATAGGCCATGGGAAGGTCAGGTGTCCTAGGGCTCTTCTGCCTTATTTCCCTGAGACAAGGTTTCTTCCTGAACCTGAGAATGCCATTTTGGTTGCACTGCTGACCCATAAGTTCAGTGATTCTCCCAACTCTGTCTCACTCAGCACTTGGGTTACAGGCATGTAAGACAATGCCCAGTTTTTACATGAGTGATAGTGATCAAACTCAGGTCCTCATGCTTGCACAGCAAGAGCTCTTAGGTGCAGAGCCATCTCCTCAGCCTCACATAATCAGTAATATTGTTCATTAAATGCTTCAAAAAGTCAAAGGCAGGCTGGAGAGATGGCTTAGCGGTTAACGTGCCTGCCTCCTAAGCCTAAGAACGCCGGTTCCAATCTCCAGCAATCCCAATCTCCAGGTCCCACGTTTAGCCAGATGCAAAGTGATGCAAGGGCTCAATGCCCCACTTGACCACAAGGGGGCGCACGCACCTGGATTTTGTTCTCAGCAGCTGAGATGCTGCTGGCGTGCCCATCTCTATCTGTTTCCCTCTCCCTCTCTCTATGTCTCTCCAAAAAAAAAAAAAAAAAAAAAAAAAAAAAGTTACATTACCACCCCAAACATAAAAATACAAGAACTACTGTTTTGGAGTTGTTCTGAATCTCTGATCTATCATCTGTGATTGTTGATCACTCACTGCATAGTATGATGTGAGAAACGGTGAGGGTTAACCACAGAGACACAGTGTAAGTGATGCAGGATTCATTAGTTGTATCAGTCCCAACTATGAACACACAGAGTGATGACCACCAAGTCCAGAGATGAGCCAAGTGTCATGGTGTCACGTAGCTCGTCTCTCAGGAGTTCAGAAGCTCGGTCTGCAAGTGTGGCCAATGCTAAGAGGTGAAAACTCGCCAGAGGTCACTTGTGTGCTGCTCTGGGAAGGAAGATTCCTACAGCTGCTGTGGGATGCAAAATAAGCTCCCACAAGATGAGTATTTATAAAAATCCCACACTGCTAAGCTCCTAAGGTTGTCTTATTTCTAGTCCAAACATGTTGCTCCTTCTGTCAGGCAGAGTCCCACCACAATGCTCATGGCCAGATTACACAGCCAGAAGGGTTGGCTTTCCATAAAGCTAAGCTGATGCTTGCAGTGTTGTCCTTGAACCTCTAAAATTGTGAGCTAAATACATCTCTTACATACAGTCAGCCTAAAGTAACAACACATGGATGATAACCTAGACTTTGTGCTAAGTAGGCGTAGTTAGTTATAGGCATACAGTTCCGGAAAAAAGAAGAAAATCCCTTCTCAACATTTTGTTTTCTTGAGATTTCTATGTTATGTTTTAGAGAGAAAACATCTTCAAAACATGCAGTGTAATACTGACAAGAAATGCAATGAACAAGGGTTCAGATGCAGAGAAAGGAAGACTTATAGACATAAAGAGGAAAACAGACTGAGTGGCTGAAGAAAAGAGTCATTGTGGAATATATATGAAAGAGAGCACACTGAAGTTTGAGAGAGAAACACATTCTCTCTCCATCTTTCCCCATGAAGGGAACCAGTATTATAGTCTATAATGAATCCAAGAGAAAAATAGTTTTTATTACACATGTGTTAAATCACCATTTAAAATTACTAGGCATATCAAGAATATACAAAATAAATACAAGAAAAGAGATTCTGGAATTTATCAGGGAACTATATTTTCCTTCATGAATGATTGAAGGTACAATTTCATTTCCTGATCATGCTTTTAGGTAGAAAATTCTTTAGCTTTTGAGGCAGAGTATGATGAAATAGCACAAGTAATCCTCAAACCCAACATTAGCATTCTCCTGTCAAGCCCCTGTAATTCTGGAATACCAGATATGTGCTACCATGCCCAGCTCGTAAGTTATTCTTATCGAAAAGTTCTATGGTGTGGTATCCTGTGGTGTGCTAGGGGAAAGTGGTAGACTGAAGGGAAATTCAAGGGCTTTGATCTTCAATCATGGCTGTTTTTGACTTGAGATATTAGAAATGGTAAGGAATAATAATGCACCCAACACTTCATAAGAACCTGGTTAAACAATATAGAGGAGCTACAACACACATATCATATATTGCACATATAAGAAATGGCTACAAAAGTCATTCTAATTAATTATGAGATAGGGAATTTCTTTTTCCATAACAGGTTATTTCCTGCTTCTAATTTCCTGATTATTGAATGTAAAGCTGGATGCTACTTTCTGACTTCTGTTTAGATAATCCCTTAGATCACTTTCTCATTTATTATTGGTAGTGTTTGTTGAGTATCCTGCTTGTTCTGCCTGCTCACCATTGCTTCTACCTTAGCTCAACATCTCCTTTTACAGAGCTCTAAGCTCCATGACAGTCTTTCATGAAATAAGAGGCTTGTTTCTATCAAGCATGCCCCCCCACACACTTAAACTTCTCATTGAATTTATATGCAAAGTCACCCTATGTCTTCCTTCTTGAAATAGCATTCTGAAAAAAATATCATTTTATAATGAATTCAGACTGTCTAAAACTCCACTAACGCTCTATTAAAAGAAGGAGGTGGAGGAAAATCCGATAATTGTTTATTTCAATATTATTCTTCCTCTTTATGAAAATTATGCCTGAATGAATTCTTGCAGTAACAGTGGGGATCAAACCCAGGTTCTCACTCTTGCACAGCATTGGGTGCATAAAGGTCAAGTTCTGGCAACATTCCAGTGAGCACCATGCCCTGGCACTATAGTGAGTGTCAGGAACAATGTGCTGGAGACTCTCCTGGCTGTCTTCCTCTCCTTGCATATTCAGAGAGAGATGCCCCGCTACCCCCACCCCGCCCATCCATTACAAAAGTAACCAAGTGTATAATGTATAGTATTCATAAGTTAACACCATTGGGGAAATCATTTTGTAGGCATTTCCAAAATATAATCCCTTCATATAGAAGGGATTAAATGCTATGAATGGAAGCATATTGTATATGTTCTCAAATCTGATTACCTTAATTTGATTACACTTTTCAACTTTGGACAGAATCTCGACAGACAGATGTAACTCTTTTGAAGCTAAAGCACATTCAAGCCAGCAAGTGCTGGATGTGTTGGTTCACACCTGTAATCTCTGCACTCAGAAGACTAAGGTAGGAGGACTGCATGATGTCTAGGCCACTTGGGCTACACAAGACCCTTGCCTCAGAAAAGCAAACAATAGAAACAGGAAGAGAAGGTGGTGCATGAGGACCTTTTCAGCCCTTCTCTAAAACACACCTAACTGTTTTCCTTGAGCATGTGCAGATGTAGGGTGCATTAGCGTACACTGAGTGCTCACTGTAAGCATCTTGTTTTAGCCATGTGCCTGGCATTTAACAGAAATGCTCTGCTTGTTTTCCTACAGTTAGGCAGCACATTTAGATCTGGGCACATTTGTTGATCTGCACACTTCTGTCTTTAGCCCAGTGGGATTCTCTTTTCAATGTTGCAGTCCATATTGTCCTTTGATCACAGAAACTAGCGCTTGATCAGCCAAAATGCACATAGCTTTTCTCCTCCTGAGGACCAGGAAGGAATATTTCTCTGCTATTTCCATGGATTTTTTTTTCCATTTGTCAACTATAAATTGTCTCCTGTATGTCTGGGTTATTTCTCTTCATATCTCATGAGGATTCTCACTTCACCTTTCTCTTGAATTTTTTGTTTGTTACTTTTTTCTTACTTCCTACATTCTGTACAAGGAGAATATCGATCCCATCTTTCTTCGCATACTTTATTGATATTCTATACCATGTAGGAAAGCAGTAAACTCAGATCTCCCTCAGGAAAAAGCAGGATACATTTTTGTTTGGAATGTGAGCAGGAAAAGACTCCAGTGACAGTGACTTGTGCTCTGCTCCTGAAGGCCGATTGTGAGGTCTCAGGTGTTCATCTCAGGTGTTTATATTTAGAGCATCCTGTTGCACACTTTTGTAGGAGCATGTAAAATTGCCATCCATTGTCGGGTTTATCATGTGACCTATGCCTACAGTCTTATCAGTATTGGTGCATGTGATTAATTTTCCTTCTTCCAGAGGAGCACTTATATAAAAGACCCCGAAGAGTGTACAAATAAATGCAAACTCAATTAACAAAAAATTATAGCTTATAAGGTTTCAATGACAATATTAAGGAAGCAGTTAATATTGAATAGGGCCTTCTTCTAGGCTAAAACCCAGGGTTATTTAAATTTCATCAAGAAAATTACACAATTATCATTAAATAGCACACATGAATTTTTAAATTAATTTTAAGACATTGTGAAAATTAATACATTATTATATGTGTGAATCACATGATACAGAGATAATCTCAGATAAAATCATGAAACTATCTATTACTTCTATTTTCCTAGAGATATCCTATATCGCTATAGATAGCATTTAATCATGACAATAATACCTATACAAAAATTTCTTTAGAAAATAGAATTTTAGGCTTGCCATCAAGATGGCATCCTCCTAACCATGCTCCAGCTCCCAGGGTAGTATCAGGCAAGATCTGTGGGGTTCCAGCTTGAGTAGGAACTAGCATAAGTCCAGTGGGCAGGGATGGAGGGGCATAGCTGTGAATCTGCTGATCCCCATGCTCCAAAGTAGCCCACTAGACCCTCAGGTCCACACAACCACTGGCCCCAGCTGCAGAGCCCCTGACTCCCTGACCAGGTTCTCTGCTGTGCTACCTGAGGAGGGCCCCAGCGGAATGTGGGCAGGGAAGAGGGACCAAATGGTAACAACACATAATGAATCCATACTAAGTATAGACATAATAAAAATAAAGAAAAGAAAATAGAATTTTGGAGCCAGCCATGGTAGTGTGCACCTATAATCCCAAAAATTAGGAGGCTGAGGCAGAAGGATTGCCATAAACTGTAGTTCAACCTGGGGGTACAAAGGAAGTTTCTTGCCAGTCTAAACTATAGTGTGAATCTTTGTGTCAAAAATGAAGAAATGGGGCTGGGGACATGGTTCAGTGGTTAAGGTTCTTGCCTGCAATGCCTAATGACCTGGGTTTGATTCCCCAGTACCCACATAAAGCCAAATGTACAAAGTAGCACATGCATCTGAAGATTGTTTGCAGTGACTGGAAGTCCTGGTGCACTCATCTCTTTCTGTCTGTCTTTCTTTTCTCTTCTTTTTTCTGTCTATGCTTGCAAATGAATAAATAAAACATTAAAAAATTAATAAATAAGTAGATAGCTAATTAATAAAAATTATTAGTTTTATAAAGTTAAAGCATCTTTAATAAAAGAATTTACCCAATCTACAAAGAATATCAGCTAGTCCATTATTCATGGGTCAACTGCAATTAGACATGGTTAAAATATAACATTTAGGGGTGGCGTTATGGCTCAGTGGTTAAAGGCACTTGCTTGCAAAACCTGATGGCCTGGGTTTTATTCACTAGTACCCATGCAAAGTCAGAAGCACAAAGCGGCACATGCATCTGGAATTTGTTTGTAGTGGCTGGATGCCTTGGTGAGCCCATACTCTCTCTCTCTGTCTGTCTTCTTTCTCTCTTTCAAATAAATAAATAAAAAAATTTAAAGCTAATTTTTGCATTAAACTATTATCTATCGATCTATCTATCTGATTTATTTCTTCTCTTCATAAAATGGTATCTGCTTCCTAGAGTTAATATTAAAGAATGGATTGAAACGATAAAATGTCTTGAAATGGAATTGCAATTTAACGAGATCTGGGACAAGGTGACATCGTTTTGCATCACCCATTCACCATGCCTTAGGTGGTCATCACTTTATTACTTTATTGTACAAACTGAGCATTGCTGAGATCACATTTACATGCCAGTATCCCCATAAATAGTTTTATAAATTGAGGTGGGGAAAATGTTTTAGGATAGATGAGTGGAATCTCCTCTGCTCCCTCCAGTTGTCTGCAGTGAAGAATTTAATAGAAACATACAGCTGTAAGGACAGCAGGAAACTTCATTAGAACCTCAGGGATTCTCTTACCTGAAGACACAAAGAGGAAACTCAAAACAGAATTCACCGTTAAGAAGAAGCTACAACAATATTATCTCTGCATGCTGACTCTAATCCTCTGTAATCTTCAAAGACAAACAGGGGCAGAAATGATCTTTCTTTATATACCTTAAGCTTTCTTCTCTCAACTGCCTGAAAATAGGGTTAGCACTCACTATCAGTTAACCAGATCCTATTTCAATTCGTTAACTTCTTAAGGAATGGATGCTTAATCTTGCTACATTTTGGACAGCAAAAAGTAAACTTAGGACGTCCCTATGTTTACCAAGTCAAGGAAGTTCAAGCTGTGAAAATCCTGGTATTTTATTTTTAAGAAGTGAAGAATATACCCTGAACCCAAATCTTAGTTACAAGGACAACATTGCTTTCCTTTCTATCCACTTCTTACTGAAGTGGCAGTATTTTCATTGGTAGTCTTTAGCTGGTTCCTATATAATAGCACCATGTAACCCTGAAATTCATTTCTTGCCCACTGTTTCATTTGAGTTTTAGTATCAATAGTTTCCTAAGCAGGGAGTGAAATGGGGATGTCCTGCACAGAGCCAATATAAGAAATAAAACATTGAGGGATATCCATTTATTGATACACAAGTATTATTATTGTTAATATTATATTAATATTTATTTTGTTTTTATTTGGTAGAAAAATGTGTAGAATTTAAAATATTATATAATTTTTCTCAATATATTATTACTGACTTCAGAGGATTATACACTAGATTGTTGACATTTCAAATCTTGGAAATCACACATCCTGCCAAAGTCAATCAGGTGCTGAAAGTGGCAAGGTAAGGGGCATGTGTTCCTCAAACACAAATGTGAGCGCTGGGCAACTTTCTTTCACTTCTAAGTATTGTTCTGTCGGCCAGGGAATTTATGTTCCTTAGGGGCTAAAAGGAAACCAATGATTGGAATGGCCTTGTATACAGAAATGAAGTGTATACATTTACATGTTTCCTTTCTATTTTTATTTTATCTTTTTAATAATTATTTTTATTTTATTTATTTATTAGAGTGAGAAAGAGAAAGGAGATGGAGAGCGGGGGTTGGGGGTGGGGAGGAGGAGAAAGAGAAAGAATGGGCATGCCAGGGCCTCTAGCCACTGCAAAGAAACTCCAGATGTATGTGCCACCATGTTCATCTGGCTTATGTGGATACAAGGGAATCAAATGTGTGTCATTAGGCTTCCCAGGCAAGCGCTTTAATAGTTTAGCCATCTCTCCAGCCCTGTTTGATCTTTTTAACCTGTGTGTCATTTATTAACTTTGTATGTAGCCCAACATATCACTCATATGAATGACTTCTTGAATTTTACAAGAAAATGAAATCTTGAAATTAGACTTGCTATAGCCCGCCCCCCCTTAAAATAATCTTGCTTCTTCACAAATTGCACTTATGAAAAACATACAGGTGATCATAACCAACCAAAAACTTCTTGAATAAGATTAAGAAGGAATAATTTGTGTCATATCCATTGACATTCATAGGTAAAGAAATATATCTAGCTTGAATAAAAATAGTATATCCTATGGAGGGTGTGATGCTCCTACTATCTTCTCCATATTCAAAGGAAAAATAGGCAAACTTAAACCATCTGAAAAGTTAATCACACATTTATTTACTAATTTTCTATAAACTATCTCTTGGACTTATTTAATACAAACTATTAAGATCATAAAACAAGCCGGGTGGGGTGACGCATGCTTTTAATCCCAGCATTCAGGAGGCAAAGAAGGTAGGAGGATCGCTATGAGTTCGAGGCCCCAATGAGATTACATAGTGAATTCCAGGTCAGCCTGGGCTAGAGTGAGACCCTACCTTGAAAAAACCGAAAAATGAAAAACCAAAAAAAAAAAAAAAAGATCATAAAACAAGTCTGCAAAAGGTACATGTTTGGTTGGGTTTGGAACAAATGAAAAGTGAACCATCCAATGTGACTCCTTCCTATAGTGGATACATAAAATCATGTCAACTTTTGATCTAAGAGATACTGAATTCGCCTAATAACTCTAAAGCCTAGAATGTTATACATTATCTATGGACGTCCAATTACAAAAATATAATTTAAGTGTTACCTCTAAAGAAGGAAAATTATTTCCTACTTTTCTCATTGCCAAGATCACACTGATATTGAAACACAAAGATAAGCAACACTGGACCAGGTGAGGTAAAGCTCACCCTTTCCTCCTTATTTCTATCATCAGCATTTATTGGCATCTGGAAACTATTTATAACCTCATCCTCTTCTTGTGAAGATCAAAGATTATTCAAATAGTTAAAAGTTTTACTATTTGTGAACACTGCCAGAATGTCTGTGGACTTGAACAGCTAGCAAAGATTATCTTTTGTGTCTCATAAATAGAGAAAACAGAAGAAGGTAGAGCTTGGAAAGCTCTGAACGACAGATGTTTCTGTTTTAGGAATTCTGGTAAAATTACTTGGATTGGCTAGTATGTATATAAATGGCATCTGTGTTTTGGAAAGTGAAAAATGAAACCATTCTGTCATTTCTCCTAACAGTTTAGGAACTAGATAATTGTATTAAATTGACATTAAATAGAACAAGTTTGGGGATTAGTGATTTTTTTTTTTTAAAGATTGGGTAGTTTTTGACCAGGTGTTCATGTCTCCTAATTTTGCCAATGTCTTGAATTTATGAAGAATTACTTGCCATTATAAAGTTGTTCCAGTTTGAAAGTTCTCTAACACATATACATCATACAAGTATTAAATTTGAATTTAGCTTTTTTTTTTAAAAAAAATTGCAGCAAGCTTAGAAGGGATTTCAATGAAATTATTCCCCATACCAGTTGAAAAAGGATTTAGCAAATCAGGCATAGGTTCAGAGCAAGTTTCTAACAATCACTCTGTACTATTTTTCCTTTCCACTAGGTTGCTATTATCAGGAACTATGGATTACATGGATTATATAGAACTCATATTACTAATACCCACCATAACACAGAACACACACACACACACACACACACACACGAAAAATTTTGTTTTTTCTTCTCAAATCTCACAGGTCAACTTTTACCACCCTGTTTGGTGGCAACTTCTGACTTGTTAGAGAGATAAAATAAGGTTGAACTTTTCTTGCATTGAAATAACAAAAACATAGTTTCTGGAGAATAAAAGTGATAGATCACCTTTTTTTACTTGTTTATATCTTTCCATTAATAAAAGCCATAAGGCAATTCTCACAGGTGCTTCTATGAAGTCAGTCTCCTCTTTCCTATACTTGAAGTTTACAGAGTGTTTAATGCCAAATATATAGAATTTAAATACTTTGTCACATTAAGTACTCAAATTTACAATACTTATACATAAAATATGAGATTAACAATTCACTATTTATATCTTTATCCAATGTGATGGACTTCTGATTTTTTTGTTGTTGTTGTTGATTTGTTGTTGTTTTTTTCAAGGTAGGGTCTCACTCTAGCCCAGGCTGACCTGGAATTCACTATGTAGTCTCAAAGTGGCCTCGAACTCATGGCAATCCTCCTACCTCTGCCTCCCAAGTGCTGGGATTAAAGATGTGAGCCACCATCCCTGATTTTGATTTTTGATAGATAGTTTTTCTGTACTGGAGAAGTCAAATATTGTGTTAAGAATATAAAATTTTCAAATCCTAAGCCATGTGTTGTAGCAAACAATAGTACTTGGTAATATTTAAAATACTTAATAAAGTAATGTGCCATTTCAAATGGAATATATTCAGAATGTTCACCAAATTTTAACATGTCTCTAGAAGTAATTCCTATGAAGTAATTTTGAAATCTGTGCATGCATAAGCATACCAGTGCATTGATATTTCAATACAGTGTTTTATGGCTACTTCGGTATCTCATAGTAAATGTGTACATATTTGTTTAGAACAAAAATCCTCTTGTTTTCTGAAAGTTAAGTTAAAAAATACAATTCTTGGGCTGGAGAGATGGCTTAGCGGTTAAGGCATTTGCCTGCAAAGTCAAAGGATCCCGGTTCGATTGTCCAGGACCCACGTAAGCCAGATGCATGAGGAGCATATGCATCTGGAGTTCGTCTGCAGTGGCTGGAGGCCCTAGCGTGCCTCCCTCTCTGTCTCTTCTATCTATCTCTCTCTCTGCTGGCAAATAAATAAATAATTTTTTTAAAAATACAATTCTTTTTATGGTCAAAGAGAGCTACTTACAATTTTTTTTTTTTTTTTTTTTTTTGTCTTCTGACCTTTCAAGGAACACCTTGCAAATATATCTAGGCTGTATTTCATTAGCTTAAAAATATTTTAGCATGTTTTGACAATTTTTGTTCATATCTTTTTCAGTTTTTATTTCATATGGATGCAATTCAAGTCAAGGTAAGAATAATAAAGTGTAAATCAGCCTTGAAAATACATATAAATCATGGAGTTAGCAGCTAATTCAGACCACAATATTGTGCATGGTACGAAACAATCTATTGTGGATGACTAATTTCAACTCCAACTGTCAACCTGACAAGAAAATGAGCTATTAAAGTCAGTTGTCCTCACAAATGCATGCTCCATTTTACTGACACTTACAACTAAACAATAAGCAATATAAGCAAGATTGAAATCTTCACCACAACTTAATGGGTGTCATCCAAGGGCATACTCTCTTTTCGTATGTATGGCTACTTCTTCCTTAGCTAAGATTTCTGTCTTCTTTTCTTTTGAGGAAGAGATGAACTTGAGTACTGGAAACCATAATTCTCCTTATCCTTCACATCCTGTTCCTATATTACAGCATTTCTGAATTTCCTATCTCACAGTTGGAAAGTTATCAGATATTCCCCAGTGCTTGGACCACCTGCTATTGCTCTCAGCTTCTGTTTAGAGAAAAACAGTTTATCTAAAATTTCATTTTTTTTCATCTGGTAAATGAAAACTAATTTGCAATGTGTTTCCATGGAAAAATTAGGCATAAAAATTATACAACCATATCTAAAATGGATAAACAACATTCAAAATATATACTTACAATTTAATGATAAATCATGGTTGTAAGCGCATAAAATGAAGTAGTATAAAAGGATAATTATAAACACAAAAGCATCTGCTACAGGGTAGAATGTAATACAAAAGTTCTTAAACATTCTACAAAGTCTATAAAATCCATGCATTCTGCATGGTTTTATGCATAAGTACAACACCATATTCCTGTCTCCAGTTCTGTGCCACTGTTACCATATATCAAAAGCCACTGAATAACAATGAAACTCACGTTGCATTTTCATGAAGGTTGGCTTGGAATAGTTACTTCAAATGAGCCTTTACTCTGACAACAATATGTGTGCTTGCTATGAGTTTTATGTATTTTTGCCATCTAAAAGATTCTACTTTCCTTATGCTATTCTCTATTTTCCTTTCCTTTTAGACACTCACTCTTACTGTTTGCTAGACAGATATTCTCCATCCATTTATTATTAATGTGGGACCCAAAGTCATCATCTATAGCAGCCTTTGTCAGTGGAGGAATAATCTCTTCCACATTGCCATAAAGATTATTATCTTCAGAAATTACCATTATGAATAAAGTGTATAGAGATTTTAAGTAATCCTGGCATTAAAATTCAATGTTTGCCCTGACATCAACAGCCTTTGACAATCTAACACAAATGGTTTCTTCCACCCATATAAATCACTCCAACTCCAGAGTCAATACTGCACACCTACAATGGGTCCTTGTTTGTATTCCATCTGCCTGCTGCCTCTGCTGTCTGCCTAGCACCAAACATATTTGTTTTATTTAAAACAAAAAAACAAAAACAAAAAGTACTCTCTCTGGAGCTGAGAGGAAGGCATAGTAGATAAAGTGCTTGTGATGCATGCTGGAGAACGAGTGGTCACATCTCCAGTGCCTACACAAATGCTGGGCGGGCAAGCTGGTCTTCCTCTAACTCTGTTACCTAAGTGGTCAAGACTAGGGATCCCCTGGGCAAGCTATCCAACTAGAATAGGTGAAGCAGCTCTGATTTCTGTGAGAGAACTTACCTCAGTGAATAGGATGAAAAGCAGTTGAGGAAGATAGCTAACATTCATCTGTGGCCTCTATATGTGCACACACCCATACATATATACACTCACACACATTCAACAATGTATGCACACATAACAGACACATAAACACATATACATAAGCAAAAACAACTTCAAAAATTCACTCTGATATTTCCAGTGGATCTTTTCTGTTTCTTAAATCATTTTACATATGCTTCTCAATTTACTATGGTGTTACTTCCTGGTAAAAATCATCAAAAATTGATTATACTGGGCTGGAGAGATGGCTTAGTGGTTAAGGCGCCTGCCTCCTAAGTCTAAAGAACGCTGGTTCCAATCTCCAGCGGTTCCAATCTCCAGGTCCCATGTTTAGCCAGATGCAAAGTGACGCTAGGGTGCAATGCCGCACTTGACCACAAGGGGGAGCATGCATCTGGATTTCATTTGCAGCAGCTGAGACGCTGCTGGCGCACCCATTTCTATCTGTCTTCTTCTCCCTCTCTCTCTGTCTCTCAAAAAAAAAAATTGATTATACTATGTCAGCTTTACATTTAATACACCTAGCCTATAACATCATGGCTTGCCAACACCAAATATGATAAAGAACAGGCTGTTTGTCCTTGTCCTTGTGATTGTATGGCTAAGTGGGAGCCGTAACTTGTAACCTCTGACTCACACAGGGAGGGAGTGAGAGAACATCATGCCATGTGAAACTGCATAATACAAATACCAGAACTCAAAAGTACAGAATCTTCTGAACCTACATAGCTTTCAGATCCTCACAAAATTAAAAAGGCATTAGTTGGCCAATCATAAATTGGATATAAACATGTTACAGATTATTTCTTGTATTTAGTTAATTATTGGTATACATGATTTGATCTGTGATGACAGGTATTTGGTGACAAATGACAGATATGCATGACAGTGTACATGCTTCAGTTTAAAATTTACTACTGGGACTAAAGAGATAGCTCATTAGATAAGGTACTTGCTGCTTAAGCTGGAATAAGTGAGTTCAATCCTCAGACCCCTCTAAGATCCAATATAAAAAGTAAGAAGTCTTGGAGGGGTTTGTAATGCCACCATACTGATGATAATGGTGAGATGGGAGCCAGACAGGAGAATTACCTTGAAGCTCATGGAAAGCATGGCAAAGAAAAGCAGAGTGAGAATCCACAGTGAGAACCCCCAGTCTTCAATGAGTTGGACAGGCAAGGACCAACACAAAAGTTGTGCTCTGATTTCCACATGTGTGCTACAACTCATGTGCACCCCACCCCTACTCAGACACATGAACACACACACACACACACACACACATGTTAAAATAAGGTAAAACTTACTATTGCCCCTTCACTGAGCAGGCATGGCAACCCAGTTGTTAAGAACACTTCCTTTGAACAAGATTTCTGCTTTCAATAAATGATTCTTTCTTGGGAAGATGTTTGATATTTCTTTCCCTGATCTTTACGCTGGTCCCTAACACATGACCACTAATGTTCAGCGATAGGATCAAATTCAGAGGAACACTGCAAGCATTCTTCCTGAGGTAGAGTAGCTTGTTAGACACAATCATAATTTTAGCATTGAAAGGATATACATGAAAAATCTACTCGAAGCCCAGATGGACAAAAATGGAAACTCTATAATATCACATGGGAAGGTCAAAAGCCAAGGAAGGACCTCACTCTCTTGCTTCAGCAGTCTCCTTAACCAGAATCCTTTCCATTAGCATTCAGCAACACTCACAGATTACTTTGTTAAGGATTCTTGCCTTCAACACTGCAATTATTCAGTGAAGACATATGCTTTTTCTGTAAATATTTTCCATTCACAGTTAACTCTGCAGATATAGAGCCCACAGACAGAGATGCAGACTGTTCACAAGGAGACTAACGAAGACATGACGCTAGTACAGCAGCGTAAAAAATACAAAGAAACAAGATAAAGCTTGTTGTGGAAGGTGAGGAAAGAGTAAGAGACATACTGAGGGATGTGTGGTAGGAACAACGAGCAGGACACCCTCATGACAGCGTGGGAGTGAGGAAGTGAAAGTCATTGGATATGACTTGCGTCTGTCTGGCTTGAAGAGCTAGATAGATAAAGGTGACATTTTATGAGATAAGGAGAGTATATAAAAATCTTTTTTTGGCCAGGTGTGATGGCACATGCCTTTAATCCCAGCACTTGGGAGGCAGAGATAAGAGGATTGCCTTAAGTTCAAGGCCATCCTGAGACTACATAGTGAATTCCAGGTCAGCCTGGGTTAGAGTGAGACCCTACCTTGAAAAACCAAAAAAAAAAAAAAAATCTTTTTTTCTTTCTTTTACTTCCATAGGGAGGGTTATAGGGTAATCTGCATTTTGAACAAATAAGTATGAAGTGTGGAAGGGTATGAAATGACATTTAAACATTTCCAGCCCATTGTAATTAACAACTTTTCTAATTATTTTCATTGTATTTATTTATTTGAGACAGACACAGAGAGAGATTAAGAGAGAGAATGGGTACACTAGGGCCTCCAGCCACAGCAAATGAACTCCAGACGCATGTGCTATTTTGTGCATCTGGCTTTATGTGGGTGCTAGGGAATTGAACCTGGGTCCTTTGGCTTTGCTGGCAAGCAACTTAACCAATTTAGCAACTTTTCTACAAGAAATATTGAAATGAACTCATTGGAGAAACATATTTTAAATTAATTCCAGTTAAAACAGTGCCTGAATGGCAGCTACAAAGTGCCCAAATTATTCGTTTTCATAAATTATCAATTCATTAGGTAAACTACATTATATGTTTGGCACATGTTTAGAATGTTGGTAGCTTATAATGCAAACTAATTGTTTCCTATTGTCCATATATGCTGTCCTAAATGAGGAAATAGACATAAAATGCAATGCCTAGCAGCATCTTCCTGCATATACTCTTCTACAAAGAATAACTATATGTTTGGCTATGTTAGTGTTGAGCATAATGGACTAACTCAGGAGCGTATACACACGCAATGGCCTGTATTTCATGTCAGGGGTGACATCTATGTCTTTTCCTCTTTAGACTCATTGCATCTTCCAAGAAGGTGGAGGAGTGTTTCATAAGATTACTCCCTGTCATACCTATATTTGTGTTTCTCCCTGTCAGGTTTAACTGTTAAGCCACTTATTGGGGTAATGATTCTATACCTCAATATCCAGCCTATTTGAGTTTTTAAAAATTTTATTTTTATTTTTATTTATTTATTTGTGAGAGGGAATGAGATACAGAGAGAATGGGCGCACCAGGGCTTCCTGCCACTGCAAACAAACTCCAGATGTATGCGCCCCCTTGTGCATCTGGCTTACGTGGGTCCTCGGGAATTGAACCGAGGTCCTTTGTCTTTGCAGGCAAAGGTATTAACCGCTAAGTCACCTCTCCAGCCCTTGAGTTTTTTTTTTTTAAACAAAGACATAGAAACATAAGTCAAAAGCAATCACATCTTACATGTTGCATAGATAACTCCATGATGGTCTCCCTGGAATCCTCTGTGCAGATTTAAATACTGGTTAAATCCTGGGAAAATTATTTCCACTATCTGTGTACATATTTCCACATGGTTAAATTAAACCAGTTATAACTCAGAACCTCCCTCAAAATACTACAATGCCTGTGGTGCACTGACTGGCACATAATTCATCTTAAAACCTTAACTATTTTTATTATACACTACATTCCTCTAATGTAGCCTGGCAAACAGGTTGAGATACTTGTTAATGCAAAACAAACAAACAAACAAAATCCAATGGCCCATGGATGGCTTTCATGTTGTTTGCCTTTCAATTTTTTCAAAATCATTTAAGAAAATACAGCTTTTAATTTTCAGAGTCTGAGAAATCTCCAGATATATGTTATAGTTACTGATAAGGTTGACAAGTTTTTGGACTTTCTATAAATTAACTTTTAATGAGTCAAAACAATATATTTAGAATTTATGTCCTTATTTCTGAAAGAAAACACATGCACATAAGGGGATCTTACCTAAGTTAACACCAAGCTTCACATCACACACATTATGGATGTGTGTTGATTTTACAGTGGTGATGGCAATTTTCCTTCATCTGAATACAATTCTTTTCTTCGATCTTTCATTGAGTTCTTCAACTTGCAATTATAAACCTTAATAACTATATCACCTATTTGGAAGGATGTCACTTTTCACATGCTCGTCTGGCATTATGTATTGGCATTTTTTTCATAAAGGACCAAAATTTCTAGATAGTTTAAAAAATATATCAAATATAAAAATAGTCTAAATAGCTTCCACACTTAGAGTAATAACAGAAAGAGAAGCAAGTTTGTTAAAAATGATCAGCCAACTGTATAAGAACACACACATACACACACACTGGGAATGACATTTTTCCATATTTATGCTTCCCAGTGCATATACACTTCTGTAATCCTAATGAAGGCCAAGAGACATTTGCTCACTTTTGTTCACACTTTAAAGAAATTTAAATCAGTATATTCATGTTGAAAACAAAATTATATAAATAAAATGTTAGCTGAATAAAACTAGTTGATAAATATTAATGTATTTGATATTACTAGTTGCATTATGGATTTTGTAATAACTTCTAGCTACCAGTGGAAAAAATCACAAACTAGGGCTGGAGAGATGGCTTAGTGGTTAAGGCACCTGCTTGCTAAGTCGAAAAACCCGGTTCCAATGCCCAGGTCCTATGTTCAGCCAGATGCAAAGTGATGCAAGGGCGCAATGCTGCACTTGCCCACAAGGGGGTGCACGCATCTGGATTTCATTCACAGCAGCTGAGAGGCTGCTGGCGCGCCCATCTCTATCTGTCTTCCTCTCCCTCTCTGTCTGTCTCTCTCTGTGCCTGTCTCCAAAAAAAAAAAAAAATCACAAACTATATAATTTATTAGTTATTTTTACATATCTCTGAACAAATATTCACAGAAGCAAGTTGAGGAAAGGTAGGTTATTTGGCTCATGATTCAGAGAACACAGCACATCAGTGTGAGGAAGGCCTGGGGCTGGCTGGGGCACAGTTGGTCCGTGGAGGCAAGAACAGATAGCTTGCTATGTCTCCTTGGGTCAGGAAGCAGAGCAAAGGCTCATCAACATCCAGGAGTGGAATCCACCTCCGTCTGGACATATTTAGACCAGCATGCCAGTTCTTTGCCAGAAAAGGCTCATTGTCATTTAGTGAAAAGCCGAGTATGTGTTCATTTTTAATAAAGCTAAGTATTATAAGAAAGGCCCAGATTCTGGACTTGAAGAAAGGTCAGGGACTTCATTTGCTTGATATTTTTGTCCCCTGGACCTCCCACAACACCACCTCTTCATTTCATGTGTTGCTGCTACTTTTCAAACTGCTGACAAAGCCCTAACAAAGCAGGAAGATGACAGCTTCTGTAAGAGGTGACTGTGAACTCTGTGCTGAGAAGTAAATGCAGGTCTTAGGCTCAGAAAAAAAAGGGCACTTGAAAAGCAAAAACAAGATGTATGGACAAAACATGATCTATATATGTAGTAGGCAGTGGGAATTTGGATGTGGGGGCATGGCAGAGAGTGAGGGGAGAAGATCAGTATGGGGAGAGCTGGCAGTACAGGAAAGGAGAGCCTTCGATGCCAGGGGGAGATCTCAGCTTGTAGAACCATCAAGGACAGACAGCCATGCTGCGCAAGTCTGTAGAAAGAATGGCTTCATTTCTGTCAAGGTCCTCAAAAATGAGCACCATCCCAACTCTGTATCATCTATTCCACCTTGTGAGGTGCCTCCTTGGCTGTTTGAGTTCAGACTCATGTGAACTGAACATTGAGGGTGGAAGGAGGAGATGCAGTTATGTTAAGCATTCTGCAAGGCTGACTAATTAAGATTTCAAAATGTGGAGAGCTGGAATGTGGCAGGTTTAGAGCCAGAGTCCCCTGAAATAGCCACTTACTCTCCACCCCTGTGTGTGACCTAACATCCTGTGGTAATTATCTAAATCCTTTCAGAATCTATAAATGGACCTCTATTATCTACCAACCCAAAGGCTAAGAATATCATCAAATAGCATCTGAGTTCTAGACTCAATTTATTGTTCTATTTTAACACATCTACTTCACGTTCCCACCAGTGTGTTTTTAAAATACATTGATTTATAACTTTGTTTTGTTACTATAGTTTATGAGACTGTTACCATGTCAACATAAGGTATCTGGGGTAAACTGAATCTGTGTTCTTGGGCCATGGTCACTCATATTTGGTCCAGAATAAATGTTCTCTTATATTCTTTCAAGTAAGAGCTATGTTTTGTGTTGACATTGGGTAATTAAAATGGACTACTGGAAAAAGAATGATTTTACTACTACAAAGCACCTTCAATGTTTATAGTTTTAAATGTATGTGAAGAAAGTTGATGAGATGCAAAAAGTCATGTTGTCAGTGCATGCCCATGTACTAGCCAAACAGCCATGCAGTGAAATAAAATATGAATGAAGAAAAATAAATAATAATAAGAGCTTTGTGTTTGAGACACAAAATCTTTCTTTTATGAATACTGACATCAAATATTATCATCTAGTATGTTAGGCATCAGAACTCTCAAAAATTTCACAATTTGCAAGATAGATTGATGCAGAGCCAGAAAAATTCAAGTAAAAAAATGTATTTGTCAGTGACAGCAATATCCACAGTAAGTTGTCCTCAGGAAGAGCAGAAAGTCAAGAGAAACTTCCAGAGGGAAGTAATGACTAACCACAGTTTTAGAAGATGAGTGGAGAGCTGAAAAGAAGTGGACAGGTATTTCTGTAGAGGGGTGCACAGACAGGGCACAAAAGCAAAGAAAGAACCAGATAGAGCACACCCTGATTGGAAAAGAACTGCAACAATTATCTGCACTGTAGAAATAAATTTTAAAATAAATCATTCTTCACCACTTTTAGATTTCAGATGGAAGATCAAGAGAATGGGAAAAGGCAGGCTAGGTGATTCTGTTCGGTTCTATGTTGCTGGCAGATGAAGAGACATGGGGAAAGTCAGGGCAGGCCATTCTAGTTGGTTCTGTATTGCTGTGCTCTGCAAGGACATGTAGACCCAGATGAAGTGATTTCCTTTTTTATGAAGAATTTATGTTATTCAGTTTTAGGTAATGGCCATAAACATAATTAAGACCCAATGATCATAAGAGAAAACATTGGCTTAATGTCAACCAGATGGCAAATGTTGCTTCAGACTTGGACACACATATGCAAAGTTTTTTTTTTTTTTTCTTAAGTAGGATATGTCAAGAAAGTAGAAATGGAATAAGAAAAATAATTCTTTTTGAGGGAATATTTGAACCATATCAACAAACTCTTGGCAACACACATATTGTACTTAAGGAGTGTTTCAGGCTGGGGGCATGTCTCAGTGGTTAACGACACTTGCAAAGTCTGCTGCTCCAGATTCAATTCCCTAGCGCTCACATAAAGTACAAGTGACACATGCCTCTGACATTAATTTGCAGTGGAATGCTCGTACACACACACGCACTCACACACACACACACATGCATATAAATAAATAAATACTTTCTAAAAAAGCAAACTTACAGAAATTTGTTTGAGGACCAACAATAATTAGTTTAAGCAAAAAGAAAGAGCTGAAAAGAAGGTTACTAGCTACTACATTTGGCATGAAAACTCCCCCTGCCCTGTGTGTCTCCTTCCTTACTCTCTGCTCTTTCTCCTCTCTGTTTATTTCTGTCTCCCCTTTCTCACTCTTTCTTTTTTCTCTCTTCTCTCTGTCTCTCTTTCTATTTTTGTCTCTCCTCTCTCTGTCTCTCTCATCTCCTTTTCAGCACAATATTTTTAGGGTGCAAGTTTTCTCCATGTTTTACTTCAGCTTTATTTTTTTCAAACTCTCTTTCTTCCCAATGTGCTTGGTAAAATAAGTGTTTTAATTATGTGCCTACATATTGTATATTAAGATAGCATGCTGTCTTCAGGTTATTAGAGCTTTGGATTCTCATGATAATATCGAAAATAATACAATAGCTTATTTAAAAAATATCTTTAAATATTTATTTTATCATTGCCAAAAAACATGGGATAGATATGGAAAATGGCACACGAGGCAAATTTTTATATATTTAAACAATTTATAAACATAGGAATACTAATTAATAGTTATGGATATGTGGGAATGATTATCTTGAATTATTTCACCATTTATGTATTTATTTTCAAAGTGTCTATGAGTTCATTTTAATTGAATAACTAAGTAGCTAAAATAATTTTAAAGCTAGGAAGAGAGTACAAACTGTATAATCCTTTCAGATTAAATCTAAAATTTAAAGAGAGACTTCAAATAAAGTCATATCATTATAAACAGAAATACAAGGAAATAAGAAATAAGAGCTGGGTGTGGTGGCACAGGTCTTTAATCCCAGCACTTGGGAGGCAGAAGTAGGAAGATCACTGTGAATTCAAGGCCACCCTGAGACTACATAGTGAATTCCAGGTCAGCCTGGGCTAGTGTGACGCTATCTTAAAAAGAAAAAAAAGAAAAGAAAGAAAGAAATTAAACTCTAATTTCTGATTCACAATGCACAGAATTTGGCAATAGCAAATGTGTTATTTATATTGCTTGTAATTTATCCCCAAAAGATATGTACTGAATCTTTCACTTATAGTGCTATCTGGATGATTCAAAAAGAAGAAATCTGCTGGGTGTGGTGGTGCACGCCTTTAATCCCAGCATTCGGGAGGCAGAGGTGGGAGGATCGCCGAGAGTTTGAGGCCATCCTGAGACTACATAGTAAAATCCAGGTCAGCCTGAGCGAGAGTGAGACCCTACCTCGAAAAAACAAAACAAAACAAACAAAAAAAAAAAAAAAAAAAGAAGAAGAAGAAATCTAAGGAATAAAAGTTAAATTTAAAGAGACTAAAGCTTAGATACTTAGAATGAAGAAATTCTTACATCAATACTTCCTTTTTCAGATGAAGAGGAAGTGAATTCAAAAACACAACCGCATTAAGTTGCTCATAGGAGTCCCATGGTCAGAAAAAAATGGGTTTCTACAGGGCGTGGTGGCGCACACCTTTAATCCCAGCCCTTGGGAGGCAGAAGTAGGAGGATAGGAGGATTGCTGTGAGTTCAAGGCCACCCTGAGACTACATAGTTAATTCCAGGTCAGCCTGGGCTGGAGTGAGACCCTACCTCGAAAAACCAAAATAATTAAAAAAAAAAAAAAAAAAAGGGTTTCTATGGCAGTCCTATGTCATAAGCTTGGTTTGGGTAACCAAATTAGGTGAAGACACTTGACTCAGTTGTCCATGTGATGACTAAGCTTTTAAAACCTGACCAACTATAGAAAGCTCCTGAGGGCTGGGTGAACTTAGCTGTTCTCAGAACAGGAAACAACCTCCAGAGACCGATCTAAAGGCAGGGAAACCCTGCTCTCCTGCATGGTGACAGCTCACTGGTATTCCAGTGAGTAATGGGACTATGTCACCTATTAACAAAACACAAGCAAAATATGACCATGTCTAAAGTATAGGTGTCTGACTTCTGAAACCCAGGTAACAAGATGCTGATCGTGTTTCCAGTTTTTTTTTAAACAATGTAACAGTCATTAAAAGAATGAGGATGAGGGTTGGAGAGATGGCTAAGTGGTTAAAGCACTTGCCTCCAAAGCCTACTGACCCGGGTTTGATTCCCCAGTACCTATGCAAAGCCAGATGCATAAAGTAGGGCATGCATCTGGAGTTTGTTTGCAGTGGCTAGAGGCCCTTGTACACCTATTTTTTCTTATTCTCTTGTTCTCTTTCTCTCTCCCCTTGCAAATAAATTTTTAAAAAATTAAAAAAGAATGAATATCCATTTACTTTCATTCAGAGATTCCATAAATATGTTGAAATATTTCCCTATCCAGTTTCACCACATTAAATAATATAAGAATTTTTTTCTGCATTTTTTTCGTTTTTTGTTATTGTGCTTTTAAAAATATATTAGTTACATTCTGGATCTCAGTAAGTAAAAAGAACATAGTGGGCTGGAGAGATGGCTTAGCAGTTAAGGCATTTGTCTCTGATTCCCCAGTACCTTCATAAACCAGATGCACTAGGTGGCACATGTATCTGGAATTCATTTGCAGAGGTTGGAGGCCCATTCTCTGTCTGTGTCTCTCTTTCTCAAATAAATAATTAAATAAATAAGAATCAAACATATTTTAAGAAGAACATAGCCTTCTGTGTCTCATGATTATAATACTGGAATTAAGGAGGCTGGGTCAGAGTAATTATGAGGTGTTCAAGGCCAACCTGAGCTGCAGAATGAGATCCTGCATCAACAATCTAAAAACAAATTCTATAATTTTCAAAAATATTCTACTTTGTTTAACTTTGTTTCCTCATGTAGTTACATACTGTTTTATAGTGACTCAGTAAGCTCAAATATTGAGTCCATGAATTTAATACCACAATAACAAGGCCAGTGACTAAACTATAATATTTAAAGGAGAAATGGATTAAAACATGTCCTAAGAAACATTGGTATGAGTAACCTCATGAACCTGAAAAGTTAAAAGCTCTATTTTTTTTCACTCAAATTCAGTAAGCTTAGCTTGTCATTTATACTTCACATTTTCAAGCATGGAAAAGAGTTTGTCTTCTGTCAAGTTTAAAAAATAATAATCTAATTTATATAAGCCAACTCATCACCAAAAGTAATCTCAGCTTCCAAAGGAAGGGACATAAAACCCACATTTTCAAATGTTTACTTATTTGCACACGTGTGTGCATGTATACCAGGGTCTCTTACCACTGCAAACAAATTCCTGTTTGGCTTTACATGAGGGACAGATGAATTGAACCTGGACCTGCAGGCTTTATATGTAAGCACCTTTAACCATTGAGCCATCTCTCTAGCCCATATTCAACATAAAAATTGCATTATTTCAGAGAGTAAATGAAGACATTTTTTCATCTAGCACTTTCCTTTCTTCATTCCACCCCTTTCCACTTAAGAGCAAACCAAACATGTTATTTTAAAATAATTGAAGCATTAATTCTTTATTGGTGGGATTGTATTCCTTCTTTGCCTATGTCAGAAGCAGACTTATCTAGCGGTTGCATTATTTATAGCCCTTATAGAAACAAACAAACAAAAAGAATGTTGTGCAAATGGCATATTATAAAATTAAATGGAAACATATTGTGTTGCTTCGGATCACAGTCAAGTCTAGAGGCGAAATAGAAATAACAGATGCAATATAAATGCAGACTTATCATGTGTGTCATGCTGGATTCCATTCTCACAAAATTAGCACAATATGTTCCACCTGAGGAAATGCTGAGACAGAGGGATGTGACAGGAGAGGGAGAATTAGAGAGAGAGAGAGAGAGAGAGAGAGGAAGTGTGAGAGAGAATATTGTGCCAGTAATACCAACAAATGAAAAGGTAGGAACATTTTAATTTTGGTCAATAATAAGTTGTGCAAAGAAATTGTGCAATAATAAAATTTCAAAGAAAAAATTTCTTCTGCATTAATATGGTCCTCCAAACTGTTATTATTCTCACAAGATTTATAACATTTCTCCTATGCAGTGATTTTACAAGTTTGAATAGGCCTAAATTCTTCCTTGAAACTACATAGACAAACTTCCTTATTTTATTAGTCATGTGGATATGTTACAGGTTTGAGAACAAGATTAGGAATCACAAATATGTTGTGGTTGAAATGTAAATTCATATGTGTAAGTTATTGAACTTTATAAATAGCTCAATGCTAACACTAATGCTATATTCCATTAATTGCCTGTGTGATACATCATATAGCCCAGCCATTGCCAGAGTTCTTTTTGGGTTGTCCTCTAAGTGGCATTTTCTCTACAGTGATGATTTATTTTTGCATAAAAATCATAAGGAAGCAGCAGCAGAAAGACATATGTTAACCATGTCTCCCTGTGGTGACAGGACTAGGTGTTCATACTCTTCTGCAATTTATACCTTTTGTCATGTCAAAGTTTGTACTAAAACTTCCACTTCTCTTCCTGAATAATTGAAAAAGAGAAAACATTTTCATTTTTTTTTGAGAGTCAGAGAAGGAGAGAGAGAATGGCCGTGCCAGCAGCCTCTCAGCCACTGTGAACGAACTCCAGATGTGTGCGCCCCCTTGTGGTCAAGTCCAACATTGCGCCCTTGTGTGACTGTGTTTGGCTAAATGTGGGACATGGAGAATTGAAGGGGCATTCTTACACTTAGCAGGCAGGCACCTTAACCACTAAGCTATCTCTCCAGCCCTAACAGAAATAATTTTTAAAATGAATGTATTAAAAATATATTAGACATATTCTTACAACTTGGGGAATTAATGGATTCATGTCTTCCTTACCATCCTCAATCTGCCAATCATTCCTCCGGGAGGGTTGCAGGGTGGGAATGTCATGCTATTCCCTGTGTCACCTATGATGTAATGTCGATGGGCCACTATTGTGCAGGTGTTGTTCAGGTAAGAACAGTTGCGCTGAGGTCATGAATGCAACAGCCACTTATGTGTGGAAGGCAGTTCTCTAAAGCACTCCTCCCCACCCTCTCACACATTCTCTTCATCTCTTCCTCAATGTGTGCTGAGCCTTTGAGAGGGTGATATAGATGTCTCTTTTGGCACTGGCCACTCCACGGTCACTTATTGTCAGCACTTTACCAAGTTTTGAGTGTCTCCAGCAGTCATTACCAACTGCTTCTCCTCAACAAGAATCTTCTCACTAAAACTGAGAGCACTCCTTTGGACATAAACAAACATTGAGAAGATAATTTGAGGGGCTGGAGAGATGGCTTAGCAGTTAAACCCTTGCCTGAGAAGCCTAAAGACCCCAGTTTGAGGCTTGATTCCCCAGTACCCATGTAAGCTAGATACACATGGTGGCGCATGCATCTGGATTTCGTTTGCAGTGGCTAGAGGCCCTGGCATGCCTATTCTCTCTCTGTCTCTCTTTCTCTTTCTGCCTTTCTCTGTCTCTAATATGTAAATAAATAAAAACAAAAACTTTAAAAATCTGATAGGTAAAATATATACATTTAACCAAGCAACTGTAATAACTTTCTACACAGGACCTATGACTATCCCAGCTATGTAGGTTTTTGACTGGATTTTAGTACCAGTCATAAATTCCCTCCCATGGAATGGGCCTCAACTCCAAACGGAGAGCAGTTGGTTCCCCCATAATAGTTATGTCACTACTGCATCACCAGCTTGACTTGGTGATCTATTGTGTAGCTTCCAGATCCACCCCTACATAAAACTGCGGAAGCCTTTTCTTCCACAGTAGACTACATATCATCTTCGAGCAACGACAGAGAGCTAGAGAGGAGGTTTCCAGTTCATGTCCAGCTTTTCTCAGAGCCTCTTGGTGCTGGCTTGCATCTCCCCACTTTCAAAAAGTTTGGTGTGGCTAGCTCAGTCTGTTCCACTCTGCCCAGGGCCAAGGAGAAATGAGACTGTTCAGTCTGCCCCCTTGGGTCTGAAAGGCACTTATCTTACTTCTTTATGAGGTGAATAAACAAGCCATGTTGCTAAAAGTTTAAATAGGCCAAGATAATTTTGAAGAATTTTTTCGTCCATAGAAGCTATTAGTTTTTCTAATAAGTTCTAATCTTTTCTAATATTGGTTCTTTGAACTTCAAAATAGTGTTGTTACCAGAAATTATTTAAAAAATTAACCATTATTATAAATATTTTGCTGTTGACCATGTGTTTTATAGTAAGAAATACTAATTATATGTAAGTACCTCAAGCATTATTTGATAGGGATATTGAAAGTTTGCTGACAAATCGAACTAAATATATACATTAACATTATTATGATTTTGTACATTATTGTACCAAAATGTTAGCCTATGATAATTGTTAGAATGTATTGGGTACTCAGTAAGATTTTACTGATATTTCCCTCAATTTCTTTTCCTGACAAAAGAAAAGACATTTGAGGATATAGCTACTTTTCTTATTTTATGAGCTTGATCCTAAACACTAGAAAAAATAAACAATTATTAAATGAAAATTAATAAAAAGAGATAAATGTTTCATCATTCACAAGCAGAAATAAGATTTGTGAAAACATGGTCAAATTAGTTAAGCATAGAGGTCTTAGACTAGACTGTATCTGCTACAGACACAAGATGAGGCATCCTATTTAGAACATGACACCAAATCTCCCTCATGGCCCTAATGCTCACCACTGTTTTGATGAGATGGAATCTTTATGTGGCACATTTCAATGGGAATGAACTGATTTGGGGTAATGCAATCATTAGCTTCTAATACATCCTGCTGGTGGCCTTGTAGGGCTGTTTGCACTAATATTCACCATGACTCCAACATTATCATAAGAACTCAAACCACCACTAGAAAAAAAAAGTATTGAGATAGACTTTATTCTGAAGAACATAACACTTCTTACTTGGTGGAAATGGGCACTATGAAATTCTAGTCTAACTTTCATGTAATTTTTTTCTATCATCAAATAATGAATAATATTTAAAAGAAATTTCTGAAAGTAAAATACAAATTCACACTAGGATAATCTCAAGGAACAAAGAATCCAAGAATGTGCTATTTTATATGATTAATAAAAATAAATTGACTAAAATGTTAAACATGAATAAAGAATATAAATGCATAGGTAATAAAATGTACTTATATCAAAATCTTAGAATTGAATTCCTAACAGTTTCAGATGCAAAATGTTTTAGGAGTTCTAGATAATATTGTTATGAACTTATAATAATAACTCTATCAAAAAGGCTGCCCTAAAGGAATCTAATTGAATATGAAGAAAGGGACTAGGATAGAAATATAAGAGGTTTAGAGAAATCAATGAAATTAAGATGATTGTGAAGTAACAGAAAGTATTAACATAACTTAGCAAAGCTGAACAAATTATTTCTTAAATTAATAGTGAGAATTCAGTCAACAAGGAACAACACTGCTTGTGATTCAATTTCTCTGAAAGGTCTCAGTGACGGAAGACACCAAGTACTCCAGCAGGCTCTGTGGGTGAAGTGTGGACGGCAAAACACCAACTAATGAGTAAACATCAGCTTAAGTACTCGCAAGGGAACTCAGCCATCTTAATCCTCTGCCCTCATTTATAGTTAGCCGCATCAGAATTTTCCCGGCCCATGCGTTGCTCAGACCCATTTATGGTGGAGGAAAGGGTGTGAGGAGGAGGTGAAACAGAGGTGAGGTCAGCCTTCAAACAATTGGACACATCTAGTGTTTGCTATAAACTCACAAGAGAACTGCATTACTACCCATGATTCATAGAAGAAACTACCACAGCTCAGGGAGATTAAGCAACTTGCCTAAGATCACTTTGAGAAGCATGATACACACCGCAAACCTGCTCTTTTTTTGGAACATTATATTCTTTTCTAACATTCTACCAGCCGAATGCTACGGTGGATATCCTCCTCTCCCATTTATTGATTGAATAGAAACAAAATTATGAGTCCATTAAGGCATTTGAAAGTAATGACCATAGTTACAAGATCCCAGTGAATGTGAAACAAAATGATTTTATTTTTTAAAAATTTTATTTATTTATTTACAAGGGGGGTGCAGATATATATAGAGAGAATGGGCACATTAGGGCCTGTAGCCACTGAAAGAAAACTCCAGACACGTGTTCCTTTTAGTGCATCTGATTTCACATGGGTCCTGGGGAATTGAACCTGGATCCTTAGGCTTTGCAGGCAAGTGCCTTAACTGCTGAGCCATTCCTCCAGCCCTCAAATAATTTTGATTGAAAAAAAAGAAACTCACATGAAATCAGTTTACTAAACATCTGTGGCCTAGCTTCAGAGAAAGGTGATGGGCTTATCTATTAGCTGGCAAGGAGTGAAACATGAAAGTATCAAAGTCATGATAAACACCATTAACCAGCCATCAGAAAGATGTATGCTAGCTGCTGCTAGGGGCTATTCCTAGAATCACAGCACTTGTGAGATGAGAGTAGCATCAAGACTTTCAAGGTCATCCTCAGATACATGAGACCCAGCAAAATCAACCTCACAAAACAAACAAAAGCAAAAAGATGTATGTTAGACATTTGGGGAATGAGGGAGGGTAAGTCAGGCTAACAGAACATCTTGAGAAAATATTCTAAAGAGAAATAATAATAAATGGATTCTTGTTCTTGTAAGTACCCTCTAGATTTCCACATAAAGGACATAAAATAAAAATGGTATTTTAATTTTATAAAATGATCCAAACTCTAAAATATAGTCAAGAAGAACATGGGGCAAGTTAGCATATTCCACTCTCATTACTTGTCTGAAGTCATGTGAATTTGGGCTGAGAAGGTGGGATTGTCCTAAATGTCCAGCGATTGTTAGATTGATGTATGATTGTGCATAAAAGACAGTTAGGTTGGTGTGAGACTGTGAACAAATGTTTCCTCAATGGAGACAAATGAATATTAGATCTTAGTTGAGTTTTTATTTGTAGGAAATTATGAATTCTGTTTCTGGAAGTTTTTCAAGTCATAACACCTAATAAGTTCTTTCTGTTTGTAAATTTGTTTCTCAATTGAAATCTCAGAGGGTAGGAAGTTGCTCTTTGTGCCCAGCCCGATATTATCCTTTGTATGCTTAAGAAGGAAAAATTAAAATACTAAAATAAAATTCACAGGTACCATTACCACTGGAATGCCACTAAGTCATATGCTAGGAAGGGAGGGGGAATTGTTCCCAAGCCAACTATGATGTCTCTAAGAGAAAAAGATGATAGTGTGGCAGGATGGGAATAGAGCAAAATGAAACCAAATATACAGAATGTCTCTCTCCACTGCTCTCTTCTGTTTTCCCCACTTTTTTTTTGGGAAGCTACCTTCATAATTCCAAAAATGTGGGGAAAATATATATAGTATAATTTTAAGTTTTTGCTATGTCTTTTAGAAGCATTTTCCAATTTAATCATACATCAATTTCATGTAGTAAAAATGATGAATGTTTTAGCAGATGAGAGAAATGGTGTTCATTTAAGTTCAGCAATCTAGTTAATAAGAGAATGAGCCAGTTGAGTTTCACACATTCATGAAAATCTATGTTCTGATTAACAAGTTTGACAGGTTTTTTTTTTTATGACATCATCTGTCTAAAGCCTGTTACTTTTTGAATTTGCCATAATCTTCCAAAATATTTCTTTGCTGTTTAAGAGAGAAAATTGCCTACACATTCTAAAATCACAACTTTACTCTAGCAATGAGACGCAACAAGTGAAACCAGCCTTTATAATCACACAGAACGGCAGTGGTGTTTTAACTAGGGGAAGAAACAAGTAGCTCTTTCCTTCATTCTTTGCAAATTGACTGCTTGACAGTAGGTGCGTGGAGATGGGCTAACGTATCTTTCTTTCACTGAGCATGAAGGAAGGAGATTATTTTTTCTTGTTACCCTTTAGAGACATGCACTCAAACACCTAATAGTGATTTTCAACCTTTAATGGAATTCACTAGCTAGAGTGCTTTCCGTTGTTGGAGAGAGGTTCCAGCTGCAGCCTATACAAAGACTTCTTTTCCTTCTTACTACATTTTTTTTCATACTTTTACACATGAATTAAAGAATCTCCAAAAGAAACCTGAAGGATGTCAAATGGGACAGGCACTCTTAGAAGCAGCCAGAAAACAGGAGAGTGAATTACTGGTAGCTATAAATCAAATGCAAGTCACATTAATGGATTGAAATAAGTATGAGATAAAAATCAATCCAAGCTCCTCAGATGAAAGTAAGATTCTTTTAATCTTTCGGTGAATTTAAAATCGATATAAGTGGATAATACACTCATAACTAAACACAAGGCAATGCAGTGAAATAGGGAAACATTAAAAATAAATAGTGGGGTGCTAATGTCTACTGTCTCTAAACTCCACAAAACCTTATTAGATAGTGGTAACTCATCCAGAAAGAGTATGTCCATAGAGCCTTTTAAAATAGCCCATCAGGAAGCACAGAGCTGCATGTGGATACTACAAGGGTATTAATGAAGCTCAGAGACATATGTATAAACAGTGACCTTCCTGATGGAACATCTAAATATGGAAATCAAGGACATAGGGAGAATGAAACTCAATGAAGGACACACCTTTAACTACACAGCTGGTAATCACACAGGCTGAATCCAGACAGTAATTACGAGATGCCACAACAGATGAATAGATTTTCTTTTGCCAAAATATTTTATTTATTGATTGATTGACTAATTATTTGGATTTTTAAAGTAATACTTTCCAATGAGGATCATGACATGTCAGTTTCTGAACAAAGCTTTGTGGAAAGGGTTTCCATGGCCACGAGAGAGACATTAGCCAAGCAATTGAACCACTACAACTCTTTCTTCTGTAAGCCATAAACAAAAGTGAATCCAAAGCCAAAGCCGGATACTAAAAACACAGCCAATTATAGATGTTTAAAAACCATATTAAATGGAATATTGCTTATATATTGCATCATTGTCTTATTCTAGGAAGGAATTTTGTCTCTACTTCATGAAAATCAAAGCATAGGTCACTAGATTCTTTTTTCAGGAAGCTGGATATTGTCCATTTCTAGATTTCAACTGTCATATATTCATGAGAAGAAATGGGCTGCGCAATTTCAGCCCAAGTAAACAGAACAGATGGATTTGTTTTTTTTTATCCTTAACAGATCATGCGTTTTTAACTATCTATTTTTCAAAAATCTCATTAGTCCTCAGCAGGGTACACCATATAAATCTGTGCAAATCTGAAACATGACTGCCTATTTTTCCAGAAATTTGGGGTGGGGGGAGGGGAAATCCGAGTGCTTGAACTGCTTTTTCGGTCCTCAGAATAACTAGGAGAGATTAACTAAGAAAATATCATGATTGCTGTCTATGTTTAATGGTTATAGAGGAAAATACCTTGTACCTAGCATGAAATCTGTTTCATGGTGGAGTAATGTAAGTGGACTTGGCTGATTTTAGTCATTCATGAGTCGTAGCACAAATCTCAAGTAGTTAATAACTGAACCTAAGCAATACATAATGACACCACAACAAACATGAGGATGATTAAGTTCCATCATTGCTGTGGATTGCAATTCAGTTAGCAACATAGTGAGCATCTGGCTGATTCTTTGGAAGTAGAGCGAGTGAAGACAGAAGTGCACATTGTCCAGGGAGGTAACAGGACTATGGAGAACCTGAGGGGAGGGTTTCCATTCTGCCTTTGTTCTTTCATCCTGAAACAAGTCAACACTATGTAGAGGGATATTTAGGAGAATCATGTCTGAGTATTATGCTTGAAGGATATCAATAATTGTTATTTTATCTCCTTAAGTATTTAAGATAATTTAGCATTTTGTCACTTGTTTTGTTTGCAATGAATAATGGAGTAATTAACTACATTTAGGGTATACACATCTGTTAGTCTCCTCTAACAGGCAACTTGCTGCCACCAAACTTCCATTTTTCTATTTTCTTAGTTGTGAATATCTTGGTGTTTAACTGTCAATCTAAGAGACTCTGAAACTCCCAAACTCTGCTAGTCACGTGTGTCTTCTGACTGATATTTAATTATTTATATGTAGGAAGTGCTGAATCTCTGACTTGAGGGAGAGACTGTGTTTCAGGGAAACATATGGTTGAACATGTTCTTCGTATCCATGCATGAAGTACATGCATGAGCACACACATGTGTATATAGCATACACACCACACACATCACATAACACGCCACACATACTATACACAAGTAATAGATAATGATAAAACCTGAGTAAATATGTAAAAATGTAATGTTTGGACAGTGAAATTAATATCTTAGATTATAATCTATGAAAACTCTGAAACAAATGCAATGTGATATGTTAAAATTTTGTGCATATTGAGTCAGTTTTGGTGGCTGGTTGTTTAAGGTTTAAATGTTAAGAAGGTTTATGAGTATTTTTCTATAAAATATTACCAGTAAAGAACTAGATTTATTTCTATTAAAAATGATTAATCTTGGACTATGCAGATTTTAATGAGATAAAAATTTATTTATTGTCCATGTTGTCAGTTCAAATAATAATAATAACTTTGAGCCAAGCTTTTATTTCTATATTCTTTCAGTTTTGAAAGTGCATTCCTTGAACATACCTTAAAATTATGCTATTGTTTCTTATATATTTTTAAAATATTATATTTTCTCTTGATAAACTGGAAGTTAAGCCATACTGCTCAGTTGTTCTTAATTTTTCATGCTCCTATCTTAATCAAATCTTTCATACTTTGGTGCTGTCTTCCTAGTTTCCATCCTAAAATCAGAGAAGCATAATTTTCAGGTTGTTCTTTCATATAATAGTGTTTCTGTGAGTTCTCAATCACAGAAAAAACACAAATGTTTTCTTAAAGTAAAAATAGCAATGCTAAAAATAATTATAGATTTGTTTGATTAGATCCATATTTTATAACAGGATCAACACTGTAGTAAAAGCAATGCTCTTGCGTGAAGTACATCTCTGATGTAGTTTAGTTCAAGTAAGATAAATGTTTATTGTTCTTGGCTGCATAAAACTTCAAAAACATACAACATACTCACACATTTGAAATACGTATAGAAAAGGCACACATATTCAAGAGAATCAAATATATTAAGTTTATGAACAGGTAAATCTACATATTTATGCTTCCCAGGTAATCTAAATATCTGGGAATCATTCCTAATAATGCTAAATACCCTTATGAGTAAGAATATATTCTATCATTACAGAGCAACTTTCTGCCTCCTGTTTGGTATGTTTGGTACTCTAAGGTATGTGCTGAAACTATTCAATCCTGTTTTGAACTGGTAAAATTTGATTTTATCTAATAACTATCTATCAATCTATCATCTACCATTCACTTATCATCCTATATCTATATATATATGTCAATCAATCATCTATCATCTATCAATATATCTACAATTTGTCCATTTTTAATATTGGTCTAAAAGTTCACTGTAAGAAACAGTCTGAAATTAGACTTTGATAGAGAAGACACTGAGAGTCCTCAGAAGAAAGGAACATACTAAGAATTTTTTAAAAAGAGCCCAGAACTGAGTGTTAGATTATAATTTTCATTTGGCTCTAGAAGAGAATGAAAAATTCCAAGGAAGTCAAGGTTTGGAAACAGGTGGAAAACCTGTGGCTGATATTCTCATCTGTCCCTTCTTGAGGATATGAACGTGGGCATTCCTTAATCCCCTGATTTACTAATCTTACATATCTGATGAAAAAACAACATGCATCAGAAAAATCTCAGTAAAATATTTACTTCAATAAGTAGAATGAGACAAGGATTAAATGAATAGAAATCTCATCCTTAACACAAAACTCAAAATTATGGGGTACTAATATTTTGCTTTTTAATCCAATATCTATCTAATACTTTTTTGTGGTTTTTTGAGGTAGGGTCTCACTCTAGCTCAGGCTGATCTGGAATTCACTAAGTAGTCTCAAGGTGGCCTCAAACTCATGGCGATCCTCCTACCTCTGCCTCCTGAGTGCTGGGATTAAAAGCATGTGCCACCATGCCCAGCTTCTATCCAATACTTTTTACATTTACAGAATAAACTATAGAGAAACACCAAGTGGCTTATAGCCAGAGGAGGAACCTAGCTATTAATATCAAGAATTAACACCACTTCTTTGCACATCCAATTCCTCTTACAAGAATGTTAATTATCACCATAGTTGTTTATGTTGAAGATGTAAAATTAGAAGCTTGTAAACTTTGTCATATACTAGGATCACCCAGTGAATTTAAATATAGATTTGTGCCATCCCAGTACATACCTAATGAATCAATAACTGATATAAAGTCTTTCACATACACATCATGAAAAATTTGAGTGTAATGACAGCTGAGAAATCTATCACATTTAAAGAAGACTTCACATGAAAGGCTTTTCCCCAAGTTATTTATTTCCTAGGTTTACTGAATACACGCATTGGTGAGGACAGAATATTTTACCTCCGTCACCTAGATTCTCTAAAAATGGCACTTTCCCTAACGACAGATAAGGAAATCACAACACGGTGCCTAAGAATTTTATTAGACTCCAGATGGTTTGCCCTCAGCCATAGTGGGTGGGTCCCATTTGGAGCTTCTTTGGACAGTGCATACTTCCTCAGTGACAATCTTGTTGTTTTCAGTAGAGCACTAACTTCAAGAGACACATAACATGAACAGATGGTTGTTTTAGCAGTCATCCTTCTCTGAGGGCAGGAATTGCACACTACTCAAGTAAATGAAATTAGTGGCTGTGTGTCCCCACAGGGGCAGCTGAAAACTGTCAGGAGAAATTAGAAGGACCACAAAGGATAAGGTCAAAAGTATAGATTAAATTTCATAATAACTGTAATAAATGACAGGCACCTTTTATATTTTAAACATCTTTTTAAAAATTCACCAGTGAGGTATTTTCCCCCATGCAGGTTTAAGAAATAGACAGAATTGAGCTGAGCACGGTGGCACATGCCTTTAATCCCAGCATCCATGAGGTAGAGGTAGGAGGATCACTGTGAAGTTCAAAGCCACCCTGAGACTCACAATGAATTCTAAGTCAGCCTTGGCTAGAGTGAGACCCTACCCTGAAAAACAAATAAACAAAAAAGATAGAAAATTTGTTCATACAGTTGGAAACTGGAAAATTCCAGATATAGACATGGATTTGTCAAGATCATAAATTTTTTCTTCAATATCTATGTGCATAGTTTTAAGAAATGCAATGAGTTTTGATAAGTGGCATTGTTGCATTTCACTAGTCTTGTCATCTTGGGGAAAAAGTGAAGATTAAGATGTGTTTTCTTTGCCTTACACAGACACAAGTTCACAGTCTTTCCTTTATAAATAATTAGTTGAACTGTTTTATCTCCACTTATAAACTGGGGAAAAAACTGGTTAACATTTTGGTTAACTTTGTCCCCTCCCCCCGTTTTTTTTTTTTAATATTCTGAATTTTGATTCATTCTCAGCTTAATCAAGAAGGGCGCTAAATTAAAATTTTTCTGCTACCCAATTATGCCAACATTTTGTCCCACTGCTAACTTTGCTTATGTTTTCCTATAAGATAAGCACTTATGGAACTAAAAAGATGGCTCAGTGGGTTAAAAATGATATATTGCAAAGCCTGCCATCCCAGGTTCAATTCCTAAGCCACCCACGAGATGTAAAATGTGAATGCAAAAAGTGGTGCATGCAAGCATCTGACATCTCTTTCCAGTGTCAAGAAACCCTGGTGCACATGCGTGCACACATACACATGCACACACAGAAATCATCATCATAATTAATAATAATAAACAAGTAAATAAATAGGAAGAACTCTTTTTGGCTAACCTTTGTGAGGCTTACAGATCTATTGGTCAAAGCCATTCCTATTCCAGCATTCTAATTCTTTTTGATATATTCCCATTGAATTAAAAGCTCCCCTTAATAAGTACAGTTTTGCTTTTTATCTAAGAAAAAGAATGAGAATTGAGAAAAATAGAGGCAGGAGGAATATGAAATGAAAGGAAGGGAAGCTTGATGACTATCCATGGTTCCTACCTTGAAGCCCAGATTCTGACTCATATATGTATAATCCATTTCATTAACATAACATTACCATACTGGTTATGCTTCAATAGCTCTTGCTTTATGAGGCATTTTCTCTCCTTCCCAATTTACTATTTTCTGACAGTATTGACAATATCCCATGTTCAAGACCTAAGCCTTTGAATGCCATGATTAAAACCTCTGTTCTCGTATAGAGAATCTGAGACTTCAGCAGGAAAGTATTGATAGCCACCAAAGATTCATAGATAATAATCTCTATCCCAGCTCATTTCTACAACCATGCTAATTTTGTATTTAATATCTCATCTCTCAAAACACAATTCCATGGGATATGAATAGTGGTGTATGGGAGTAGTATAATGGAGTAAGGGTAGGTCTTTTGTATTATTGAGACATTGAACCTAAATTCCAGTTATCTCCTCTTTTCTAAATAACTTCTACATCACCTGGAAGTAGAAAATAATATCTTTTCTTATGATATTTTGCAATGTTTAAAATGATCATGGACAATTTTGCCTACAACCTGACTCATGATAAGCCAGCAATAAGTAACATGTGCTATTTTCAATATTCATTGTGAATAAAAGAACAGTATCTTGAAATAAGGCATGCTGATGTTTGTTGTTGTGTCTTTGAGGGCGATGTACATTAGTGTCGCTGCTCCTCAGGTAGACATGATGGAAATTTTGGAGAGAACTATTGTGACACTGTCTCTTTTACTGATCCCTTGTTTGAATATCACATCTTATTGGCTTTCTGTCACATTGGCCTGATCATGTCTGATCATCTTCCACCCAATCAATCATCTACTGTTTTTCACATCCGAACTTTTTCTTCACTGTCTAGTCTTGATGTGTTCTCACATTGCCTACCTATATGTCATCTGAGGTTTGTGGAAGCCTCCTCCTGGGTTTTTTTCATGTGGTATTGTTCCTCCACACACTCCAATGAGTCTGATTTCTTATTAACAAATATCAAGTATTCCATTAACAAAATTATTGCAGAGATCTTAACAACAGGGTTAAACTTTAAACAAAGGCAAATTTATGGTCTTTGGGTGCCATATAAGAGTATATTTGATTTCAAGCCATTGTCTCATACAAGGAATACTCGGGAGTTACTGTGCTTCCCTTTTGGGAAGAAACTTGTCTATAGACATGGAAGAGACAAGTGGGCACTCCAGCAAGTACTGCCACCTGATGATGCAGTGAGCACCCTTATGTACTTCTACATTATTGCTACTTCTGCTTGGCCTAGCTGAGGTACATTTTCCAATTTAAACTTACATTTCCCGTGTACCCTTGCTGGTAAGTGTCGTCACATGACACAATTCTGGACAAGAAGCATATATAAGGAAAATGAGAGCTATGGCTTCTTTTAGTGAGAACTAAGCTATACTACTTGCATCCTTCTTTTGTTTAATGCCTCAAAAAAGACATGGGGTTTTGATATAGAGAGACAACTATATGACCAAGAAGACAAAGGTCAGATACTAAGAGTGATGAGAGGATGCTGGGACATCCAGCCAGCTACCATACCACTCTGAGCCACCAACCTCCAGAAGTCTTTCTTCCATGAAACATAAACTCTGGATTAGGCTTCATATGTAACAGGGTTCTATGTGTGTTTTATAATTTTAGCTTTTGTCTAACATCTAACTAAGTTCTGGTATGTACTGTGATTATAGTAAAGCATTTGAAAGTGTGTACGCTTGTTTCTCTCATAACTTTGTTTTGGCCTGAGTATTTGTGCATCTATGTATGCATGGGGGAGTGCCTGGGCGTATGCATGTTTGCATGTGTGAGAGTGTGTGTGTCCACATGTGGAGGCCAGGACTTGAATTTAAGTGTCTTGTATTATTTTTCCACCTTATTTTTATTATTTATTTATTTAAAAGAGAAAGAGGGAGAGAGAGGGGGAGAGAATGGGATGCCAGGGCCTCTAGCCACTGGAAACAAACTTCAGATGGATGTGCCACCTTGTGCTTATCTGAGACATGGGTACTGGGGAATAGAACCTCGGTCCTTAGGCTGCACCACTAAGGCGAAACCACTAACCCATTTATCCAGTCCTCCACCTTATTTTTATGAGATAGCATCATTTCCTGAACCCAGAACTAATTGATCCAGAGAGACAAACAAGCCAACAAGGCCTGGGCAGTCTCATGTGCTCACATCCTTAGTGCTGGGATAACAGACAAATCTCCATGGCCAGTGTTTCATTTGGGTGCTTAGGAAACTCAGATTTTCACACCCGTACAACATATACTTTATTCACTGAATCAGTACCCCATCTCTTTTTAACATTTTCAAAAATGGTTTAAAATATACAAAAGTATCAAACACAGTGATACATTCTCATTTTTTTTCCATGACCTAACCCCAAGATTATTAATTTATAGCCAGGCTTGTTTGATTTCTACAACGTCACATGCTTTATATTACTCTATTTAGAAAGGATAACATGGCAATAAACATGTCAAGGAACGCTTACAATGAGCCACCAAATGACTTACTGTCACTCAGGAGAGTATATGAGTCTTGAATTAGATGACCCAAAGGAGCATCTATACAGAAGATGCAGACATCAAAGTAAGAACTCTTAGGATGATACAATTTGCATACTGGATATCCAGGAGAATAGGATGAAAGAAGACTTGTGATAGTGAGAACTCAAAATAAGAATGATGTTAACAACAGATTTAACATAATTAAGAAATATTCAAAGAATATTCTAGTAGTTTAAAACTAAGAGGATAAATATCACTTTATTCCATCTAAAGTGATTGATTTCTGCAATTTTAACTCTGAGCCTTATGTATGAAAGTTTTCTACTAATACTTTAGGTCCATAAGTTTCAAATATACCTCTAGAGAGAGCCAACATTCTAAGAAGTCATAGATATAATCATGATTATTATCCACAAAATAAATAAATGTATAGGATTTGTTTTGTCTTTTAAATAAAACATTTCCATGCATCATTTATATGATTTCATTTTATTATATTACAATCATTTCTCAGAATAAGTAAATACTGATATTTCTAATTCCTGCATTCATGAATAACCACATATAACTTTCTTGAACTAGAATGTAATATGTGTTGCAATGGTTTTGATTCCTGTTCGAAGCCTTCTTTCATTTCTCCTTCCCTCTACTATTTATGTACTCAGGTCCCTCTCTTTGTTAATTTTGTAGTGTAAGTGATGTTGGATGTCTATTTTGTATCAAGTCTTTAGTGGATATTCACAATAATGTACAAACAAAAATAAATCCTTGAAGAGTTGATATTCACATAAGCAGCTAGCACAGAAGGGCCACATTAAATTGAGGGTCAATAATTTTTGAATCTCAGTATATCATACCTTGACAATAACAAATTCTGGCTCTATTCTTTTTTTGTTTTGTTTTGTTTTGTTTTTAAGGTAGGGTTTCACTGTAGTCCAGGCTAACCTGAATGGAATTCACTATGTATTCTCAGGCTGGCCTTGAACTCACAGCAATCCTCCTACTGTTGCCTCCCTAGTGCTGGGATTAAAGGAATGCACTACCACACCCATCTTTTTTTTTTTCAATCCTATATAACAGTTTTAAACATAAAGTTCTACAAACATATATCATAATGAAGATAGGTTTAAAATATAACTGCCACACTCTATTCTTTTTAAAATTAAAAAAAAATTAATTTTATTTTATTTATTTATTTGAGAGTAACAGAAGAAGAGGCAGAGAGAAAGAGAGAATGGGCATGTGGGCCTTCAGCCACTGCAAACAAACTCCAGATGCATTTGCCCCCTTGTGCATCTGGTTTACATGGGTCCTGTGGAATGGAACCAGGGTCCTTAGGCTTCACAGGCAAACGCCTTAACCTCTAAACCATTTCCCCAGCCCATTCTATTCTTTAAGATTTTTTGATTTAGAAAAATATGTCTAGAATTATATTCCAGTAAATAAATCAATCTGCAGAAAATTATATAAGACAGAGACTGGTTTTTAGGAGCTAAACTAACTGATGGACCATGCACTTTGCATATTTGAGGCCCTGGGTTCCATTTTAAATCCCACAAGAAATGAACAATTGACATGTTGATTAGTCACATCACAGAAAAGAAGATGTCTTTATAATTGTTTAAATCTACTTTTGTCCTTGTTTTTTTATAAACCTTCACTCCTCATTTTTGGCTCAAAGGATGGAGTTAAGAAGATATATTATTCAACTTCTCATTACTAAGACAAAAAAAAAAAAAAAAAAAAAAAAAAGCAGCCATGGCAGTTTAGGGAAGAAAGAATTGATCTGGGTTTACAGTTGTAGAGGACAGAGTCCATCATGGTAGGAAAAGAATGACAGAAGAAAGCCAATGAGAGGGATGAATTCTGCTGGTCACCAGCTCTCTCCTTCTTACCCAGTCAAGGACTCCAGGCAAGGTGTGTTGGATCCTTCAGTAAAGGTTGAACTTCCCACCTTAATGAGCCTACACAAAATGGTCCCTCCAGACATGCACAAAAGTTAATATTTATAACCCCCCATAGACATGAACAGAAGCTAACTAAATCTATGTAATTTCTTACAGGGACCTAACCTAATCTACATAATCCCTTACAGATGTGCACAAAAGCTAACACAATCTACATAATCCATTATAAACATTCACAGCAGCTAACCTAATCTACATAAACCCTAACAGTTGATTTTTATGTCCTGTCAATTGATAATCAATATAAACCAAGATGGATACTGTATCTTCAACCAGTTTGTAGCCACAGTGTCAGACGAATTACTTTGAGAAAATTCTCTTTTCTTTTGTTTCTTTTAACATATGAATGTTCACATAAACTGCATTGTGGTTTGAATGTGAAAGAAGCTAGCTCATGTGTTTGATCACTTGTTCCCTAGTTGGTGGTGATGTTTGGACATGTTATAGAAGCTTTAGGAGGTAGTCTTGCTGGAGGAAATGTTTCACTGGAGGCAGGCCCTGAGGTTTCATAGCATGGCCTCACTTCCTGTGAGTTCTGGGTTTCCTGACGCTGTCAAAATGTGACAAGGGGGCCCTTCATGCCTTTCTTATCATGAAACTTACCCTTGAGACTATGTCAAAATGAATTTTCCCCTTCTTTCAGTTGCTCCTGTCCATGTATTTGTTTACAAAAAGAGAAAATAACTAATAGATTCATCTTTGAAGCACCTTTCTACTCCTCTTCTGTATGTCAGTGCATAGGCAGTTCACTGTACAAAGTAAGAGCATATTCAGGAAAACAATGAAAAAGAATAGAGGATCATTCCTTCCTTTTAAATACAGAGTACCATTTGCCTGTGTATAACACAAAAATATTTACAAATTAACTACACAAAGTTTTCATCATTTAATCATTTATTTTTCCAAGTTTTATCTTACATTATCAAATAATTTAATTCAGGTAGTTTAAAAATCATTCTTAATAAAATTTAGTTTTTCAAAGCAGTACAACATTAAAGTGGTTAAGTTGATCTTATAGTGCTATAATAAAATAGAATTCTGAGAGATTTAACAATGAGTTTTTTTATTATTTAACATATTTGTTTCCTGATAAGAATTACTTAAAAAGAAAAGCTTGATTGTCATTTAAAGGATTTTTCTGCCACTAACTACTAATAAATAACTTCTGTCATTGGCCATTTCCATTTTACTTAGTCCACCACACTATTTCTTAGGGCTGAAATTAATTAATTAATTAATTTATTTATTTATTTATTTGGAGAGAGACACAGAGAAAGACAGAGAGAGAGGGAGAGGAAGACAGAAAGAGATGGGTGCACCAGCAGTGTCTCAGCTGCTGTGAAAGAAATCCAGATGTGTGCGCCCCCTTGTGGTCAAGTGTGGCATTGTGCTCTTGTGTCACTTTGCATCTGGCTAAACGTGGGACCTGGAGATTGGAACCACAGGAGATTGGAACCAGCATTCTTAGGCTTAGGAGGCAGGTGCCTTAACCGCTAAGCCATCACTCCAGCCCAACTTATATTTTTTAAATACCCAATACCTTTTCATTTCAAAACATGAAAATTTTACATGGAAAATTCATATCTAAGTTTTCTAGAGATTTGAGAGCATAGTCATAAACCAATATAGTGATTTTTCCCTCAGTCCAAATAAATAATAAGAAATATTGTTTACATACAAGCTATTTTTATAATATGTAAAAAGTGTGTACGAAGGAAATAATCCAAAGAAAACTAAAGATTACTTTTTTGTTTATTTTTATTTATTTATTTGAGAACGACAGACAGAGAAATAATCCAAAGAAATTGCACCTTATATAATGTGTACACACAATTGCTTATGCACATAGAGAGGAAGGCCAAGTTGCTCCTTCAAAGAACATTTTAGAATAGAACTGAAGAATTTGTTTTACACTTTGTACTAGTAAAACACTTTAATGTCTCAGGTGTTTTTTTTTATTTATTTCAGAGTGAGATAGAGAGAGAATACACAGGCTTCCAGCCACTGCAAATGAACACCAATGTGTTTTATAGGAAATCTGCAGCCCCTAGGTTTTTGATTTTACTGATTTCTGAAAACAATTTTTTTTAATTGGCATAATAAAAACCATTTTCATTTGTGTTCCACAGACTAGGGAAAAAATAATGTGTATAATACCTAAGATTTTAACATTTTTTTTCTCAAAATGGTTTAAAAAAGACACACCCCTAATTGTTATTTTTAGAATGTATGTCTTTTTAAAAGTATTCTTTCATTTTGAAACAAGCTTATGCACATAGAGAGAGGAAGGCCAAGTTTTCCTCAACATTTTAGCATAACATTCCATCACCATCTTTAATGTAGACAATGTGTTTTATAGGAAATCTTCCCTATTTTTGATTTTACTGATTTCTGTTTTAATTGGCATAATAAAAAGTCATTTGCAACTGTAAATATAATGACATACCTAAGATTTTACATTTTTCTAAATGGGTTTAATGCAGCTACTGACATTCCCAGCATAAATAGGAAGAGGAGGATCACAGGAACCTTATCTGGGATTCCAGCCTTTACTCACTCCTGCCCCTTGTTGCCAGGAATCATAGGAGATGCAATGTATAGTAGAAAGGAAGTAAAACATTAACTGAGGGTGAGACTCCATGACGTCATCATCCATGATAGTGTGGAATCTGCAGTGATACAACTGTTTGGGTCACTTACATTCCCGTAAGTTATCCCTCACACATGCATGTTTGGTAGTCCAAGAAATTCTTTGGTTCACTAAATTGAACTTTGATGGAATTCTGCCCTATCTCGGGTGAATATATGTTTGTTCACATCTACCAAGAAAAGTCATAGTGATACATGGAGTAGAAAAATGAAACCTATTGCTCATATTCACTAAAACACTTTTATTTATTCAAATATGTAACAAGTGTATATGCACTATACCCATATGATCCTTCTAATCAACAGCTTCAGCTGAGTATGTGAGGATAGTGAGGTACAAAGAAGGCAGGTTCAAGAGTCAATGTTTGAAATATAATAAGATGCTTCTAGAGACAATTTTTTTGCATATGCATCTGTGTTATTTGCTTAAATGTAAAGTTTTCATATATGTGTGCATATGTGATATATATATATGCATCTGGAGGACAGAGATCAAAGTCAAGTGTGTTGCACAAACTCCACCATATATTTTTCTTATTGAGACAGGCTCTCTTACTGATCCCTTGCTCACCATGTTGGCTAAATTACCTACACAGCAAGTCTCAGGAATCCTCTGCCTCCCCAGCAACTGTGATTACAGATGCATGTTACCATGCTTGGCATTTTTTCCTTTTTTAAAATTGTTATATTGACAACGTCCTTAATTATAGATAATATCCCATGGTACTTCCCTCCCCCCACCCACTTTCCCCTTTGAAACAATGGGTATGGGGGATTCAAACTTAGGTCCTAATGCTTGTGCATCTTGCATTTTACAGAATGAGCCATGTTCTCAACCTCTAGCACTGCTTTTTAATAGTAAATTATTCAACTTTCAGTGCTAATTTGGCAATAAATTCTCATTTGGACTGTTGTAAGACATTTCGCTCTCTGATACAGTCTTGTCCCTGGGTGAGTAGCAGCCTGAGTTGTGGGAAAGCAGAGCATCATGGGCATCCTTCCCTTTGACCCTCACAGAAGGTCACCAAAACAATACCACACTTCCTGTTTTACAGCTGGGAGAATTAGAGGTCAGAGAGATCAAGGAATGTCCGAAGAGCATGTGACAATTAGCTTGATGCTTTAAAATAATACTGTCTAATCAAGTCCATTTGTTTTTGTTTGTTTACTTTTCTCACTGTCATTATGATGATCCTATAAAGTCACTGAAACTGATTATCAACAAGCTTTACCAAAGTTAGCCCCAAAGTTCCCAAGACAAGGGTCATGGAGCATTCTAGTTTTCTCATGATCACTTCAGGTTATACTATGTTCTTATAATTTTATTAATATATCTTTATTTCATTCACAATTGTTGCCACATGTACCTTCATATCCCAAAGTATTACCCTGGGTAGATAGCCTTTGGTAGGACCCTGAAGCTACATCACGACATTGCCTTTAACAATATGTAGCTCCTGTCTGTCACTGCCTATAGAAAAGTATTTTCATTTTGAGAAATAGCTTATGGCTTTCCCTTGCACCCTTGTAGAAGGCATATGCTTTACCACAAGTCATCACGGTCCTATGAGAACTGAATTTTCCATCAAAGACAAAGTATTATCTACTATATTGATTTTCTCATTGCTGTGACAAATAACCTGATAGAAACAATGGTATTTTAGCTCATAGTTTTGTTCCTTTGTGGGGAAGGCATGATGGAAGCAGGGAACTCAAACATGGAACAGGGCTGGGCTAGAATAACTTCAAGGTCTACTCCTGGAGTCTTATGTTCACAAACTGGATCCTATATTCCAAAGGTTCCAAATCCTCCCAAAACAGGGCTACCATATTGAGACCAAGTGTTTAAACAGATGAGTTCAAACCCAAATCATAACATTCTGCCCCTGCTCCAGTTCAGCTCATTGTTGTATCATAATGCAAAATAAATTCAACTAAAATTCAGGGGTTCCCCATCACTTTAACAGTCTGAACAATGTCCCAAAGTCCAAAGTTTCTTCTGAGATTGAAATTACTGAAAACATTTGCTGTGATATCAAAATGCTATGAAAATATGGATAAGAGAAATGAATTTTTAAAGTTAATATTTAGAAGAATGTTTTCAAATGAATTTTGAAGCCAAGATTAGATATTAATGATATATAATAAGTCATATGATAATTCTTTTTTGGAGAGACTGGGGGGCACAAATATATATATGACATGTCACACATACCCTACAACAAAAATAATGGCTACAATTTACTCAAGTGGTTCATTTGCCAACAATAATAGAAATACAATAGCCATTTCTAATCAAAGAAGTATATAATGTTGGCAGATCTGTAATCTTCAGTCTGGCTGATGTCAGTAGGTACTCTCCTCAATCAATTTCAAGGATATTAAACAACTCTGAACTTACTGATGGAAGCTCATGCTCACACCTTTACTGCTTTATAGAATTATTTAAAAAAGCAGTTTCTCAATACTTTCATCATGGCATACTTCTCTAAAAATTATTGTACCAAGTAGTTCATTTTGTTATTTATTTGCAAGGACTTACTTATATGAAAACTGATTCCTGTAGAATTGTGTCTACCTTCTGTACTAATAATATTTCACAGTCAATGCTTTTCATCAAAAGTTAGCTAGTTAATTTTGACACTAATTCCATGCCCTACTTTCATATCCTCAGTATCAGATTATGATTAAACACATCCATTCCCATGTCCTTCATTATGTGTTAAATGAGGTGACAGCACCCATCCAAAAGGGATGATTCCATGTTTTTCAAAAACCAACATTCAAAGGATAAAATTATACCAGGATAATATGATATAAGATTACAACCAACCATGGGTACCCACATGGCTTTGCATTGGCATTACACAGACCTGTAACAATGAGCGAGAAGTGAGAAGATAACCTTGGTCCTCTGTGGGATATTTGGCAGGTGAGGTCATCCTCAACAGAGTGCTGGCAAATCAGTAATGCAATAAGACATCTACTGTTAATCTACACACATTCTGTCATTATCTCTACTGTGCTTACACAAATATCATCACTCACCCACTTTTCAACTTCTCATCATTTCTTAAAATTACCAAGTATATTCATCCATGAAGTCTTTGATATTTTTCCCCATTTCACATATAATGATCCTGAACAATGTGCCTCATATCTTTATTCTTTAAAAACTATTTTATTTGTTTATTTGAGAGAGAGACAGAAAGAGAGGAGGGTGAAGAGAGAGAGAGAGAGAACATGGGCTCACCAGGGCCCTTAACCACTGCAAACGAACTCCAGCTGCATGAGCTGCCTTGTGCATTTGGCTTACACGAGTACAAGGGAATCACACCTGGGTCCTTAGGCTTTTCAGGTAAGCACTTTAACCAGTAAGCCATCGCTCCAGCCTGTATCTTCATTCTTAAGTCTGATCAGAGAAAAAGTCTACTGAAAACAGCACTCATTTTCCCATCTCTCCACCACTCTCAGCTGTCTTCCTACACTTTGCTTTTTCTCCTCTATTCAATGTGTGGAGTGAGTTGTATTTTCTTCTTGATACTTCTCCAATATCATAACAATGTCAGAAATGACCACACCTTCACATTGAAGAGAGAACTGAGTGATAGAATAATGATTTAACAAATGTGTAAGCAGTGGAAACGGCATAGATAGTTATGCAGTTATTACAGATAGAAGAGAGTCAGGAGAAAACTGCAAGCAACTAGGATTCAATCTCATTTGGTTGAGGCCACTTTGCTGTGAAGTTGAAGGCAGGTTATGATTAAGTTTCCCCTATACTTTGATTTGTTTTTCTTCCTTTCCTATCCAAAAATAACTTTAGAAGCAACCTTCTAAACTACATATGAATTTCCAGATAAAAATCACTGTTGTATATTTTTGTAAATTTTCAAAAGCAATCAAATGATGAGATACAAGGAAATACAAGGAAAAGCAATAGAGAATAGGGAAGTTCAGTGGTAACCACATCAGCATTGGAGACTGAGAACCAAATGTACTATGTGAAAAATACAGAATCTAGATAAAAAACAATAACAAACAAAAGCGAAACAATAACAACAGAATACCTCTCCCCCAAGAAACCCTTCCTGTACCTGTTTACCACTGGTAACTACCTGTAGTCAAGAAGAAAAGGGGTTGAATGTAACATACCAGTATATCTCCACATTCTCTTAATATGACCATATGCAAAGCTTAGGGTATTTCAATAATACATAGACTAAAACAATTTCCCAGATGTTTTGTCATTGGGAACAGTATAATCAGGGGATTCTTTTTATCCATTATGAAGTATAAGTGTACACTATTTGTTTAAATTGATGACCTGAAACTAATGTAAAACAAAGAATATATTCAGTGGGTACTCCGAAGTTTTATGAGGTAAATATACATGGAGATATATCAAACACTTTCATATTCCTTGATCTACATAAGAAAACACAACTCGTTCCACACATTCAATAGAGGAGAAAAAGCACAGTGCAGGAAGACAGCTGAGAGTGGTGGGGAGATGGGAAGACGAGTGCTGTTTGTAGTAGATGTTTTCTCTGATCAGACTTAAGAATGAAGATATGATTTAAAGCTTATTTCTTTAGTAACTAGGAGTTACTGCAAAATTTAGCATTTTCATAGTAGTTAATTATATTAATATTGTGAAATTTAAAAGGGGTTGAGAACTCACTAACTTTTACATAATTATTTCTCCTATAAAATGCCTACGTATGTTGGTCTTTTTGACTTCAGTCAGTGTTGCGTATGTGTCCTATTTGTGATGTCATAACCATTTGGTTAATTCCTAAATTCTGGTGAATTTCAAAAGCTATTTTAGTGAGCAAACCAGAAAACAAAGAGCATAAGAACACACATACATGATAAAATATAACTAGACTTGTAGATAAGTTGAAGGATGAAGTAACAACCTATTTCTTTAGTGCTGAGACAGGATTCTGTTTACTCATCATTTCTGTTGCATGCTAAGAAAAAAGAAAAAGCTATATATATATTTAGCACAAATGAAAGAAACGGAATGCATCACTGCAAAAGCATCTTTGCCAATTATTGTAGTAACCTGGTAACAAGCCCAATAGGATTAAAAGTCATGAGAATTAGACATGATAAGGCCTGCATAATTCATGGAGAAAGGACTTCCTAACCAATGGGAAAAATTCTCACTGGTAATACCTTAGAGTGACTTCAGGGTGAATTGAACAAAATTGACCAACAACAACAAAAACAAACAATGATAATGAATGAGTTTAATAGCATAATTTTAATGTTATGAAAACTGTATAAGTGATGTAGTATTAATAATAATAAATATATACTGATAAGAAGACTCATTTTAAGCAATTGAAAAAATAAAATTGGAACCCTATAAAATAATAGAACAAAAAGGAATTATTTTTCTGAGTTACCCAAGAATTTTCATTAAGTGTCAGTAGCTTCTGATGAAGATGGATGACTATAAATAATCTAGCAAAATATTAGATTATGCTAACATAAAATGTGAAGTCTTGTTAGCCAAAATCTATTAAAATTTACATTTTTATGATTAAAATTTCTTTGTCTCATAAGTGAACAATCTGTTGTAGGGAGTTCCATTTTATTTTATTCATTTAAAATTGCCTTTTCATATTTTATTTTATTTTATTTTAATTTATTTTATTTTATTTTATTTTATTTTATTTTATTTTATTTTATTTTATTTTTTGGTTTTTCAAGGTAGGGTTTCACTCTAGCTCAGGCTGACCTGGAATTCACTATGTAGTCTCAGGCTGGCCTCGAACTCTTGGCAATCCTTCTACTTGGCAGTAACTATTTCTTGATCAAGACTTATTCTGGGGGCAGGAGAGATGGCTCAGTAATTAAGTGAACTTTCTCTGCAAGCATGAGGGTATGAGGGGTCCTGAGGCCTGAGTTCTAATCTTTAGATCCCATGTCAAACATGGGCATGGAGGAGCAGAGACCTAAGTATCTTTAGAGCCCTGCAAACTCTGGAATCAGTAAAAGGAGACTCCTATTCTAACCAAGAACATGAAAAAGAGTGATTTAGCAGGGCATACACTGTTTAACTCCTATCTCTGCAGGAGAGGACTCCATTGCAGGCAAGCATATGGGGTGCTACAAGGGCATATACCACAAAATAGAAATATAATTATGAAAGGAATTGTTGTGGAATTTACCTTATCTGGAAGATAACAGCAATTTATAAGAGTGAGGGAACAGGGCTAGAAGGGATGGCTTAATGGATAGGGCGCTTGCCTAGAAAGGCAAAGGACCTCAGTTCTATTTCCCAGATGCACAAGGTGGCGCATGCATCAGGAGTTCGTTTGCAGGGGCTGGAAGTGCGCCCATTCTCTTTCTGTGTCTGCCTCTTTTCCTCTCTCAAATAAATAAATAAAAATAAAATATTACAAAAAAAAAGTTGGGGAACTAATGAGTGTTCAGAGTGAAAAAGGGACTGCTCAAAGCAAACACAACGGTCCTTCCAAAAGCATTCAGCCTTCAACAGATGCAACATAATCTTGAGCAGCTCAATACCCAAGATTTCTGTTTTCTCAGCACTATGGTCTCACATCTATGTTTCTAGTTATATCTTTGACTTTGAAAATTCCATAAATAATCTACTCCAATTGGACCATGATTGTCCCTCTTGCAAAATGCTTTAACTGTTCTTTATGGAAATTTGGGAAAAAATAAATTCATACACAAGAAATTTGGAAAGTTTTAAACTTTAGATGTCAAAAAGGAATGCATTCCAAATATAATTTTCTGAAAATGGGAACTTTATAAAGTTGTTGGTTATTCTGCTCAGGAGAAGAAAAGTCCTTTATAAGGCAGGATGAACACAGGTCCATGTGGGAACCGTGGGAGGGTAGGAAGCACAATTTGGCTAACTTACTATTAATCAAATGATTATGAAATTGGTGAGTAGAAAAAACAGTGAATACATTTGAGAACTTAAGCTTAGTTGGTGCCTTAGATTACGAAAGGGAAAGAGCCTAGGAGGACCAGTATCTCCAAGCTTCGTAAGAAAATGATAATTTTACGTGAGGAAACTTATGTTTGTCCTCCTCCGTCTCCTACACAGAGAAGTGTCAGGAACTGAGTGGTTATGTGTATTCACTCATTTTCATTAGGATCCCCCTCTCCCTTATCTGAAGGGCTTTAAAATTTCTCCAAATGCAACATCCTTTTGCCTCAGTCTGTCCACATTTCTTCACTGGCCAATTTCTCTTATGACTTAATGTACCTTTTATCCTCCTCTTGGCATAGAAATACACATGCACTTATCTGAATCCTGAAAATTACTTTAAAGCATGGATGCCAAAGGCTGTTTGAAGCCAATTCATACATCCCTGTGTAAATGCTCCTGGCCTTTTCCAGGAAAGTCTTTGGCATAAACAATTTAGAAGTGCACTAAACTTAGAAATTAATTTCTGGAAGGTTTATGGATATTATACCTTACTAACTCAGATAGTGTGTTCTAAGTTTGTTCTAAATGTGGTCTTATTCCAATGTACAAATCCAAATTCTGCAAACTGACTCAAGAGCTTTCTGGGTACTGACAGAAACCAACACATTTTCTTGTGTCTACTGCCTCCTTACAACATAAGCATGGTTCCTGGCTGTCTGGTAATTATAATGAAAATGAATTCCACTTTATATGAAGCATGATGTGGTTTTGAGGGCAGATATCACACAGTGGGAGAATATAATAGAGCCCATATGTACTTATATAGACATCAGATCCTAGTTACTCAGGGACTCGCTTCAGAATATCTTTAACAAAAGAGATTGATTAGCAAACATAACAATAAAGTGAGTCAAAGGAAACTGATTCATAGTAAACTTACTCTTCTCGCTTATAAGATAGAATGCTATTATGACCAATTAAAAAAGGCAGGGAAAGAGAAATTAAGGCAGTTGCAGCGAAGGACTAGAAATTATTATCTTAGTAGAAAGTTTCTTGGATTGCCTAGAGAAAAATATGAAAATCCTTGTACTGGCTTTTTAAATTTAAACTTTGAAGGCAAGTATGATTATGTAAATTAAACAGCTGACAGAATATCATTTGATCTTCACCATATTTTTGGAAATTTTATGTAAAAGAAAAATTCAAAACATTTATCCTCTGTGTTGATATTAATACTTTATGTGTTGACATGCCAATGACTGGCAACATTCTAAGAGGCTAGCCATTTCCATAAAATCTGTCAAGCAACATTCCCACTCTGTATTGTGTCTTATACTTCTGAAGCACCAACACTTAGCTTTCCTCCACATTTGTGTGCATCCCCACAACATCAATGTCCTTGTAGAGCTCCCAAGTCCTTCAAAGAACAATATAATGAGCACTAAAGTAGATAAGTGTCATCATTACTGTGGACACAATTACTGGGCTGGAAAAATAAGTTCTGTACAGAATCACATATGAAAACAACTTTAGTTGGAACAGTAAGTATTTTATTTCAACTCAGTTGTCATGCATAGGGGACTTGGTTAAAAAATAAAAATATATGCAAATTTTGTGTCATGGTAATTGGATTAAAAAGTTAAACTAGGCTGGGCATGGTGGTGTTTGCCTTTAATCTTAGCACTTCACTTAGGAAGCCAAGGTAAGATTATTGCCATGAGTTCCAGGCCACCCTAAGATAACAGAGTGAATTCCAGATAAGCCTGGGCTAGAGCAAAATACTACCTAGAAACAAAAAACAATAAAAAACCAAACCAAAACAAACAAACAAACAAAAACCAACAAACAAGCTTGATCTTGACCTCACAGTGACTGTCATTGGCTTGTCTGCACAAGATCTGGTCCATATTTGGCCCAGCAAAGTTCTGTCATGGATGATGGAAAGGCATGAGGCCCCCTTTCCTCTCTGCAGAGTTCATGGCAGTTAATGGTTACTGAGGGAGCAGGATACAAATTCTTCAGTGATGTAACCACTGGTAAATTTTAAATGCTCAATAATCCCTCACCCATGCTCAGACAGTAACTTTAATTAAACTCAGTGGATGGCACACTAGAACTAAAACACACCAAAGTAGGAGAGGCCCTAACGGGGAAGAAGAAAGGTTCAGTGGGAGTGGAAAGAAGGGACAAAGAGAGGTTTATGATCAAAACACATTATACAGGCGTTATAAAAATTTCTAATAAAAATAACTTGTCTAATGAATGGTATGATAACAACAGAAAGTTAACAATAGGTAAAACACATCTACATGTGAAAAAGAATCTTTCCTATTACACTATTTTAATAGATTTTACCTCTTTTCTACTGGTAATTTAAAATTCATTTCTGACTTATTTGCATGACTTATAAGTATCACTCCATGTGTTTTCATTAGCAGTGGATTAGTATATTTTTAATAAGCAAAATATAATTATGATTATTTAATATTATAAATTTTAGTATCCATATTAAAACTTTTTTCAATGAAAATAGCAATGTCATAGATGATATTATTGGCTGATCACAAAAAGATACAAGAAAATAAAAGACTGCATTTATTCTTCAAATGAATGAAAGAAGTGACTGCTAAAATAAATGGTGAAGTGAGCTTATGTAGCTATTATTATACCCCTCAACAAGAGGGTAGATAGAACTACAGGAAGAAAGACATTTTCTAATCAGCTACTTGTGGTAAGTCCTCTTTGACAAATATACATAAGAACCCACCCTTTAACAGATCAGGAAGTACAATGGATAAAACACAGAGCACACCCCTCAGGTATACTGTAAATACAATGACCAGAAAGCCAACACATACAGGACAGCCCCAAGAGATCCCCATAGTATTACTGCTTGAAAAAAGAGGGGACTTTAATACATATTTTAGATTTCAAACATGTGAAGAGAATATTCCAGAATAAAACAAGTGACATTTTTGACATTGAGAAGAAAGTTATCCTTTGGAAAAAAATGATTATGGGTTAGGCATCAATTATTAATTTCCCTAGGTAGGAAGCAAGGACCAGGCATTTGGATTTCTCTGTTCTTGGCTGAGAGACTTTCCCTGCTCTAGACAACCATTCTCAGCAGCCAAGTTTCTTCCACTTAAACCTCACCTTTTACCAGATTCCAGACAAGGCCGACCATGAGATAGGTCCTCTTTGGAGAAAACCACTGTGCTTTGGTTAGATAACCACATGTGTGACTCTTTACTATACCTAAAAACAAAGAATCATCCCCACCCATCTCCACATACATGCTGGGACTGGCTCAGATTCAAACAACTCCATTAAGCAGGACTAAACACGTGAATTCATTGCATGGGTCTCTGAAAGTATAATCCAAATACAGAATTTCTAGGACAGAATTCACTTAAATACACAGAGCAGAAAAATTAAACAAATTGTTTATGGATTTGTATTGAAATGTTTGCCTAGCATCAGTGCTCAAATAAAAGGCTGAAATTCTAAAAAGTACTTTAAAAAATTCTGGTATCTATCATGTTCACTCACCATTGCGACTCTCTTCATCGATAGCAACGATAGTAGCTGGTGGGCCTCCCCTAGCTAGTTTGCAATCTACAGAGAAAATAATCAAAGGCAAGAATTAACAACTGCAAGGGCACTTATCCAGATCAAACTCACTGAGATGTATATTAATATTCACTAAGAAAAAGCCCTTCTATAAAATTAATATGTAACATTTTAAAATGTTTAATCATTAAAAAATATTTTCCAAAACTCACACAGAACCTATCACATCATGCTCCAGTTAATTTTTAATACCAAACAGATGCTCAAATCTACAGTGGAACCAGCAGAGATCACTGGAGAGAAGTCCTTTAGGGCAGAGATAATGGGATGGTAATTTAGCCCAAAGAAATAACATAAAGGAATGATTAACAGAGATAAATTGTGATTAAAGTCTCACAACAGAAACAAACGTAATTGGACTTTAATTGTGATAAAGGCTATAATTAAAGAGAGTGAATAGAATTTTAATAATGTTCTAAAAACAATAAAACAAAGACAGACAAGCAATGCTCTCATGGGGTTGTTTGGAAGTTTTTTTGTGATCTTACCCTCATATTGCCAGTCTGGTGTCAAAAGTATAGAGTCATCAATGGAAGCAGATCAGAAAGGTAGAAGAAAGAAAGAAAGGAAGAAAGAAGATATGGATATATTTAGCATCAGATTTATAGACATAAATAAGCGTTAAATAATAGTAGAACTATTACCTAGCAATTTGTGGAAATGGAAGACAGCAACTCCATCATAGTTTATAATTCTAACATATTTACACACAATACTTTGGTGATATACACAATTAGCATTGTTGAACTATTTTAGATCACTCTGACAATATTATAAAATACATTTCTACATTTCTTATGAAGAGAAAATAAACATTTCTTCTGCAGAATATTTTATGCTTTAGATGGCATCTGTCAAGCAGAACTGAAAACTATTTCATTGCTAACACTGCTAATAACTAACAAGTATTACACAGTAATGAAGATAAAAATAGCACTATGAGCTGTAATAGTTAAACATGGAAATTATATTTGCACCAAATATCCATGTGATCCAACAAATACTCTCCAGGGATTTCAAAGTGAGGATGTTAGGGTTATCCATCTAGCATACTACTATACATAGTGGAAGATAACTTTATATAAACTCCCCAAATATGTATCTTATTTGGAAAACTATTTCAAGAATTATTTATAAAGATGTTTGCAAGGTTTTTTTTTTTTTTTTGAAATGCATGTGAACACAGATAATATGGGTTCTGTATTGTAAGGTATGCACTCTCTCATATGAAACAAAGAGGTTGAGATATTGGAATTTTATCTCATTATCCTTGTCCATATTGCACGAGTTCCACACTATAACCTTTTCAAGTCTATAATAACTCATTACATTCCTTCATTTCCTTTCTGCACCTCCTAGCAGCACAGCTTCTCATGGTGTGTCACCTCTGCTCTTACAAAAATTCCATTCCTATTCCTGAAATGCCTCATTCTCACTTTGGAAATACCTGTCATATCCCAAGATTTACCTTTAGGATATCAGACCAACATAAGCATAATGGGATTCTCCTGCCAAATGACTTTATATTGTTAATTTGAGATAAAGAGAATATTTGTTCAAATAACACTGGAAGTCTCATACTATGCCCTTGCTATGGCTTGGAGGTAGTTTGAAAGAGTCCCTAAAGCATTCAAGTGCTGGAATCTTGATCTTCATTGTACAAATGGTGAGAGGTAGTGCAATTGTGGAGAATGGAAGCCAGAATGGGCTGTGAGTCTATGGTGGCAGAACTCTCAGCAGGAACTAATACATCTCTCCTGGGGCCCTGATTAGTTTCCCCAAGAGTGTGTTGACATACAACATGAGCCTGGCCTTTGAATCTTCCTCTGGTTTCCTGTGATCCCTGTCTGCCCAGTTACGCCTCTATCATCTTGAGGTTATCCCCCGATAAAGACTCGCTGGTGGCCAAGCAGATGGAGTTGCCCAATTCTAGGGATTCAGTCTCCAAGTTGTGCATTAAAATAAAACTCTATAAGTTGTAATTTCCCCATTTTGACTATTAATATAGATGCAAACATTATCCATTTAATATTAGGTATCTTATACTTCAGTCATATCAAACCATTCAGTTTTGTGGAAACATTTCTTCTAAGTTTAAATCAAATTTCTATATTATTTGTTTTTTTTTTTTACCTAGATGAAATTTGTACTTCTATTTGCCATCTCTCCTTTACTTGGTAGAATTAGATATTTTACAAATTCTATGAAATATTTTTTTTGGAGAGAGACACGGAGAAACAGAGAGGGAGAGGAAGACAGATAGAGATGGGCGCGCCAGCAGCCTCAAAGCCGCTGCAAATGAAATCCAGATGCGTGCGCCTCCTTGTGGTCAAGTGTGGCATTGCACCCTTGTGTCACTGCATCTGGCTAAACTTGGGACCTGGAGAATGAAACTGCTGGAGAATGGAACCAGCGTTCTTAGGCTTAGGAGGCAGGCGCCTTAACCACTAAGCCATCTCTCCAGCCCTCTATGAAATATTTTTTATCACTCAATTGGAATTTAATTTTGTCTTCATATTCTAAAATTACAATTGTTACTTTGTTATCCTTTATTCATTCAAAACTTATTTCTTGTGTAGTCTAATACATCCATTGTTTTACTAAATTGATGTGCATAGATGAAGCCTTTGTAATTCATAGAAACAAAGAGAGCATACACAGGCACATATGTCACTGCCTTAGATACAGCCATCATAAAGCTGAGAGTAGATAAAAACATTGCACCATAGAGTGTAGGGAGATAGGTATTTATGCATATTTCAATAGTAAACAGGATAAAGTAGAAGGAAAAAGAGGTGTAAGTTGTACAGAAATACTTTCAAACCATTACCCAGTTGAAATTAACTTTATGGATACATATTATAAAGCCATATATATATATATATTACATGTAGGGACTCCAGAACCAGACAAAAGCTAGTTCTTATAGCATAACTGTTTTGAATGGCTCTCATTTTCCACCAATAAAGATTATGAGGTACAACAGATACTTTGGATTACTCCAAATATATTTTTACTTTATTAACTGTAAGCCCACAACACTAATTAAGAGAAATTGGTTAAACACATACAAACAATACAATAACAGCATTATTCAAAACAACCTAAATGTTTTAAATGGTAACTATAATTGTTTCTGAAATGTACAAAACATTAATAACACACTTTTCCTCAATTTTCTTGAGAAGAAAGAAATTTTGAATGTAATAGTCACACATAAAATATCCTGAAAGTAGAGTGAAGCTTCACAGGCAATTTTGGGTTTCATGGTTCTTTATGACCTATGAATAATCTGCTGCCACAGGGAAGGCACATTGGCTCTTGAAGTCTGTAGCTTGGAAATGGACTTTTATAATCTATTTAATTTCACCCTTGACTGCCATGGTTAAATCAAAATCCCTTTGTTTTTCATGCCCCAAATTTGTAACCTCTTAAGGTATTACCTGTTTCCAATATCTATTTTATTTCTATGTGCATGTCAATATTTCAATGCTTAAGGTGGTTTCTTTCTCCAGACTTGTCACCAGCTATATATAGGTCAGGTATCTTTAAATCATCTTATCCAACAGGTCATATTCTGCTTCTGTTGTGGTCAACAAGCACTCACACAGATCAATCCATACAGGCCAGGTGTTTCCATCCCTCTCCATGAAGAGGGAGCTAGGCATGACCTTATGGTTCTCTAGGTTTCCTTTACATCCAGCAATGTGTTGTCAATAGAATTTTATAACTGTTCACTCTTTTCATATCTTAGCATAGCAACTACCACATCTATGACAATGACTTGCATATCGTTTTGTCTACCCAGACTTCTTCCCATTGGTGTCTATTGCTCAGACAGGTCTAGGCTTGTTATGACAAAGTAGCCTCAAAATCAAAATGACATTGTTACCTACCTCAAGACCAAACCTGCCCCTTCTCACTATATACTGTCTGAGTAAATGTCAAAATTATGCAGCAAGTGCTTGAAACTAGAAAGTAAGTAAGAAGTTTCTTTTGCCCCACCCAATACAATTTTCAGTCTCTAGTCATATCCCACAAACCCCAGGTCTTTTCTGAGCAAGTAGGTTTTCTTAAGTATGTTCCCTATAGGAAATCTGGTCCCAAAATTTACTTTACTTTTCTATCTTTAACTTAGTGGCTTATGACAAATAAAAAATGTGCTTAATTTGACAACTGTTTTGACATTTCTCTTAGAATCTGAATTGGAATACTTTTATGGCCTAGAAAACATTGCATAATATTTGAGAGGAAAATTAAAGTGTTTATGTGACCTCAAAGATATTATATGATACAGTTCCCTTCTTCTCCTTTAAGAACATCTACTTCTATGTTTCCATCATTAGCAGCACCCCAAAGGTTTGCTTTTCTTTACCTTAGGCTTTATCCCAAACTAACCAAGACCTTTCAATATTGATTTTTCTCTTTTTTTTAATCTTTCATCTACCTGTTGTATTAATATATGCCTCCCTTTGTCACGGGAACATTTCATGAACCCCTATCTAGGCAAAATTCCCCAATAAAAGCTCTCACAAACTACCTGTTTTATCATAACAATTTCAGATTCTCTGATTCCCAATGTGAGAAACTTACTTTGAACGTTCACTTGTTCTATATCCTTGTGCTGTGTTTTTTAGACAATCAGCACTCTCTATATAACTCAATCTTTTGTTATAATTGTCAAGATATCCTTAAGTATAAGCAATAGGGAAAGCATACGTAACACAGTTGTTGTCTGAAGATAGGATCCTTGCATCTTTCTAGCCAAAGGTGAGAGCCTTCCATTAAATTGAAAAACAAGTGTAGAAAACTTTTGAAAAATGTTGGATGATTTTTACTCTATGAAATATTATATAGAGCTCCCAGAATAGAAAAGCAATGAGAAAGAAAAGAGAATCCTACTTGCTTATAATCATTTTCTGCATCCATTAGAATTTCCCACTCTGAAGACACAGTTGTCATACTGAAGCCATGTTATGGAGGACGATACCCTGTTCATAGCAAGCATGTGTTTCAAGTGTTGTCCTGATTCTATAAAATTGCATTGCAAAGGCCTCAGATACTGAAGACTTAATGAAGCCAGGAGTGAAGGCACACACCTGTAATCCCAGCTCTAGGCAGGCTAAAGCAGGGGATCTTTAGTTTCAGGCCAACCTGAACTTTATAGAGAAATCCTGCCCTTTTGGGGAGATTGTTAAATGAGTTATTTGCTCCAAAAGCATTAGGGCCAGAGTTTAGATTCCCAGCACGCATATAAAAGCTGGGTGTGGTGGTGCACGCCTGTGATTCTAGTGCTGGGAAGGTGGAGGCACAAGGGTTCTTAGGACTTGCTGACTAGCAAGGCTCAGGGGAGACTCTGTCTCAAAATAAAACAAAAAACAGGTAATAAGGTGGTAGAGCAATTGACCAAGGCCCTTGATGTTGACCTCTGGCTTCCACACATATACCCATATGTGCTCACACACATACAAACACATAAACACATGTACATACTCATACACACTCTCCACCACACAAACAAAAGATTATACAAAATATATGATCACAAATAATTTTGTTACTTTATAATTTCATTTCAGTTATTTTGGTACTGGCTTCTACTAATTATCAGGGAATTATGCTAGCACCAACTGAAGTTTTTAATCTACTTATAATTTAAAATACATTTGTTGAATTGGGAATTTTATCTCCTAGGACAAATGAATATTTAAAGAAACCATGTGGGCTGGAGAGATTACTTAGTGGTTAAGACACTTGTCTGTAAAGCCTAAGGATCCAGGTTTAATTCTTCAGTACCCATCTAAAGCCAGATGCACAAAGTGGTGCATGCATCTGGAGTGTATTTGCAGCCATTAAGGGCCCTGGCACACCCATTCTTTCTTATCTCTCTCTTATTCCTTGCAAATAAATAAAATATTTAAAAACCAAAAAAAAAATCACTTATCAAGTCTTCAGTATATTCATTTAGAAAGAAATTGATTCACAGTATAATAAGTAGATTTCTAAAAATCATTGCTTTGATATTGGAAAGCCTAAGTGAAAATCCTAAACTTAGCTCTTAATACTTCTATAATACTGGACACATTAATCTCCTTTACTTAAATCTGCATAAATGGAGTAATAGTAGGTATAATTATTACCCATATATTTTTAGAAGAAGGATTAAATGTGTTGACTTGTACTTATTTCTTCCAGTTATACCTCCCATATATATATATATATATAGATAGATAGATAGATAGATAGAGAGAGAGAGAGAGAGAGTAGAGTCACTTTTATTTCTGTAGTGACTATTGTACCCACAATTTTCATGAGAAATATATTTGGAGAATCATTGTCATTTTCTTTGATCTAAGACCGTATAGTAAAGAATGCCTTATCTCTCTGTAAACATTCAAAAATGACAAACTGTTAGCAAATATAGTATGTAGTTTATTACAATTTATAAAATATATGATATATCAATATAATCATGCAATTTATTTGTTAGAGTTTTATAACTGGGATAAATACCTGAGACAAGTTAAAAGGGGTAAGGATTTATTTTGGTTCACAGTTTCAGAGGTTTCAGTCCATTCTTACTTTGCTATCATTTCTGGGTCTGTGGTGAGACAGAGAATCATGGAAGAAGTGTGCATTGGAGGGAAGATGTTATCTCATTGTGACCTTGAGTTGCACAGGAAGGGGCCAGGGCCAAGGTAGGTCCTGAGGGGAGGACAGGGAGAAGCTAACGATGGTACCATCACAGCTTTATATACGCTATAAGCATAACTAACAAAAAATTGAATTTATTTAAATTTTGAAAATTAAAGGCTAATTATAATTACTTTTACTGTTAATGTTAGTTATTAACTTTTTTTTGGTTTTTTGAAGTTATTAACTTTTGACCTAAATTATTCATGCATTGCATTAATTATATGAAAATCAGTGATAAATATTTGGAAGAGAAAATAAGGAATTTTTACTTGTTTAAGAAACTACTTTATGTGAATATCACAAAGATTCTACACAGATTAAAGAACCTTACAAACAATGTGCAATGTAGAATACGATAGCGTGTAACATATTATGTAGGACACACTTAGTTTTAAATTAATTAATCCTTGGGAGATGCTGGCCTTCTCACACTGAAGTCTTCCAGAATTTGCCATTTCACTTGCTGCAAGTGGAGTGTCCTGATATCTCCTCCAACAGGCCATGGTCCTTGTCAATCTAGGTGTTAACACTGGATACAGTAGCAATGGCAAGGTGACGGGAGGATCGTATTCCCTTACAAAATGTTAACTTGAACAACTAAGGTATAGGCACTGTGTCATGTAGGCTGTCTTGTTTTCCTGGTAAAGCTACTGTCAGAGGCTTCATATGCATTACAAGGGTGAACACGCATCACTCAGTCAGTGTTTGCTGGTCCTTAATGTATTCCTAAACTTCAACTATCTACGCCCACTTGAACTCTATCTTTCTTCCATTAATCTTACAGTAAGATATGTTTCACAATGTACAAAGTGACCTAATACACATTTTCAAAAAATGAAATAAAATTGATGGACATGCTGAAAATTAACAAGACATGTAGTATGGCTTCCTATTTCTCAAATAAAATAGTTTATACACACAGCAAGCTGTTGTACTTTGTTCTGTCACAATTTTTTTTATTCCTTACAATTATTTGACTTCTCTTTTTGAAAAATGTCAAATATACTAGATATTCAAAAGTGGCATCTAATATATTCATAGAGTTTCAAAATCAATAATATTGAAACAAATGAATATTTATGTTACTTCATCCACAATAAAAGATAAAATATTCTCACTGCCTTGTAAATCTCTTGTCTGCCCTAGAGTAGAATTTTGTCAAATTTTTGGATTTGCATAATGGAATTAAACTACAAGGATTCTTAAACAACTGGCTCTCCCTCTGCAGGGCTGTAGTGGTAACATACTTGGTGCATGTATTTTGTAGACCTAATGTCAAGGAATGTTCCAGCTACACTGACAGAAATCCACTCACCTATTCTACTTTCAGTGGGGTTACAGGTATAAGATTGTTTTGTGTTATGTGTTAAGTACCAGTGCATCTGCTTGCATACTTTGTACACAATTAGGCTAGTATTTTAGGTCATGTTAGGTGCAGGCCTGCTGCATCATGGGTACAGTGTGTATTTAAACATGCTAACTTAGTGACAAATTATCTTCTAAGCTGGTTACACCATTTTCATAGTTCAAAGATTTCCTTGTAACAATTAATACTGCTTTTTGTCGTTTGGATTGTTGAGAAATGACATTCAGTGTTCTTAGTTTTCTACATTTCCTGATGACTTAATGAACATGTGTGCCTTTGTTAAATATCTCTCCAATTTTCCTGATGACTTGGTGATTATTAGTTATGTGTTGAAAATGCCAAGCACCCTTTACTAGTTTGTGGACTGTACTGCTATTATGGTCTGTTTTTTTTTTTTTGTTTTTTCGAGGTAGGGTCTCACTCTGGTCCAGGCTGACCTGGAATTAACTATGTAGTCTCAGGGTGGCCTTGAACTCTCGGCGATCCTTCTACCTCTGCCTCCTGAGTGCTGGGATTAAAGGCGTGCGCCACCACGCCCGGCTATCCTCTGTGTGTTTTGAGAAAGAGAATGTTTGTTGTTAACATGTTATATTCATAAATATTAGTCTGGTTTGTTTTCTGACATTACATTATGTAGCTCAGTATGACCTTGAACTGTTAATCCTCCTGTTTTCACAATCAAGTAATAGCATGACCTTGAACTGTTAATCCTCCTGTTTTCACAGTCAAGTACTAGAATTACAGATGTGCCTCATCATACATTACATTACATTTTTTTTTCTTTATGTGGCTTACTCATGAGGACTTAAATTTATTTTTCTAATGCTTCTTCCAACAATTTTAGGTTTTGTCATTCACATATAAAGTTGTCACTGTGTTTAGAATTATCGATCATGTTCTATATATATAAAAGTCAAATGCACTTATTTCGAGATAGGTGTCACCATGTTACACAGGTTGACCTCCTGTCTCAGTCAATGAGCACTGGAATTCCTGTGATGACATTTCCACATCACCACAGAGCTCTTAGGAATATCTTGACAGACAACATCCCTTCTTTCCCCTCTGCATGAAAATAGATGTTAGCGATATTTTTTGTAGACTTTTTTTTCTACAATGGAACAGTGACATACAGGATGTTTCCTGTACAGATTACATCGTATGTATTTATTTGTACAGATATTTCTCTTTTTTAATATCTTTCATTAAATATTAATTGTCCTATTAGGATCTTTTTAATCCTTCAATCAATCAGTGACACATGCTTTTGGTTAGTATTTTAATGGTAGCAGTTGTTACTGGCTTTTATATTTCCTACTGTAAACACATTCACACATACATACACACAAATGAATTTGTCACATTGTTTTTCCATTCAGTGGCCTAGTTTAACATCATTGTTAATCCTAATATTTACATACAACTGAGTTTGACTGCACACATATTTATGTCTTTAAAAGTCACTACTGGCTATTGGTTTTCCAATGCAATGATTTTACTTTCTTGCTTTGATCATTAACTGAGCTAAATCTATGGCTGGGATCAGTGGCACATACGGTTTAACTCAGTCCTAGGGAGCCTCAGGCAGAAGACTCTTGAGTATGAGACTAACTTGGGCTACATAGTGAGACACTTTCTGTAAATAAGTAAATAAATGAATAAATAAGTTGTGGATATGTTTTATTTATTATTACCTATTTTTGTACCTTGGGCTTTGAACTATTAGATGGTTATATCTTGCTCTCTGATCACTTGGGAAATTCCAGCTGTGGGACCTCCACATGGGATCTCTAGCCACATGGGTACCTTTCCTTGGTTCTGTTCTTCCCTCAACAAATATAATAATTTAATAATTAGAAAAAAAGAAAGTTATATCTTAAGTAATATGTGTCTCTAGTTTTTAGATTAATTTTATTTTTGGTAATATAGTATATGTATCATTTATGAGGCACAAGGTAATAGTTTGAGTCATGCATACATACATAAAGATCAATTTGACATAATTGTTAGGCCCATCATTTTAAATTTTCATCCTTTTATTATGGTGAATACATTGAAAATTGCTTCCTTTAACAACTTTTGGTTATATAATATATTAACTCTGTTTCCCATGCTGAAACACAGAATACCAAAATTTATTCCCCTGATGTAACATTTTACCCCCTTCCTATGTGTGTATTTTGAAGTCATTAAATTATTTGAAATACATTCATTACTCCTATGAATGAGTGCTTTTGCTATGGTATAATTTAATTTAATTTAATTGACAAATATAAGAAATTATGTTAATCTAATTTTTAAATGAAATAACTTGTGCTCCCTAAATCAAATTACAGAATGCATTTTTCTACTGTTGGCTTCAGTTATTATTTCTAATAATTATTAGAATATATATATATATATATATATATATATATATATATATATATATATATTTGGTTTTTCTAGGTAGGGTTTCACTCTGGTCTAGGCTGACCTGGAATTAACTATGTAGTCTCAGGGTGGCCTTGAACTCATGGCAATTCTCCTACCTTTGGCTCCCAAGTGCTGGGATTAAAGGTGTGCGCTGCCACGCCCGTCTAGAAAATATTTTTCTTTATGTGACTGAGATTGTTCTTACATTTTTTTTTTTTTTGGAGAGAGAGAGAGAGAGAGAGAATGGGGGCGCCAGCAGCCTCTCAGCCACTGTGAACTCCAGACATGTGTGCCCCCTTGTGGGAAAGTGCAGCATTGCGTCCTTACATCGCTTTGCTGTCTGGCTTAAGGTGGGACCTGGAGAATCGACGGGCATTCTTAGGCTTAGCAGGCAGGCGCCTTAACTGCTAAGCTATCTCTCCAGCCAGGTCTTACTTTTCTTGATAGTTCCTTTCCATGATTCTGTTGACAAAATTTTCCTGTGGCTTTTAGATTTAGAGTAAGATTATCATATACACATATCCCTTGGATCCATTCTATATAACTGAACCTGTTTGTGCTGTGTGTAACTTTAATTGCTGTTTTTTGAACTCAGGATTTCTATTTTGTCAAAAGTTGATGTTTGTCATTAATGTTTTCTGTATAAATTTGCTTATTCCCCATATCCTCATGCTATTACTGTGCACTTTTCATGTAATGCCTAAAGTCTTCAAGGTATAAAATTTATGCATGAGTTTTAACTTTATTTGTATTCTTCTCTATATCTCCTCAATTTTTGCCATAAGATTGTCAAAGAACTAAGCTCCATTGATTTTGTTTTATGTCAGTGTTTTATGTAGTTTATCATTTATTTATGAGAGAGAGGAAGAGAGAGAAAGAGAGACAGAAAGAGAGAAAGAACATGAACATGCAGGGCCCCTTTGCCCCTGCAAATGAACTCCAGATTCCACTTTGTGCATCTGGCTTTATGTGGGTACTGGGATTGAATCCCAAGCCAGCAGTCTTTAGAAGTAAGTGCCTTTAATGCTGAGCCATATCACAGTCTAACCAGTTTCTTTACCACTAAGCTATATCATCAAACAAAATAATTATTTTTACATCCAAAATAGTAGACATCAGTTTTTTTTTTTAGAATGCTGCAGGAAAACAATGTGCATACCTATATATAAACAGGAGGCAATCATAAATCTGTTGCCACAGGAATCCTGGCATTATTGACACAGGGAATTGTGGCATTTATATTGCTTCTATCCAAAATAAGATGCACTAAACCAAATAAAAGGGTAGCTAACATATAAATTAAATGTGTTTATATATGGAAGTCTTGAGCATTATGGAATTAAGCAAGCATTTATGAATCAGCACAGGAAATAAGCATATTAAGATGAAGTAAATTACCTCAATCAGAAAATTATTTAGAAGAATTATGTAAAGAACATAGAGTAAATACCTATATAATAAGAGAATATAGACACAAAAATTCATTTTTTGCTTTGACATACTGCATTGTCCTGACATTCTAAATAACACATATCCTTTTCTCTTGTTTTTAAAAATACATACTTCATTTTCACCAGTTTTCACTTTAATCAGATTTAAAAAAATATCCACAAAGGGAGAAATTTTTTTTTTAAGTTTTCATTTATGTTCACTCTTTCCCAGGATAATAGATTATAATAGTATTTTAACTCAAGAAAAAAAAAATTAGGTGACCTACAGTTTGGAATGGAAATTAAAATCTCATTTGCTTGAATTTCTGTAAATCTGTTAAATCTTATATAGCACATTATTAATGAGAAATGTATGTTGACATCAGAACTTGTTGAAATTTTATCTGAATTCTCCGTTACATTGTCATCAGTTACTGCTTCCATTAAATTATTTCAAGACTCTTGTAAGTAGAATATATTGACTTCTAATACTGTTCCCTGATGACCCAGCCCACTTACATTATTTTATTCAAGTTAGACATATTATAGAATTCTCTAAAGATTTTGACTTACATAGATAAATGATGTAAAGATGAAAGATAAATAGATGACAGATAATAGGTGATAAATACATAGATGATATAGATAGATGATAGGTAGAAGATAAATTATAGTGAATATACTTAAAATACTCCCCTTTAAATGGTCTCCTCTCTGCTCCTCTAGGATGACACATCATTCTATTTTTTATGTACTACATCTATGATAAATCCCTTCAAAATTTCCAGAAGCATGGAAATAAACAATGCTATTCTTAGGCTATGGTTCAGGAAAGGAAGTTCATTAATATAAAGCCAATACCTTCTGTTTAGAAAAGGCAGTTGAGGGCTGGAGAGATGGCTTAGCGGTTAAGGCGCCTGCCTCCTAAGCCTAAAGAACGCTGGTTCTGATCTCCAGCTGTTCTAATCTCCAGGTCCCACATTTAGCCAGATGCAAAGAGGCAAGGGCGCAATGCCGCACTTGACCACAAGGGGGCACACACATCTGGAGTTTGTTCGCAGTTGCTGAGGGGCTGCTGACGCTCCCATCTCTATCTGTCTTGCTCTCCCTCTCTGTCTCTCTCTCTCTCAAAAAAAAAAAAAAAAAAAAAAAAAAAAAAAGGCAGTTGAGAAAAAAAAATGGAAAATCCTCAACATAAAAATTCTTTATGCCAATGTGGGTTCTCTATTACTTTTCACACCAATGGCAGTATTAATAATTAATGTGGGACTTCTGGGTAAGATGGTGGCAAAGTAGCCATGCCAAAGAGCCTAGTGGGGGATATAAGAAAAAAATATCAAAATACACTCTTCTGCTGAAAAGTGAAGGTATATATGGAATTATCAATCTCAGACAAGAGGCAGGAGAGACCCAGGGCTTCTAGCAACAATAGAAGCAGGTAGAATTGGCTCCAGCTGTGAAAGAAGCCAAGGGAAGAGATTTTCCTCACATCAGCCTCCTTGTGGTCAAGAAGCCTGAAGGAGAAGACAGCAGGGACCAAATGATCACCTCATGAGGAAGCGGGTCACAGGGACCAGGAATGCAGCTCTGGTACAACTTCAGGCACCTTTCACAGCTTTGCCTGCCCCAACCACCATCACTAGCAACCACTGACTCTTACTGACTCTGAAACAATGAACATATCTCTCACCCAATAGAATAATAGAATTTATCCTGGAACCAAATATGAGTGACCATTGCCTGGGAAAACTGATTTAGGTTACCTCAAATTCCACATTCTACCATAGTTAGGGCTCTGTGAAAGTTTTTATACTAAGAAAAAAATAGAAGATCATAAATCAAAATGGTTTTCAAGTGCATTGATGGAGAAATCAGGAAGGCAGGTTACAACAAAGTGAGACAATCTCTGTTTTAGGAATCAGGTGCTATCTGGTGGATGATAGGCTTCGTTTTGGGCTTGGAGAAAACTAGAGGTCTGTTCTAAATGTAAAATGTTTTACCTGACTCTCACAGGGATGTTAGGTTAGACCAAGAAGTGGCCAATAAATGTCAACTTAAAGGGCTGACATAGCCCAAGATAACATGGCTTTGGACCTACGACATTTGACTGCTCATGATCACTGAGATTTTAATCAGCTTTGAGTGCTTCAAGAAGACACAGTTTCTTATAAGCCTTAAGTTTCCTTGAAATTAAAAGGCATGAACCCAAGCCAGTTATTTTGCTGTTTGCTTGAGACAATACCATAGGTCAATTATCAGAAAACACGAGGCATCTCTTAAAAAAAAAAAAAAAAAAAAGACTTATTGATCAAACAACTGTGGTTGCCATTCATAAACTGTATTATCCTAATGCAGTTTCATTCCAATTAATTCATTACCTCTAATTACGCAACCTAAATTACTTTTGCCCATGCCATAAAGCTCTTCAGCCTCTGAGGTCGTTTGTTCACCTTCTGAAACACTGTGATGTCACAGCCTGGTGCTTATTTATGCCTACCTAATACAGCAAGTGCCAGTGTATTCCAATTTGCTTAGCCAAAGTCTGCCCCAGGATAATGATGTGAAGAATTGTTACTGCTACTTCTGCTATGCTCATTACTGTCACTACTTTCATATTCCTACATCATTTACTGTTGTTAGAAAATATTAAAAATTAAGCTATATAGCTTTATTTACCTAAACATGTTTGGTTACTTCTATATATGTATTTCATTTACACATTTAATTTCTTTTAAATTATTTCTTTTAACTTATTTTAAAGATTTTCTATTTTTACCTATTAACTTTATTTTATTCCTTACATTTGTTACCTAAATACTCAACATACAAATATGAGGTCTGTTTCTGGTGGCCACATACTAATGAAGAGGAGCATCAAAGAATACCTACAATGTTTCATATTGCATAAAGACCTCTAGTCCTGTTACAACAGAATATGAGAATTAAGATATATTTTAAGAAGAATGCAAACTTCTTGTAGGACCAATTGATAATGTATTCAAAGAACCTGAAGGAACTCTTTTCATAAGACTGATAATGTTCTTGCTAATGTATCATGACTTGGGACTAAAAGACCCAATGTCCTTTGTATCCATAAAACACCAATAGAAGATGACTTCAAGATATTGCACAATAAAAATGAATCTCTATCAAGGACACATTAAAGATCTTAAAATGAAAACAGCAAGATAGTATGTTTACGGTGTGATGATTGCTCTGGAATTAAATTGCTGATACGATATGCAATGACTCTTTCTAATACAATGAAGGATAAGATAGTGTAAAGTGGCTAATGAAATGTGAACTTATCCCATAACACCCTCCAACACCACAAACTAGAAGTGCCACCTTATTTGTAAAATGATTAGTGAAGACTTGAAAACACAACGAAGTGAACATCACTTAGCTACATGTCCTTTCTAATTTTAGAGATACTGGCTTATGTGAGAATCTTGCCCACGTGGCCATAGTTCATACAATATCCCAATCTGTCTTCCAGTGAAGTATGCCTGCTTAACCTCTTGTATAGTACTGATAAGTTACTTAAATTAATCCCATAGCTAATATTTTGTGACTCCATATAATGCTGATCTGATGCCTTCCTTTATTTTGAAAGTACTTACTGTATTTTCAAAGTAATTTTGAAATAATATGTGTGTATGTATGTACATTATCTAAGGGAGATACATATAGAGAAGAGTTTACTCTAGTTCTCAGTGAAGTAAATTAACAAATTTGTCATCTCATATAGTTACCCTTTTCTTTTTTGTGGCAATTGCAAAATCAGTGAATATCTACTAAGTTAGAAGGAATCCTATATACAGAACAATTTTATTACCTCTTTACGTTGCGTTTCAAACCTATAGACTTGTCCAACCTACAGATCTGTTAATTCTCTATTCACCAATTTGCATCTTCCAATTTCTACAGCTTCTTGACTTCTATCCTTGTCTTATCTCTACTGCTACATATTAAAAATTTAATATTCCACATAAAAGTAAATGATAACATGAAATAGTTTTCTTCTTTGTCTGGTTTATTTCACCCAGCATAATGACCTCCAAAGATATCTTTTGTTTTTATTTTTGTGTCAAATGGCAAAGTATGGTGCTTTTTAGGGCTGCATTATATTCTATTGTATACACACAGCACAATTTTACTCATTTATTCTAGATAGGCACTTTGTTTTCTTTATTTTTTTTCCTTATCTTTCTGATAAATATGGAAGTATAGATGTAAATACCAAGACAGATTTTTTTTTTTTTGGTTTTGCAAGGTAGGGTCTCACTCTGGTCCAGGCTGACCTGGCATTAACTATGTATTCCCAGGGTGGCCTCGAACTCTCGGCGATCCTCCTACCTCTGCCTCCCGAGTGCTGGGATTAAAGGTGTGCTCCACCCCACCCAGCTTAAGACTGAATTTTTTCTCATAATAGCTATTCTGATCTGCTCTCCCACTGAGTATGGAAAAGTTTCCCTTTGTCAACACATTCATCGAAATGTGATTTTTTTTGTCATTTATAATACAGATCCTAATAGTGTGAGATGATATCTAATGATGTGTTTGATTTGCAATTTGATAATAATGTAACAATATTGATAAATCCTATCTCCAATAAATGGTGCTTAGAAAATTTGACTTTCACATTCAAATAATTGAGATGAACTGTTATATTATATGCAAACATGAACACAAATGGATAAAAGGCATAAATATAAGGCCTGGAAATGTAAAACATTTAGAATAAAACATATGAGGAAAGTTCCTGGACACAGTAACAAGAAAGGTAAAACTACTACAATATGAAACGAAGCAAGGCAGGATATGTAATCCTTAGTAATGAAACTAAATCATGGGATGGAAGAGGTGAGCTACCAACGTCAAACATGAGGAAAGAAGCAACTGGTCAGACGTCATGGTTACAGGAACCGTAACAGTCTCGTTTCCCTCTGTTTTCTTCCCAGACACACTTGGCACTCATGCATGACTATCTGCACATCATTAGTAAAGAGGAACCTGAGGAAGAAGGGTCTGTATAAAACTGAAAATATTTCACTTTTTAAGGTTCATTAATAAAAATTATTATTTCCTAATGCTATAGATTAGATGTGTAATTAACTTGTTTGATATATATATTCAAATTTTCATATATACTCATAGATTATACATAAGTATTAATTATTTATTTGTAATATATAAACAAATATTTGTCAACAACCTTCCCAACTGATAAAAACACTATGATTTAAAACTAATTCTAAACATAACTTTTTATATGTAAAAATTATTTCATTTTATTGAATTTTTTAAGGATACTAAGGATTCAATGAGATGAAACAGAACTCAGAGTTCGTAAAGAAGTTATTCAATTTCTCACCCCATTTTTCTTGGGTACAATGTAGTGTAATACTGGCCTGTGCATCTTATCTTATTAAGTAGTTGAAATTTTATTTAATTAATTAATTAATTAGTTAATTTTTTCTGTTGTTGTTTTTCGAGGTAAGGTCTTGCTCTAGCCCAGGCTGACCTGGAATTCACTCTGTAGTCTCAGGGTGGCCTCGAACTCACGGTGATCCTCCTACCTCTGCCTCCTGAGTGCCTGGCTTGAAATTTTATTTTAAATAGTTATGAGGACCCTGGTTTCCAACACATGTGTGCATATTTGACACACATACATACATACATACATGACAGGTATATTATGTAGCATACTCCATATCATGACAGTACATATATTATAGTATATGTCTATAACTGAATTGCTGACATGAATTATGGCAGATTTAAAATTTGCAGGTCAGGGCTTTTCCAACTTAGATAGGTCAGTATTACTCTCATGTCTACATGGTTCTATCATTATGAACCTACCTATTAATTTCAGAAAAAAAGCCTAGAACCATGTTTTGTTGGATCATGCTTTTAACAAACATACAAAACTAGGATTTGTTTAGTAACTTCTGTATCATTGAGAAAAATTAATGAATTCTTTTAGAATTCTTTAAGAAATATTTACATTTATGACACTGAGAGAGTGTGGAGTGTCAGTGCTTCTTGCTGCTGCAAATGAACTTCAGACACATGGTCACGTTGTACATCTCGCTGTGTGCGTGTACTGGGGAACTGAACCCAGGATGTCAGACTCTGCAAGGAAACACCTATAACCACTGATCCATCTCCCCAGACCTTTTTCAAACTTAAGACTCATTTCTACAATTAAAGTTTTTGTAGAAATTTAAAATTAATACAAGGAAAATATGCTGGTAAAGTGGATTTTAAAACAATTTGTATTCTGTTATCTTTTTAAAGGAATCCACTCTTTGAACAGTTGATATAGAGTAGAAATGACATTTTTCAACTACACAAGGACATGGTAAATGTTTATGGAAATAAATATTGCTTTAAATATAAAATGGCAGAGGAATCTCTCCAGCCCTGAAGATTTTTGATATGATTTTGAACTAGCTTGAAACAATAGGATGAATTTGTGGGGAAAAGACATTTTACTGATATTCTGGTTACTATCTTGATTCAGTTTTAATTTTTTTTTTTTTTTTGGAGAGAGAGAGAGAGGGAGAGGAAGACAGATAGAGATGGGTGCACCAGCAGCCTCTCAGCTGCTGCCAACAAAATCCAGATGTGTGCGCCCCCCTTGTGGTCAAGTGTGGCATTGCGCCCTTGCGTCACTTTTGCATCTGGCTAAACGTGGGACCTGGAGATTGGAACCACTGGAGATTGGAACCAGCATTCTTAGGCTTAGGAGGCAGGCGCCTTAACCACTAAGCCATCTCTCCAGCCCCAATTTTAATTTTTATACGTACATTTGTTCAGAAAATAAAGAAGTTTATATCATTTTCTGGGTTGTGAAGTGAGCCTGCTTATTAGGAAGGTTGTGAGCCTGAGGCTGGGTCCCAAGGCAAAGACCTGTGTCTACCAGGTACGTGGAGTCCTAAAACTTAAAAGTTTTGAGCAACTTCTTTAAAAAAAAAATTTAATTTATTTTTTTTAATTGACAACTTCCATAATTGTAGACAATAACCCATGGTAATTCTCTCCTTCCCCTCACTTTCCCCTTTGAAACTCCATATTAAGAGGCAACTCATTCCAACCCGTTAGGGTTTGAATTTGCAGTGAGTTCCTATTCCCACTTCTAGTCTCAAGAGTTGAAGGCTTGGTTTTCATCTAGTGATGCTATTTTGAGGGGAATGAGGAAACTTAAGAGGTGAGGTATAACTGGAGAAAGCAGTTGCCTAGGGTGTGCTTTTGAAGGTGATACCTGGTCCTAAGTCTCTTCCTGTCTAAGTCTGCTTTTAGCAAACATGCTGTCAGGAGAGCATCTCTGTCCAGCCCCACCTTCTTCCATAACGAACCTGAGCGCAGGCCCAGAAACAGTTGGTGACAGTAACCTCGGACTGAAACCATTTGCCACATTAAATACTTCCTCTGTTACCCTTGCTCCTCTTAGGTTTGTCAGATCACAACAAGGGGAAAAACTGACACAAAGAGAGCAAAAATACTTTAAAAAATGAAACTACTGCTTGTCGAAACTAAGTATGGAACAATTTTTATTCTCTGACCAGTGTTGAAAGAAAGCAAATATCATGTTGTTATTAACTTCACATGGAATTCAAACAAATCAAAGGAATATAGTGGAAAATCCTTAAGAGGCTAAATGACTTATCATCAAGAATCCAGAGAGGAAATGGGGGAGATGGCAAGACTGCATTTGCTAAATTATAGATTAATGAATGCTGAGTCATCTGGAGTGTTCAGCACTGAGGCCTCTCTATCACATCTTCCAAGGATCGAGTACATTGTGGAAGAGGTGGCAGAAAGAATGTAAGAGCCAAAGCAATGGCAGGACTGCTTACAATGAATCTTCTAGACACAAAGGATATCCATGACCTTATAGTACCTGTTACTACCTACACAAGACCCTCATAACAGGAAGAAAGGTGATGACATCAAAATAAAGCAGGTAGTGGGGGAGGGGATATGATGGAAGGTGGATTTGTGAAGGAAAGTAGGGTAGGGGAGGGAATTATCACAGTTTACTGTCTATAATTATGGAAGTTGTCAATAAAATTTAAAAAAAAGAAATGTTCTTTTAGAGTAGCAAATATAAAATTACATCAAGCTATATTCCTAAGAATCTTTATGTCAAAATGTTTTCAGGGACACTGAGCTTCTGTAAAGTTATAAATAACCTAAGAAAGAAAATAACTTCCTTTAGAGGTGTAGTTTCAATAAGCCACTCTGACATATTCCCTAACTTAAGTTGAAATTATTCACAGGGAAATCCATCATAAGAGATTTTCCAGGTGCACATTCTGATAGTCTGAAATAGCAGTTTCTTATGAATTCCTATACGTCGGTTATGGGTGAATTCTAGAATTATTATGTAGCTGAATGTTTTAATATTTAATTTAAATTCCCCCCACCCCCGAGGTAGGATCTCTATTTAGGCTGACCTGGAACTCTGTAGTCCCAGGCTGGCCTCAAACTCAGCAATCCTCCTACCTCTGCCTCTCAAGTGCTGGGATTAAAGGCATGCACCATCATGCCCATTTTGAACAAAGGTTCTAATTAATCTATGCTTCAGTAAATGGCTTTACCCTACTGTAGTGCATTTTCCCCTATAGATTCATGTGTTTGAACACTTGGTCTCCAGCTGGAGGTGCTTTGAGAGAGTCTTTCTGGAGGAAGTGGATCACTGAGGCTAGATTTTCAGGTTGCATGCCTGGCCTCACTTATTGGCTGTCTATGATTTTGGATGCAATGTGACCATCTGGTTTCCTACTCCTGCTTTCATGCCAGACTGTATCTCCTGGAATTATAAACCAGATTAAACCCTTTCTTTCCTTAAGCTGCTTCCTGTCACATATTGTGTCATAATAAGGAGTAAATTCACTACTATACTAGAATAAGAAGAGATTTCCTGCACTGAATGAAACTAATACACAGGGAATTTAAAACGAGGTTAGGAAAAGAGTTGTTTTTAATTAATTTTCTTTTTTTTTTTTTTTTTTTTTTTTGGAGAGAGACAGAGAAAGGGAGAGGAAGACAGATAGAGAATGGGTATGCCAGCACCCTCTCAGCTGCTGTGAACGAACTTCAGATGTGTGCGACCCCCTGGTGGGCAAGTGCAGCATTGCACCCTTGTGTCACTGCATCTGGCTAAATGTGGGACCTGGAGATTGGAACCAGCGTTCTTAGGCTTAGGAGACAGGTGCCTTAACTGCTAAGCCATCTCTCCAGCCCTTAATTTTCTTTTACTTGTAAATCAACTAATAGTTTGTTCTCTTTTATCAGAATCATTAGTCTTTTTAGAGATATGAAAGTTTTAGAAAGAAATTTTATAACACAGTGGTCTCCCTCTGTTTGGTCCTGTTAGCTGAAGAGATCAAATTATAGACAAGAACCCCAATCAACTCCAGAGGTTTCCAGAAGCAAGCTCTTGATTTTTACTGATTAGCCTTATCCATATATGTCATGTTAAATATTCCTCTGCTGAAGCTTATTAATTGAAAAAAATAATACTGCTTTTTGTGGGCAGGACACTTGAGATTTGAAAATATACTCTTCACCTTCCTCCCCAAAGGCACGAGCAAATTAATGTCAGGTCATCTACAGAAGCTCAAGGATTCAGATTGTACTATCCCAAGAAGAAAAGATCATATACATGAACTGTTGAATCAACCCAGCAAATAAATTAACGTGAGTTTTTCTTTCAAGGCCAGTTTTCAAGAAATTTAGATCTCGTTCTGTAGAATTCAATTATGTTTTCATGTGCCATAGAATGCTCATTTTTAAATGAACATCAATAATGTTGCATTAGGTTGGAATAAAGGAAGATTTAGGCAAATAACCTTTAAATTTTTCTGCAAATGAATTCTGACATAATTTTTTAAAATGTGCTGAGTTTTTAAAAATATATTACAATTTCTGTGATGGTGAAGAGCTCCTTGAGCTGGATGGTGAAGCTGAAGCAGCGTTCTGATCTTACAGAGGAGATAGAAGATAGCAGGTCTGAGAGCTGAGAGCTAGACAGCAGCCCTCAGGAGCATCGGGAAAAATGAGGGCTTTGAGTGTGCAGTGGAATCCTCCCACCGGTAGCTCTAGGCTTACATGCATCACTGAGATGAGCAGGAAGAGCAGTGGGAAGTTCATACACCACACTGGCTGCTTTCATTGTGAGCAGCTCCAGGGACATAGTACATCCAGCCCAAACTCTTACTAGGGACAGGTAAGTTGGAACCTGAAGTTGACCTCATCTTATAATAGTTGGGGTGTTAGTTTCTTTGTTTTCTTTTTTAAAAACATTTATTTATTTATTTATATATAGAGAGAAAGATGAAGAGAGATAGAGAAAAAGAAAGAGAGAGAGAGAATGGGTATGCTAGGGCCTCTCGCCACTGCAAATGAACTCCAGACACATGTGTCACCTTGTGCATCTGGCTTTATATGGATACTAGGGAATCCATCCTGGGTCCTTAGGCTTTGCCAGCAAGCACCTTGAATGCTAACCCAGTTGTCCAACCCTGCAGTTACTTTCTTCCTTCTTTCCTCCCTCCCTCTCTCCCTCCCCCACCTCTCTCTTCCCTTCCTTCCTTTCTCCCTTCCTTCCTTCCTTCCTTCCTTCCTTCCTTCCTTCCTTCCTTCCTTCCTTCCTTCCTTCCTTCCTTCCTTCCTTCCTTCCTTCTTATTTAGATTATTTATTTATTAAGGTAGAGTGTTGCTCTGGCCTTGGCTGACCTGGAATTCACTACATAGTCTCAAGCTGACCTCAAACTCATAGCAATCCTCCAACCTCTGCCTCCCGAATGCTGGGATTCAAGGCATGCACCTCCATGCCAGGCTTCATTTTTAAATTTTGTTTTGTTTTTTAGAGTCAGGATTTCATGTAGCCCAGGTTGGACTTGAATTTCTGTCTTGCATGCCTGCAATTCCCAAGTACGAGGATGATAGCTGTGAAATATCATACTGGAAAAGTTTTCATTCCTTCTCCTTCTGTGGAGAACCTGAGACTCGTGTTTTGATTGATAAACTGGTTTACGTGTTTGTGGAAACAACAATTCAGGGGAAGATCAAGTTGGGACCTGGGCGGGAAATTCAGGATTGTCCTCAAATAGGACAGCTGCCTAGAGCCTATGTAGGTGTTAGGTGGGGGCATCAGAAATCAGGATAGTACAGAAGTCAGGTTGGAGCTGTTCAGCAAGCATAAAAAGAGATAGATTATTAAAAGATGATCAAAACCCAAGAAAAATTCACATCAAAGCATTAGAAACCAAAATGACAATCGCCTCCCAATGTGCACGTGGATCATAATGTATAGGAGAATGGTCTATGTGTAAGGAGAGAAGAACGTGGAACAATAAATAAGGTGTCATTCTTGCCCTCAGGGATGTCTAAACTCCTGGCCTGCATTTATTTCTTCCACATTAGGTCAATTTGCCTGCCATCCAAAATGTATACCTTTGGGTTAAGAGCAGCAAATGACCTCTTAACCTTGGCATTAGAGCCAATCTTTTGTTTACATAGTTATTTTTATCCCAAAAAGGAAAGAAGGCAGGAAGGGGGAAGGGAAGAAGTGACACAGGAAGAAAAGAAGTAAGGAAGGAGAAAAAAAAAAAAAGAAATACTTTAAGTCCTTAAGTAGAGAATTTAAAAGTCAATAATAGTGGGGAAATAAAAATGTACGTTTAGGTAATATAATTACATTGAATGTTTAACCTCTGTATTCAGTCTATAAGATGAATATGAGCAAAATATTAGAAGTATGATGAATAATAATCATGTACTACAAGGTTATGAATAATTTTACTCTGAAAGGTAAAATAAATAATTATTCTATGCAAAACAAAACATTGACTGCAACAGTTATTAGACTCTCACCATGGAACTCTGAGTATATTAAGATTTAAAACCTTTGCAAAATATGAATGAGCCCTTCCGGTTTTGTTCATTGTCTGACCCAAAGGCAGATATGCATTGTAATAGTTAAATGTCATGAAACAAACTCCAAATGTTATGTATTCTACATTAATTACTCAAAAGCAACAACAAGATGTCTCATAAACATGTACACAGGCAGAGAAATATTTCTTAGGGGAAAATGTGTGCTTAAGACATTCTATACTAATGGCTCAGGAAAAGGCATGCACAACATTCTGCTTCATTACCTAAGCTTCATAAAAATTGCAGCTATCTAATTTAATTTAGTTGTGAACAGATTTCTTAGCAGCACAATTTGTATTTGAGAACATCTCTTACGAATCATAGCTTGCGATGTATGGCAGTTCAATGAAGAATAATCTGTAAACAAAATCTCCATCTATCAACAAAGGCCATTAAAGACCATAAAATAACCCATCCTTGACTGATTAATGCTGCCACTGAAAGGAATTTCAGGCCATTAACATCCAGAAAATATACTGCCTCTGTACTTGCATTTATTATATAAATCACATATTTGTGTGTGTTGGTATAAGGCAATATTTTTTTAACCACCTCCCCACCACATTAATTCAACATTTTTATAAGAAAGACACTTTGAAGAATACTGACTATCAGTAGAAAGTAAACAACTCCATTTGCTCCCCAGAGAAAATGCAAGTGAAGACGTTGGTATTTATGACATGTTAGATGGGTAAATATTGGCTTAACGTTTCTTGTGTGTAATTCAATTATTTTCAAATGTCACACTATTAATTTTTCTAAATATTGTAAAATATTACTTTTTTATATGGTGATGATTCTCTGAATGATAATGAGGGTTTTTAATGGTTACATTGGCAATGTAGCATTTTAATTGTGACTTTGTGTCAATCCTATTCCACAGTTTTTTGTCCCTGACTTCTCTGATAGTTGTATGAATACAGGATAGGTGACCATAGATGTCAGGGAGAAGCTTTTCTGCCCATTAGGCATTTCCTGATTCTTAGAAGCATGTTTTCAAAAATGCAGCCCACCAGCTCTTTACATTTTTAAAATGTTTGACTTGTGTCTGTCTACTGGTTTTAACCTTTGAACTTTTCTCCAACACTCAATATTTCAAAACTATTTGCTCATGTTGAACATTCAGTACAAGGTTTTGTTCAAACATTTTAGCCACAATATCTCATTCCATCCCTAGTAATACATTGACAGAAAAAAAAAAAAGTTATTTCCCGATAGACAATCTCAAATTCAAGAGGTTACTTTTCCAAAGTTTCTTATCTAGTTTGTCCCATTGTTGGATTTGAACCCGGGTCTTTGTTGGGCTTTTGAAATTTAAGTTAGACGACTACTGATTTTTACCCCCATGCTTCAAGTCTTTAGCCATGAGCATGGTCAGACTTTCAGCTCTGTTAAATAATCTGGCCCATTGTACGATCTTTGCAGTCCTCTGTCTTCTGGGCTCTGTTTGTGGAAGGACTTCTATTGAGCATCTTTAATAAAGTTAGAAATGAGTGGAGAAGGGTGAGAGAGCCAGTCAGAGTTGGGAACAGGTTTCTGAGGGATTTGAAGAGAATGGGTTGTTTCCCCTTTTGAGCTGGAAGTCATTGAACTGAGAAGAGATAAATCTGTCCCATAGACAGCACCTCTGCTGGTAGTGCCTGGGAAATGCAAGTAAAGACGTCATTTGAATTCATTTGTTTCACACTGTTACTGCTGTTTTATTTTCAATAGCAGTGTCTCTCCAAAATGCAACATAAATTCCACGGAAATATTTAAATACATTTTCTTTGAGCGTGAGCGTGTGCATGAGAGAGAGAGAGAGAGAGAGAGAGCGAGAGAATGAGAGAACATGGGCATGCCAGGCCTCCAGTCACTGCAAATGAACTCCAGATGCATATGCAACCTTGTGCATCTGGATTACTTGGGTCCTGGAGAATCGAACCAGGATCCTTTGGCTTTGCAGGCAAATGCCTTAACTGCTAAGCCATCTCTCCAGCCCCGCCCCCCCAGAAATATTTAGACATCAGAAGTTTTGTTGAAATAGACACGAAATAAGACTTCACACACCGTAAATGCCTATCTGAATACAATGAATTCTAAGCAAGTGTTAAGTCATTAATCATCAATTTTTCATTTAAAATGTTCATCTTTGATTTAAATATTTGTTTTTAAAATTAATTTAAGACATTAGCATGAGTATGATCACATGAGGTCATAATAAATGATACTTCACGTCTTTGTATTATAAAAGGGTGGGGAAGTTTGTCCTATTCAGTGCTCTATTTCTAGTGTCTAGGGCACTTCTGGTCATACATAGAAATTAAATCAATTAGTGAGCTAGATTTGTTTATTTACTGAAATATTTTTCTATTCTAAGTCATAGTATTTTTTTTCATAGTAATGGTCCTGTCTATAAATATTAGACATTGGTATGTATTTTCACCTTATTATACATTGAAAATGTTAAAAGGCATGGTGTAATTTTATTTTAATTTAAGGAAGTCAAAATGCTGGAAAGCAAAGGAAATTTGGAAGGCTAGAACAAAAGACTGATTTGGTATCAGAAACAATATATTTTGTTACTCTTGCTTTGGGGAAACATGGATTTTTGTATCCCTAAAACATATTTAGCTCAAGACAAAAAATTATGTTCCTCAAAAGGAAAAGTTAAAACCGTATGGAAAATGTGAATGAAGGAAAAAGAACAACTGAAATTCAAAGAGTCGGTTTTAGTGGGGCTAGCCAATGACTTAAAAAAATATAACTCACTTTGTTGCATGAGAGACTGTGGAACAAATTGTACAAAATTTTCCATATGAAAAATATAAAGCTATATTGTATCTCTCTATATTCTCTCTGTGTCTGTCTCTATCTCCACATGCATGCGAGCACATGCAACACGTGCACATGCACACACACACACACAAAACAGAGAGAGAGAGTACAGAGAGTTTGTGTTATAAGATCTGAGAGAAATAAAGAATAGTGCATAATGCTTGCTCAAATATTGAGAGAAAATAAGATAATCCATGATAATGTTAATGTTTCATTAGTTCATGGGCTGGGAGATGACTCAGCAGTTAACATTGCTTGTCACTTCAACATGAGGTGCCTCTGTGCCTAGGACTACCAAGTTCAACTATGTGGAACCTAAGTGAAAACCTTGGCATGGCCATGCACATCTGTATTGGGTGGAGACAGGATAATAATTGGGGCCTATTGACAGACAGCAGCTCTTGGGTGAGAGAGACCCTGTCTCAAATGCATGTGGTTGAGTGATAGAGCAGGATACCTGATTTTCTCCTCTGGTTTCCACATGTATACAAATGGGACATGTGTATGTACATACATGGGTATAGACCTCACCTCACACTGCATCTCATAGTACACACACACACACACACACACACACACACACACACACACACACTTACTTCAGCAGTCTGGGTTTGCTGTGATTAAAAAGAGATACGTAGGGCTGGAGAGATGGCTTAGGGGTTAAGGCACCTGCCTCCTAAGCCTAAGAATGCTCATTTGATTCTCCAGGTCCCACATTTAGCCAGATACAAAGTGATGCAAGGGTGCAATGCTGCACTTGCCCACAAGGAGGTGCATGCATCTGGAGTGTGTTCACAGCGGCTGAGAGGCTGCTGGTGCGCCCATTCTCTATCTGTCTCTCTGTCTCTTTCTCTCTTTGACTCTCTCCAAAAAAAAAAAAAAAAAAAGGTAAGTATGAATCTTATTATAATTATGTAATCCCATAAAGATAAATAAAATAGTTGCTAGTTTTATACATTGTACTACAGAAAAAATTAAGCCATCCAGAGTTATGAGTCTGTGAGCTGCAAAGCTTTGGGAACAAATTTCCATGAGTTCCAAATTAAGTAGTTCTGTAATGTAGGAAAAGAAGGAGGCTTATATTTATCACTGGAGTTATTGGTGTATTTATTACTTATTTATGTCCTAACAAAGACAACCGCTTCAATTATTTTAAAAAGTCAAAGAGAAAAAAATATTAGCAAAGAAATACACAAGGAAGATTTAACATTACTCACATGTATACACATATGTACATAATAAAAATGCAGGAAATACACACACTAGATCTACATATGCTCAGAAGAGATTTTATTATTTTACGATGGATCATTCAAAAATTTTATGACTTCTTTTTAAATATTTTATGTATTAATTAATTCAAGAGAGAGAGAGAGGAAGATGAAAGAGAGCAAGAATGAGTATGCCAGGGACTCTAGCCACAAATGAACTCTCGATGCGTGTGCTCCTCTCCACATCTGGCTTGTGTGAGTAACAGGGAATAGGACCTGGGTCCTTAGGGTTCACAGGCAAGCACCTTACCCACTAAGTCATCTCTCCAGTCCCATTTTATGACTTCTTACCACAATTCTGTAATAGATTTTAAGAATTTTTACATAGATAGATAGTAGAAGGGAGACAATCAGTAGGAAATGTGGAAAGCTTTGCTTATTTTAAGGCAATGCTTCTCTTGACCTATTTTAAAAGTATTTTTGTTGCATTAAAAATTAAAGCTTTGGGCTGGAGAGATGGCTTAGTGGTTAAGATGCTTGCCTGCAAAGCCTAAGGACCCAGGTTCAATTCTCCATGTCCCACGTAAGCCAGATGCACATGGTAGTGCATGCATGTGGAGTTCGTTTGCGGTGGCTAGATGCCCTGGTATGCCCATTCTCTCTTTCTCTCTCTGTCTCTCCCTCTCTCTCTCTCCCCCCTCTCTTTAAAAATAAATAAATAAATAAATAAATAAATAAATAAATAAATAAATAATAAATAAATAAATTAAATAAATAAAATAAATAATAAATAAATAAATTAAAAAAAATTAAAGATTTGGGGTTGGAGAGATGGTTTAGCAGTTAAACCACTTGCATATAAAGCCAAAGGACCCAGGTTCAATTCCCCAGTACCCACATAAGCCAGATTCATATTGTGACTCATGCATCTGCAATTTGTTTGCAGTGGTTACAGGCCTTTGTGTACCCATTTTCTCCCTCTCTTTCCATTTAACAAATAAATAAATAAATATAAAAATATTCTAAAAAAAATTAAAGCTTTTTAAACCAAGACTATAATTCTTCCTCAATTTCTAAGTAACTTAAATAATTTTCATGATAAAATAACCATAAATATATGAATTTATAAGTTTTACTTGCGCTAACAGACGTAAATATTAAAGCTTAAACATAATAAGCAATGGAAAAGTGCTCTGGCACTTCAAATGCTCATCTTTTCAAGATGCTGCTGCCATCCCTTAACCTTTCCTTTGACTTTCTTGATTTATCCCCCACCTGTCCACAGAAATCTCCACAGGAAGTCTCCATGCATCAAGTTAAGCATTGAGCAGAGGGTCAAGGAGTCTGTTTTTCCACCCTGTGCTCGGCCAATGACTGCCTTGGTATTTTTCTCCTCAGTTAAGGGGGCGTATTTCTTGAAGAGTTGTCATGATCAAATTGGATACTGCGAATAATTTTCTTAGCCTAGTGCCTAAAATATGAATATTCAATTATGGTGATTATGTGGTGATTAGAATTATTTTCAATCTTTTGGGCTTAGATTTAATTTGTTTTGTTTTTGGTTTGTTTTTGTATTTTAGTCTAGATTCATTCTATATCTATTCATTTCACACAGTATGTTTTCTTAATGTCCATTATACTTGTATGAACCAAAGATAAAAGCACAATAAAAGGTGGCTAGTCCCTAAACAAATAAACATTACATAACTGAATGCATAGTATGATATACAAAACAAAACATAATGGGTGATTTGTATCAACAGTCATATGGAAGAATAAGTTGGGAGATAATTCTTCTGCATCAGATCCAATTTTCCATGCAGAGCATTCAATAGATGTCTAAATTCTGTTTCTTAAGAGAAAATATATGAAGAGAGAGGATTGGGCAAGGAATTGAACATGACAAAGACAAGCTGGCTTGTGAGCATCAGACAGAGCAATGAAGCCAAGAAGAAGAGTTGGAATTGTGCAAAGTATGATGATGATGAAAGGAAAGTGTTATAAATGTAATGCACATGCATGTATTTATTCTGAGCACTTTACAGCTATCAGGTGCTTGGGTACAGATGTGCATAAGACAGCATCTGCACATGAATAAACACAGACACAGACAGAGAGAGACACAGAAAGAGACTGAGAACATATGATGAAGAAACTTTAAAGCCAGGCCACAGAAGTTATATGAGATATTTCATAATTTTAAACAAATACATAAAATCCTACCCACTTCATGAAAATATAAAAATTTCTTCATTTATCTTGAAATATGTAGAATTTTCTGCCCAATTTTATTATTTATACAATAGTAAGTGCACAGAGAAAATTTTAATGAATGAGAAAATGTCCTTATGAGAACTGGTCATGAACAGTTGGCCTCAGTGATACTGAGATACAAGGAGTGGTAGATATATTGTCAAATGAAAATACCATACTGTTTAAAGTATGTAGATTCTACTCAGAAACTGTTTCCATGTATGAATGTAGGCTGAAAATTACAAAATTCACTCATATTTTAATTTAATAAATGAATATATTTTCATATGCAAAGTTTTTAATGGTTGATTCAACAAAAACAGTGGGCTGTTGTTTTAAGACAAAAACAACTCAAAACATGCATATGTCTGGAATCGCCTTTCTGGTTTCCAGTGTTGGCTCCTGAGAGAATGGAGCTATGAAGTAATGGGAAGCAGGACAGAGAGCCGTGTGGGAAACACGGGAAGCAGGACTGCTGACACTCTGGCCTCTACCTCCCAAGTCCTGACTTTAGACCATCACATTGGGATTTGGGGGGGCTGATGATCAAACCCAGGTCTTCATGCTATTAGGCAAGCACTGACCTGAAACTCCAGCATGGTGTGGGATTTGTTTTTATATAAGGTCTTATTTTCAAAATATTTTATTTGTTTATTTATTTGGTTATTTATTTATTTATGAGCAGAGAGAGACAGAAAAAGATACACACAGAGAGATAGAGATAGATAGATAGATAGATAGATAGATGATAGATTGATAGAGATGATAGATGAGATAAAGAGAAAGAGAGAGAAAGAATATGGACATGGCAGAACCTTTTGTCACTGCAAACAGCAGATGCATGTGTCACTTTGTGAATCTGGCTTTACATGGGTACTGGGGAATCCATTCCAGTTTGGCAGGCTTTTGAAAGCAAGAGCCTTGAACTACTGAGCCATTTCTCCAGCCTCCTCTTTTTTGTTATAAGCTGTTTTGTGGGCTTCTTGTACTATAGTCAGCTAGTATGTTTGCTAAAATGCATGCTCCAAGATCTAAGATGTCAGTCCACATTTACAGAATCTATTACTTTAGGATAGAGAAATCTGAATTTTAATTAGTACCTGCATATTGCTTGATTTTAGAAAATATTTTCCTTTTTGAAAATTTAATACATATGAAATACTATATTTTGATTATATTTAGCCCCCACTTTGTCCTTTTTATCCCCACTACTCCTGTTGAACCTCATTATTTCCAATTAGTTTCCTTTCCATTTTCCTTTCTTTTTTCCCCCTGCAATCCACTGAGTTTAATTGGAGCTGCTTACATAAGAATGGGGGGCTGATTACTAAAGCATGGATGACACACCATCGACTAGATCACTGAAGAGAATGAAGCTCCTTTCCCATCAACCACTAACTGTTAGGAATTGCTCAGTGGGGTTTAGGACCCCATGAGATTCATCTCCATCCATAATAGGATGTTGAGGGGACCAATTTTAACACACACTAAATGTAGTGAACTATATCACTGACTATAGCCCTGAAGAACCCTTGTGTAGGTAAAGCCACCAAGCTCCACTTGTACTTATGGGGAAATGTTCAGGTGCATGAAGATGCATCTTGTTGTCTTACACTCTGCAATTCTATGTCGTATTTTTCTTGGATACCCATATTTTACAAATAAAAATGAAAACTTGAAAGCATTCTCTTTTATATTGTATGCATTTCTCTTCACTTTGACACAACAACATGACAGAAACAGCATAAAAGGAGACACTATTTCAGCCCATGGACAGCTCTTAGGCCAATGGCAAGTCAGAAACATAATGGCGGATGGTTTGATAGAGGAAAACGGCCACAAGAAGCCATGCAAGGCAGGAAGACGCTAGGGACAAGGACAGTATTCAACACGTCTCCAGTGAGCTGCCTCTCCCAACTACCTCACCTCCTAGTAAACCATTTAGTTTGAAGAGATTATTGAATTAGTCCATTGATGAAGTTTATTCCTTCAAGATCCAAACACATCTCAACAGTACCACCAACTGTGAAAACACTTTCAACATAGGAGCCTTCAAAGGAACAATTTCATCTAAATTCTGACATTTACAAAATGGCATTTATAACTAGATAAGCTTGTTTAAACTCACACGAAATAATGCCTGCTTTATAAGCAATACTGTTAGTGAACATTGCTATACATTTTAAATCTCACTGCATCCTTAGAAACTTGAGTATGTGATAAAAAATTCAAATGATCTAAGAACATGGCTATGACTACTTCCAGTAGGATGGTGCACACTTCACAATGCATTGACAGACTTACTATTTTTAACTTTATAATGATATATTTAGCAATTTATTAATTGCCTAATCTTTCAGGAGTCTGTCTTTAAATGCAAAGTAAAATTCCATTCTGGAAACAATTTTACTGAGAAGTAAATTGCATTAATAAAGGAAGTAGAAAATGTACCCTTTTAGTATATACATTGGGAAGGGCTACATCACAGTGTCCTCCATATAGCTAAAACATGTGACCTGGGTCCCTGGACTTCAGTTAAGAAAATGAAAGATTAGAAACTAACTGTGAAACAGCCTTAAATAGCAACAGTAGTCATTTCTATGTAGTGGCAGGATCACAGCAAGTGGAAGGAGAAGAAAATCAATATGAGGGGATAGGAGAGATTGAAGGCTCAAAGGACCACAGGTCATCGAGATGCATCTAAAATGAGAACTTTCAGTCTAACTCTAACTTTCAGTTTTCAGAAAGGGTAGTTATATTTCAATGCCTCTAACTGACTGTAGGCAAATTATGTATTGTAAATACATGAATATTTGAGGTAGAAATATCTGTCACAATAACAGCATGAACAATGGGTAACAGAAATGCACACAAGCATTCACCCAAAGTGGTGTTTTTTTTTTGTTTATGAAAGCCCTATTAATTTTAGCTCCTTATGTATTCATACATTTTCCCTGTGTGGGTACTCACAGTTAAGTAGTTCCATGCTGGAGTGTATGCTGTTAGATAAAGTCAGAGAGATATTTTAGATAAAATAATCCTTGACAGTGATGGGCAATCAGTTTGGTCAGGATAACACCTGGCACTGAGCAAGAATTCAACAGAGGAGAGCTTCTAGGATCGAGACTCTTATCACTTCATTAGTTATCTCTGTTGTGGAGATAGATGCATAGATTCTAATAACACGTATGTGTATTATATACATTAGTGTGTGTATGTGCATGTATGAAATAATGAATTGCTATTGGTTCTCTATTTTTACTATTAAAGTAGGTGATTATAAGTATCATTATGAGAGTGGTCTACAAATTTTAAAAAGAGACTCATGTCAAAATAATGTAAATCTAGCACAGGAGGATGTGAAGTCCCAGAGTTGGGGTAACAGAGAGGCATCATCAGTGCATTGCGTAAACCAGATATATAGATAGCGGTACTCCAGAATATCAAGTGTGCTTTTTCTTAAAATAGTTATTATTAAAAACAAATATTTCACATAATCTGTTTTTTGATTCATGATCCAATTGTTAATATAATTTTTAGAGAAATCCCCTTTGCTTGGAAAAAAGAAAGGTACTGATGTATATTATCAGCCTACGGCCTGTCTGGTATTAGATTTCACACTTTTTTCATACAACATAAAAATAAAATGTTGACATAATGACAGACTCTTTAAATAATTCAAAATGAAGCTACTGCCTTAAAAAACTAGTGAATGAAACCCTACTTCGAAAAAAAAAACAAAAACAAAAACAAAACAAAACAAAACAAAACAAAAAAACCCACCTAGCTCCTAGTGAATATATCAGTATAGTGCTGGCCTCCTCAGATTGATGATAGCCACCACCTCCCTTGTATGACCCACTGTGATAACATGTGTTCGCAGGGACAAAAATAAATGAATAAACAAATAAAATAGAAACTTAAATTAAGGAGTCTAGTAATTCATTCATCATGTTGAGATGAAATGATGTAAAAATCAGGGATGGTATCTAGCAATATCAAGATAAGTCTCATTGCTGTAGAAAGAAATTAATACGATCATCATATGTACTGCAAATGATAGGAAAAAGACTTTTCCTGCTCTTTGAATCCTTGTAGCCCAGCATTCATATTTTTAGTACAATTTATACTGGGTTGGAAGATGGTGAGGTGCAAGGGAGAAGGATTTAGAGTGTTTCTGAGTTCCTGGCAAAGCACTCTAAACACATGATAAAAATTAAATATGTTTATTAAAGGGACCGCAATAAAAATAATCAAGCTGCCATCATTGCTTCACTACCCTACTTCTAACCAGAATGGTACTGTGTGCTTTTGAGATGGACATATCTAAAGCTGGCTTATCTAAGAACTCTGGGACCATCAGAGAGTGGTGTAAGACTGTATTCTTATCGTCTCAGTCTGTCTCCTTGAAAAACAGACTGGGCTTCTAAAAATGCGTCTCTAAGGATGTCATCATCACAGGGTTTGTCAATTATGGTCTTCTAGACAAAACCTACCATCACCTGAATTTTTTTTTTTTTGTTACATTTTAGAGTTAGAGTGTCACTCTAGCTCAGGTTAATCTGAAACTCACTCAGTAGTACCAGGCTGGCTTTGAACTCATGGCAATCTTCCTACCTCTGCCAACTGAGTGCTGGGATTAAATTAATGCACAACCACACTGCGCTTCCACTGACAGGAGCAGTTTGGCTGTCACATTGTTAAAATTTTATTTTATTTTAATTAATTAATTTATTTGAGAGAGAGAATGGGCGTGCCAGTGGCCTCTCAGCTGCCATGAACAATTCTAGATGCATGCGCCCCCTTGTGGGCAGGTGAGGCATTGCGTCCTTGTGTCACTGTGTTTGGCTAAACCTGGGACCTGGAGAATCGAGCGGGTGTTCTTAGGCTTAGCAGGCAGGTGCCTTAACCGCTAAACCATCTTTCCAGCCCCTCTCAACAAATTATTTTTATTAAATATTATTTTGTCTGTGGCTCCAATAGAACATTTATATTTCCCTTTTTATATTATACAATAATTCAATAATTTTGTTATTTATATATATTTATTATATATATATTATATATATTTATTAACATTAATATATGAACATACTGTAAATTGGTCATATTCCATCAGGTAATTTTCTTTTGTCCTCTTATATGTGAAAATTATACACACTGTATTCTTCAGTGTCCGTAAGCCTCCTCATTGCTCTGTAGTAACTATGATGCATGTGATCAGACCTTTGCAGTTTCACAGACTAACACACTCACCCTCTTGACTTTACATAAAATACTAGCTGAGCCCTGCTCAAGGGCATATTTTGGAGATATGTAAAGCCATACTGGTAAACATTGATGTAGGGTAATCAAAATTTCTATGCAAAGTTTATGAAATATGTATCACATTTCTTAAAAATCCACATTGTATAGAAAATAATGATATGATGAATTTGCCCATTAAGTGGGAATTAGAGTGATAAAATGATTCTGACATTTCTAGTCTTATAAATTAAACTGAGCTCAATTGGAGAGCTAGGAGGAAAATGCTCATGAAAACAAATTATAGAGCCTGCTTTAAAAAACTAGTTCTGTCTGCTCTTCAGTGAAGCCCAAGGACATAGAATGTTCTTATCCACCTTCAGGAAGAAGCCCGATTTCACACATTTAAATCCCAATGCTACCATGCCTTGTTTCTCTTTGAAATTCTTTACCACAGAAATTGTTCTCACTTGTATATAATTACAGCAATCATAGCAGGACACATTTAATTATAAACTTCTATTATGCATATCTATTTTACATACCCTGTAAAATTTTCTGTATTTTTTCAATGGAATTCTGTTTGCAAGAGAAATGGGGCTGTCTGTACTAAAGCCTTTTCCACTTTAAGTCACATTATACAAGTTATGCCTCTACATTTCTGTCTTGCATGAAATATTGCACTATGCCTCCTTAAAAATGAAAAAAAAATCATATGTACTATGCATTTTTAAAACAAGTAATCTCAAAAAATTCAAAGCAGAGAAACATGTCTTTTATTTTTAAGGACAGTAAAATCATAGGCTCAAGTGCACTCTGTTTCCTAAGGATTGCTGTGATGGTAGATAAACTTATTTTTCATTTAAAATTATACCCTTGTATCACTTAACTAAACCATGTATATGTGAATCTGATTCATTCATAAAAGTTTTTTGTAATTATTTGTCTAGCAGATCAACATGTATCAAAAATGGTATGATGCTAGGTTTCTTTTCTTTAGTTAAAACGAATATATATTGACGAATGACCTTCCAAACCCTTGAGCTGGTAGGAACAATTGTTTTCATGAGTAAAACACCTCCCTGAGGTTCTGTAAAGAGGATATAGGCATCTTTCGGGTGGTAAAATTCTAACTGTCCTAAGATGGATGGCAAATTGTCTGGTGTATGTCACACACTTAGTCTGTGATTTAAACCCTTAACTTTCAGGACATATTTGTTTGTTTCTTTTGAATGCTACATATATATAACAAAGGAAATGTATTTTTATACATCAGAAAGAGATGAAGATATTTAATATAATATTAATATAAGAGGGTCATATAAAATAATTGATTTGATCAGCTTCTTCAAGGAACAGATGAAAATATGATCTACTTAGGTCTGATGATTTTCTCAATGTCCATCAGAAAAGTTGGTGAATTCCACTCCTCCTCTGTGGGCCACACTGTAATTTTCACAACATGCTCAGACTTTGAAGATACAATGTCTCCTATGAGAAACGGACTTACAGTGTGATATGACCTTATGCTTTAAATACATACTCATGAGACTTGACTAGATAAGGGACTCTATATAATTCACCTTTATATAGTGACTTGATTGAAAATGAGTGAATAAACTAAGGAGAAAATGACATGGCTACTAATTATTGGAAGATTTATAATTAAGATTATTCATTCAAAGTTCAAGTCTGAAGTTTGTAGGAAAAACTCTCCTCCAGGAATCTCTCTTCACTGATGTGCTATCTATCTGGAATACATCAGGCCATACTCAGGGCAAATGATAATAATTAAAGCTCCAATGTCATTCAGGCTGAAATGTAACAAGACATAAATAAATGAAGAATAAGAAAATCAGCCTCAGTGGCTGATTGGGTTTGGGTTGCATCTCATTTCTACTGTTCACACTTGTGCCAGGCCCTCTTTAACTCTACTTCATCCTTCCTGAGGACTCAAACTCTCCAATAACTATTTTTCTTAAACTTTCAAAATCTCTAATCATTTTGATATTTTCACATAAAATGAAATATTGCATGTGTGGAATGTTGCAGAAGCTTTTACAGTTTTTAAAGCTTAACTTTGATGTTAAGGAAATATTGAGCTCTATTTTGTCTTATTGTATACATTATTGTATGTGTACTCCCCCTACCACTTTTTCAGTCACTTCCCTTGTCTATGACTGTGTTCCCAGTATAATCTTAGTCTAAACTGATTTGGCTTAACATTATAGATATGATATTGTCTGTGACATTATATTCCCCAATATACCATATTTGAACCCATTGTCTTGGCTTATGCTATATCTGTGATCTTGTCTGTGATATTATATTCCCTATCAGTCGTCATCCATATCCAATATGTTTAGAATAATTAGATACACTATTACTCCTTTTCTCCCACTCTTTACATCTGCCCTTGTTTTAAAAGCTTTAACAGTTTCACTTATACTAAAACTTAAATGGATCATTGGTCAACAAACCTTGATCTTTCATTCATCATAAATTCATTAACATGTGATTTACATAAAGGTCTATTCAGATTTATATCATTGTAGGTTTATGCTTCTTAAATATCCATATATTGAACCCTGACCTCCAATGTGACATCATTATAAGTCAAGGTCTTTGGAAGGTTCAATCACCCTGGTGAGACCCCCACAAGTCACTTTCAAGAATCTTCTGTGTGAGGTTCCCAGGAATAGATGCCCAAAAACAAACCAGTGTTTTTTAAACTAGACAATAAAATAATATGACTCAGCACACACACACACACACACACACACACACACACGCACGCACGCGCGCGCGCGCGCGCACTCTCGTGATAGTTTTCCAAAGGCAGTTTCTTGGTGGCCTGCTTTGGAGACCAAGGTCTCACTGATGCCAGGGTTACTGGATGCAGCAAGCTCAAAGTGATGAGCACCCAGGCAGACAATGCCTCCCATCCAGAGTACAATTCTCCTAGCCTTTATTACTGAGAATATCTATCATGTTATGTTTCAAATAAGCTCCTGAAGAATTGGTATGTGATAAGTGCAGTTCAACTAGGTAGAATCTTGAATTTAAACCTTTAAAAAAGGGGAGAATAAATACAAAAAATTATTCCAGACTTCACTAACTGTTGGGAAAGAAATTACATGGCATCTCATTTAAAATGTTTCTCATCAGGTGTCAGAGGAAATCTTGGAGTTATAGCAAATATATGCCTTAGTACTTTGGGAAACCTATATTATCATAATGCCCTCTGGGAACTTTTTATTTCTTTTGCTAACATGGTGTACTCAAACCGTACACAGGATGTAAAATTTCTAGAGTAGATAAAGTTTTAAAAAATAATTCTCAGAGTATAAAGATTAATATATAAAAAAATTATATCCAAGAAACTCCTTTCCATGATTTCTGATTCTAAATTAGCTACAGTAAGGCCATATAGGAACAAGGGCTGAGCACATAGAGACAGAAGGAGATGGATGATATAGATAGATGTTGATGGATGGGTATGTAAATAGCTGGATATCTAGATAGGTAATAGAGAGATAAATGATAGATATATAGATAATAGATAGATGATGGATGGAAAGAATTATAAAATTAGAATTAATATTAAATGAAACATATGACAAGTATGTGAAGACAGCCCAAATGTCCATATCTGCATTCAGAAATTAAGAAAGTTTACATAAAAAGTAACTGAAGAAAATATCAAATAATTGAATGGGCAGCAAAAAATAGAAGAAAATAAAGAAAAGGCACAATTGTGAAATGATTACATTATTCCTATTCTTGGTTAGATACCTTAATAATCCAACGGAGGTATTTGCAGATGAATTGTCAGATATTTATATTGTATAGTGTTTTTTTTTAAACCAAGGTCAGTTTAATATGTAGTGTGTGACTATGTATGTGTGTGTACATGCATGTATAAATATTTTGATGTAAGAGAATATAATGAATAAGGAAATCTTACTTGAATATAAAATAATAATTATTATATTGTAGCATGTATTTGTCATTTCCTTTATGATATTTATGCTATGCATTTTATTTACATGTTATTTAATCCTAACTACCTATTAAAAATTTTACTATACACAACTCATCAATAGGCACATATTATTCTTTCTAAGTTTGTAAAATGTTCATTTCATTCCAAAATTCAAGCTTCATCTCCTGTGAAATTAGTAGTTTATTTCCACATGCTACTGATATTTTACCATATTTTAATCATTCTGTTTCCTTTTTGGCTATCCATGTGAATTTATAATGCATATGGTTTGAGTCACTGATCTTCACTCAGTTTTCTATAAGCAGAATATCTCATCTTAAAGATTTTCTCAACGTTCTGCAGCTGACATGGGCTTCCAGAATGCGAGCATAAATGCTATGCTTTAACTTCCCACCCTGTACAAACCATGGTACATCAGTCCCTCTGTGCTGTGAAAGAAGCAATGGAGTTGCATTTATCCGAACAAAAAGATAAATAAGTAAATCCAGAGCTTATGAAGGAGGGAAGCAGGCTTCTATTACATACCTGCCAAGTAATTATCATGAAGACTGACAGAATCATAAGCTTGCATAGGACCCAGAAACTGTTTACTAACGCTTTTGTAGAAGGACATCTGGTTAGAATGTATCTTATACTGATCCCTCTAGTTACCAATAATTGTGTCTTATGTAATATCACCTCATCCCTCACCTCCCTCCAGATATGCTCAAAGTGTTCTTGCTTACATCTTCCCCATTCCGTGTCCTGCAGTTCATACTGCAATGCAATGGCAATTGTCAGCAATGTCATTTTTTCTTTAGAGAATTTCTCTCCTGCTCTGTGATGCTTTTCAGTTATATTGAAAGTAGCCCTCTGTCTTATAAGCATGAATTCAAGTAAATCCTAAAGGTGTATTTGAAAAAGAAGAAATTTCATCTGTCCTGAACATATACAAACATATACATATACATTATACACACATGCATACATTTACATGCATGATAAGTATTTTAGAAGTAATTTATAGTATCCTGGAAGATATGTAGGCTTTATGGCCATATTTGGCCTTGTATAACAAGTATTTTGATATTTTCTGGGAACTAATTATTGCTAGATCCCAGAAATGAGAACATTGAATTATACTTTTATGTGTTATTTGACCATCTTATTTCAGATGAGTTAGAAGCAAAAATTTGTTGTTAAAATAGGTATCCAACTTATATTTGCCTCTATGCAATTTAAGTCTTATATGCAATAGTTATTAATAAATTAATATGGGTTAAATGTACATGTAACCGGAATCAAACACAGCCCCGCCCTCTCCCTTTCTTGACCTTACACTGAGATGATAAAGCTCATACATGTAGCGGGGTGAAATCATATTGGTGGAGCTCATGCAAGATCAAATTTGTATGGTATTTAGTATTGAATTTATGAGCACGGAAAGCACTTCCATCTCTTTGCGTTTTCTTTAAGCTGTGCCTTCAGTGTACTAGTCATTATGGCACTGGTAGTTGTCTATCCAGAATCACTTTTTCCCAATTCTCTCTTGTCTAAGCAACCATCATTTTATAAAGCCTGGAAAGTTATAATACTGTTCTCACTAACCACCTGGATCCTGATAATTATTCTCAACCTAAGGATCTATGTCATTTTGCTAGAAGGTAAATGCAATCATTTCATTTATTTATTTATTTTTTTAATACTCAGTGAAGAACACAGTGTCCTTAAATTGGCTATAAGGTATAACTTGATGGGATTCCCCTCATCATGTGATCCTGTCCTTTACTGAGGTAACCATCAGAAACAGTGTAAGATGCATGCTGTTGTGTTCTTTAACAAGCTGGGAACGCCCCATGTGCAAGAACTTCACTCAAAACATTCCCCTCTGTCTACAAGCCAAAACCAATAGGAAATAGCTATTTTCTTCTCATCTCCTTCCAGCCTTCATTCAAAAGGAATCTTTATATTAAAATCTTCCTACACAGTCTTCTGTTTAAAATTATATTCTTCATATAATCCCACACATTTTAACCTGCTTTAGTTTTTATATAATCTTTCATATATAAGAGCACTGCATATTCATTTTGCTTGGGATTATTTTATCTATTCTTTCAAGATAAAGCAAATACCTGAATATTCAGGACTGCCATTGGTTCTGTTGTCTGTTGTATTAGTAACACCTAGAAGAGGGCTTGACACCAAATGGACACTTAAAATATTTATATGAGGGCTGGAGAGATGTCTTAGCAGTTAAAGGTGCTTGCTTGCAAGGCCTGACAGCCTGGGTTCAATTCCTCAGTACCCACATAAAGCCAGATGCACAAAGTGGCATATGCATGTGGAGTTCATGTGTAGGGGCAGGAGGACATGGTGTGTCCATACTCACTCTCTCTGCCTGCCTCCTTCCCTCTGTCTGTCTGTCTCTCAAATAAATAAAAATGTAGCTTTTATGTGTGGAATATAGTGTAATTATATGTCATATATATATATATATATATATATATATATATATATATATATATACACACATACATATACATATATTTTATAGATATATAATCTGCATAAGAATATGACTCTGGCTCATTTACAAGTCATTTAATAAATATTACCTATGTATATAAAACAACTACTGTGCACACATAATAGGATTTCAGAAATGTTTTCTGCATTTTACTGAATGAGTGAAAAAAGTGAAACATAATATCTTATTGCATGCATGTAATATGCTGTATATTCCTATGTAAATATTAGAGTTTGATTGTATGTATTTAGCAAACCGGGAGAGTACCACGTAAAATATCAATGACTGTGTTAGCAGTGTTCTTTGTAAACATGTCATAAGGATAAGTCCTAAGAGTTTCCATCAGCATTTTTTTTTTGAGAGAGAGAGACAGAGAGAGAGGGAGAGGAAGACAGATAGAGATGGGCGCGCCAGCAGCCTCTCAGCTGCTGCAAACGAAATCCAGATGCGTGCGCCCCCTTGTGGTCAAGTGCGGCATTGCGCCCCTTGCGTCACTTTGCATCTGGCTAAATGTGGGACCTGGAGATTGGAACCAGCATTCTTAGGCTTAGGAGGCAGGCACCTTAACTGCTAAGCCATCTCTCCAGGCTCCATCAGCATTTTAATTGTTCTATAAAGACACTTAATCAACTCCAACTTTCTAAGCCAACCTCACTGAGCTATCTAATGGGTGAACATTGAGGGACAGTGCAGGAAATTAATATTGTAGGGAAGATGGGCAAAGTGAATGGGACATTGCTTTCTGGAACATTGCTGTAGGGTTTCCTGTAGCATCAGGGATGAACCCTCTGACTAGCAGCCAATGACTAGAGAATAGCAAGGGAAACCGGAAACACAACAGAAGACAGCATGGATTCTCAAGTGTCATTTCCCACATAGACTTTCATGAATGACCACCATCATGAGACAAATGCAATGAAACCTTAAACATTACTGTACATTCATATATAGTAAACATATATGTTTGCTCTGAATTCATAGGTTAAGTTCCCAATGCTCAGTGTCTTAAAATATGGCAGCAGTTTAACAATGGGCCTTTGAAGAAGTAAAGTTAATTTAAGAGTCTCACAATCCCATATTACTGGTGTTTTGATAAGGAGATCCTGAAAGGAGAGACACCGGGGCCACATCCACTGGAGGATGGTCACGGTAGGATGCAGGAAGAGAGTGGCCATCTGCATGCCCAAGAGAGAGGTTTTAGAGAAAACTAACCATATCACACCCTGTGCATGCATAAGTGGTCATATATCCAGAACTGGAATCAGTTTAGTGAATTTGCTATGTATGTCACTCTCTAAAGATTTCAAGCTCATAGGTATGCCTTCTGCTCCTGAGTCACTTTTATCCTCATGGTAAGGTAGTAAAATTTCCCTATCTTTGCCATTTACCATTAAGAGTCTTGAATGAGTCTACAAATAAATTGAATCTTGCATATGTTTTCTTGTTATAATGATATCCTGATTTTTTTTTTTTGAGGTAGGGTTTCACTCTAGCCCAGGCTGACCTGGAATTCACTATGTAGTCTCAGGGTGGCCTTGAACTCACTGTGATCCTCCTACTTCTGCCTCCCCAATGCTGGTATTGAAGGCGTGTGCCACCACGCCTGGCTCAATCAAATATTAACTGCATGTGTTCTCTGTAGAGTCAACAATGCAAATGAGTAAACAAGCAGAAATATACCTTTTATATTCACAAAGAAATGGGAATGTAGGAACAGAAATGTGACAAATTGTGAAAATTGTGATATATGGCTACTTATGGAAATATAAACAACAATGGGATGATTTCAAAATCACATTGCAAGCACAGGCGAGGTATTTATGAGAACATAGTCACTCCAAAAAAAGGACAGTCCAAAGAACCATTGAGAGAAATAAATAAATAAAGCTCCAAGAAAGGTGGATCAATAATGGCACTTAACGAAATGCTAGAAAATGATAGAATTTGTCCAAGGAAGAAGTCACTGGAGGCCTCAGAGAACTCAGTTTCACTAGAGTTGTGAGAAAAAAATTGCAGAGCTTAAGGGAGTTGGGAGAGAAGTGGTCGTAAAGGGAGCAGATATTGACGGGGACTCCACTAGGAAGGGTCGCCTACGATGAGTAGCAGGAACCTTCAACGACTTCAGGCCAAGTAAGACTGTAATTTAAGTTTTGTTCAATTCCAATTACTATTAAGAACACTTAATGTGAGTACTGCTTTTTTGCATGATCAACGGTTTCAATTTTTTACATTGTTAGAACCACATAAAGGAGCACCTTTTATTATCACATTGCTGGAGCACTGACATAGACATTTTACTTCTTTATCTGACTCAATAAAGCGAAGACAGTGTCTGAAATAATGTCCCAAGCTGGCAATTCTCAGGGATTTTTGAATAAAGGGGTTTGTGTGTGTGTGTGTGTGTGTGTGTGTGTGTGTGTGTGTGATGTGTGACCTTATGTGGTATATGTATTGTTAGGTGATAGAAAATATTTTAGTGCAACTGTTCTTCTGTTGATCAGTGTCTTAATTTTTATTCTATCCTTTTGGAGTTCTTGACTCTCAGAATGCAAAAAAGGCTTGATGAGAACTTATTATAGCAATGCACAGAAGCTACTGGAGTATTCTCTCCAAACACAAGCTTGGAATAAAGAAAAGTGAAAACCACTACATGAGTCTGATTTCCGGAAAACTTATAGAAACAAAAGAAATCATGTGCTTTCAAATATCTACTTGAAAACTAAATCTATTTTTGGAAGTGCAGGGAAACACAAGATCACTCACCTTCAGAAGAAGGGAAGATAAGAAATGCAAGACTGAGTATAAAGTGAAAAGGGACACAGATAAGTACTCATCTACATAAAGATTGGGTAAAGTTTAGTGAACACAGCACATAATGTAATTATCCTATTTCTTACCATCACATTCTAAATGACATGTCTCATATAACATTAACAATATTTGTGTGTACATATATATTTACATATGTGCGAATGAATAGTATGTGGGGTAAACAAATGATGCTTACAAAGCTTACAAATATGACTGGTTTTGAGGTTTTTAGATCCATAGGAAAGAAAAACAGAGTTACTTGTAAAACTGATTAACCTTTTAGTGTAAATATATATCCCATAAGATCAAATAATTGAAGACATGGACAAATAAAAATGTCTAAACTATATTTACATAATCAATTGTGTTCAATACTATGTGTCATATATGGTTTTGTTTTTGTCTAATTGTATATGATCACATATGAAATAATTCATTTAATATGTGGGTTTATACTATTTTTGTTACCTTAACAATCACATTTACATGTTTGAATAAGAAGTTTCCAGAAAAACCAAGTTCATTAAAAATTATTTGTCTGATGTCTAATAATCACCCTTAATTTTATAACTGAAACTAACCCATTTCTGAGTGTGCAGTACTCAGTTTTAGATCTGACTCACATTAGAGCTGAAGGTTTACTTAAAGTTCAGCTGTCTTTATAAGAAAAATAGCACCATTACTAATACCATAAACTATAATTCTATTGTGTTCTATGTTTTTGTATTCATTCTCTCATTTAGGTCACTTTTTATTTATTTATTTATTTATTTTTAATTTTTTGGTTTTTCGAGGTAGGGTTTCACTCTAGCTCAGGCTGTCCTGGAATTCACTATGTAGTCTCAGGGTGGCCTCGAACTCATGGCAATCCTCCTACCTCTGCCTCCCAAGTGCTGGGATTAAAGGTGTGCGCCACCACGCCCGGCCTCACTTTTTAATCTAATGCAATATGATTTACCTAATTTGTGCTATTAGTGCTTGCTTAGATATGCAGTCGTATACTAAATGAAGTGATCATAGTTGTATTGAAATCCATACATTTCTTTTTAAAAATATTATTTATTTAGTTGCTGGCAGATAGAGATAGAAGAGAGACAGACAGAGACAAAGAGAGAGAGGGTGAGAGAGAGAGAGAGAGAATGGGCACTCCAGGGCCTCCAGTCACTGTAAACGAACTCTAGATGCATGCACCACTGTGCTTCTGGCTTTACGTAGGTACTGGGGAATTGAACCCAGGTTGGTTATTAGGCTTTGCAGACAGGTGTCTTAAACACTGAGTCATCTCTCCAGCTCTAGATCAATACATTTCTAATGCATTTAAAAACTTATCCCAGGGCTGGAGGGATGGCTTAGTGGTTAAGGTGTTTGCCTGCAAAGCCAAAGGACCCAAGTTTAATTCCCCAGGATCCATGTTAGCCAGATGCACAAGGGGGCACTCGTGTTTGGAGTTCTCCCTCTTTCTTCGTCAAATAAATAAATAAATAAATAAATAAATAAATAAATAATAAAAACTTATCCCAGCAGCAGAAAAAATTTTAGTGGATCTAACAATATAGCCTAGCGACAGAATGAGAAGTTTTGAAAGACATACAATTTAACCAAACTTTTTAAGTAAAACATTACTATAGAATTAAAAAATAATAATTATGTAAAATTATTCTATGTACTTGAAACAATTTACACATTTTAATATGCTAGAATATAAAATTTCAGGATAAAGTATTTATTAAATAAACCATACCATTTTTGTTCCACTCCCTCTTTGCCTAAATGATACATAGAGGCAAGTATAAGAAACGACTTAACTGAATGGCTATAAACTTACTCTTTCCCTCTAAACTCTTAGTGGTCTGAGACTAGCCCAACATGTTTCTCCTTCCACTTTTCTGCTCACATCTGCATGGAAATCTATTGTCTGTGAGTCTATTTGACTCAACTTGCTGGTTTTAACGGCACAAGTATTCTTTACTTCTGACCTTTTCTTTTATGTCTCGCTTCTCTTATGACAAGCACCATTACCTTCCTTCAATCAAACCATGTATCTGCATAAAGAAACATCTGTATAAAAGTTACGTCAATGTATCCTTGTAGCATGACCAGTTGAGTACTCTCCTGTAGTTCCCATGATATAACAAGTGCTGGAAACAGAATGCCTGATTTTTCTGAGGAGTGCAAAGAGGGTAGCCTGTGCTCCATGCACAGCCAGGGAACATCTACAAAACACTGTACAAAGCTCATTCTATCGGTAGAAATCCCAGCGCTCTGGTCTTCCTCAAGGTTGAGCCATTTCCCTCCAGAGAATGCTGAGAATGTTGCTCTGGCTTGAAGCAAGCAGTTGAGTGTGTGATCTTATCAGGGTCATTCTTAGAGAGAGGTGTAAATTGCCATTCTACTTCAAGAGTAAACTATGTGATATCCACCAGTGATAGGGTAATACTATTCCTGAGGTTGGCTGATTAGAAAAGACCGTGAGTTTTAATGTATTTACAAATAAAACCACGGTTTGGCCTTATAGGTTATGTTGATTAATTTAATAATACTGCTAAAGTAGTTGTCATGTGAGGGTCTAATGTGAAAGAATTAACTTGCCTGCTCAAAGTGAACATTAAATGTGAATACAGGGAGAATGATTCATGAAATACTGACTCACTGATCTGTTATAAAGAGCACAACTAAAACATTCATGATTTTAATTTCTTTTCTTTTTGCTTCAAGGAAGCAGTTATTCTTTGCTACTTTAAAAAATATTTTAAATTTATTATTTATTATTTTTTAAAATTTTTTATTATTTTATTTATTTTTTGGAGAGAGACACAGAGAGAGATAGACAGAGAGGGAGAGTGAGACAGAGATTGGCGCGCCAGCAGTCTCAGCTGCTGTGAACGAAATCCAGATGTGAGCGCCCCCTTGTGGCCAAGTGCGGCATTGCGCCCTTGCATCACTTTGCGTCTGGCTAAACGTGGGACCTGGAGATTGGAACTGCTGGAGATTGGAACCAGCATTCTTAGGCTTAGGAAGCAGGCGCCTTAACCGCTAAGCCACCTCTCCAGCCCTATTATTTATTTTTATACAAACATTGTACAATTCATTACTACTTTTTTCTTTTCAAATTAAATGTATTTATTTTTTCATTAGTATCCAAAAATTATGTTTCATGGACTGGAAAGATGGAATTTGTTAAGTTAAGGCACTTGCTGGCTAAGCCAAAGGATCTTGGTTTGATCCCCCAAGACCCACATAAGCCAGATGCACAAGGTGGAGCAGGTGTCTGGAATTTGTTTGCAGTGGCTATAGCCCTGGTGCACCCAATTTTTTTTTCTCTCTCTCCCTCTCTGTGCCTCTCTTTCTCTCTCAAATAAATAAAAATAAAATATTTTTAAAAATTAGATTTCATTATGGTGTTTTTTCCAACCATTTGTTTTGTTTCCCTTCTTCCCACCTTCCCCACGAGTGTCCTTGTGCCCTCTCTCTCCCCACTTCTCATCACCTTCCCCCCTTTTAATGTTATTGTTATTATTAACAAGATGTTTCATATGGATGTATCATGTGTTGGTACCCTCTTTTCCCTTGCCCCTGCCCCCATTCCATTGGGGATGTTCCCCAGTGGGGTTGCAGGTATTCACCACGAAGTTGTAGTTTATGGGTTGGGGGAGCAGTAGTCAGTTATGTGGGTGGACAGGGAATGCCTCTGGGCATGATGTCTCAACCTGTGGCTCTTACAATCGGTCTGCCTCCTCTTCACCAAAGTTCCCTGAGCCCTGTTGGGTGAGTTTTAAATCTACTTCAGTGATGAGCTCTTCGGAATTTCTGGATCTCTGCTTTGATAGGTGTTGAGTGCCCTCAGGGTCTGTCTCCTTCACTCTGGTGCTAATTATTTCTACTTTTAAAACACATTTTAGATTGTATATTTATAATCCTCCCAAATGGCAAGGTTTGAGCATTTAATTCAGATGTACTTGAAGTAAGTCATGTGCTAATTAGCAGGACTATTGTGAGGATACAGAAAATGATTTTATGAATAAAAAAATAAGAATTATTCTTCGATCCACAAGAAAAAAAATACTTACCAAACTACTTAGGACCAACACTATATTCAAATATGAATAACTTGAACATGTTTAGACAATGTCAAATTTACTCATCTGTCTTCATGAAATCTATTTAGCTAAGAAAAATACAAAAGAAATTCTCTTCTTTGCTACTACTGTGACTGACTGAAACCAGGACAAGAATGAAGTGGTCATTACTTGTCTATATTCTCTTAGTGCTAAATAAAGTTTGAGTGAAAATAATGAAAAACTAAAACAAAGATCATTTTCATAGATAGAAAATTTGGAGAAAATATGATTTTCTCTTATTATTCTCCTTCCACTAAACTATATGTGAGTGCTACATAAATTTAGATAAACTTATTTTTTCTTTTTAAAATTAATTTATTTTTTATTAGTTATGCACATCATGTGAATACAATCATGTAGGTGCCATCTTTAGCCTCTTCCGTATCCTCCCCCCTCCGAAGGGACCCTCCTCTTTGGGGAATGTGGGTGGTGTATTGTGGGGGTAGTCATCAGTTATGTGGAAGAGGCAATGTCTTTGTGCATAATGACCCACCTTGTATCTCTAACAATCTTTTCGCCACTGTAATCATGTACTATCAAATATGGGCCTCTACAGTACTGACATATCAAACATAAGTACATTTGATCATTGCAGACATAAATTATGGAATCTCCCTAAGGAATGTGAAGGTAAACTTACTGTTCTAGAATGCCTGACTTACTATTGAAGAATGACTTAAGAAGCTAATTATAAAATATTTTATATTAGCTCTCTTTCAAAATAAAATAATGCAGTTGATAAAGCAATGCCCAATACTGGTATTAGCACTATGACCCTATGGTTTTACTTTTGACCCCAGTAGAAATTTTATCTCATGGGAAATTATGCTAAAGTATTGCTAGATTTTTTGAGATCATCATTTGTGATTATTCAAATAACACTAAATACAATGTAATATTTTTCATATAAATAAAGCATTTTCTTAGGGAGACAAATATTCAAGTAGAGAAAGGTCTTATATTGGATTTTCTGCCCTATGTGTTGTTAAGAAACAAAGGCCATATCAGTCCTTTTTTGTAAACTTATTTCAGTTTACATAAATTAATATACAGAGCTACTAAGTACAAAACCAACTACAGGTTCACATTATTCACTTCTGTGATGTGTTTCTCTTTTAATAGCAGAAATTCAGGCAACTGTGAAGGACTAAAGGCTCCCTTACCATCATCATATTGGCCCAGACAGGTTGTTAAGAGACTTGCAAGGAGGATTCCTGATGGTAAACATTTCCAGAGATAAAACTGTTGATACATCTTCTGTCAGATTTCACTCAGGGATGATCTGAAATCACAAGAAGCACAAAGAAGCATTTGACATGTTAATTAACCCTTACAGGCAAACAAAAACAACTGAGTTCTGAAGATAATGACTTCATAGGTAATCACCTGGGCCCGCCATTCATTAGTGGAGTCGTGGTGTTGGCTAATACATTGGCGTGCTTATGGACATGAATTTGCAGACAGGGATACCCAAGGAAAGACATTTTCTCTTATTTGATTCGCAAGTAAGTATGCAGAGAAGGTAGCATAGTGACAATACTAGAAGCGCATAAACTTTAAAATTGGGACCTGAGGAGTTGAATGAATTTCTAATAAACCTAACTTAGAAAACGCAAGTTGACAGTGGCATGATTCTACAATAACATATCAATTACAACAAAGTGAAGATAATCAATGTTGTTAGCATCTTACATGAGAATTTCAATGAAAGTTTATGCAATTAAGTAGAAAAACATCCCCCAAAATGCTAATTCCTTTCTTGGAGAGACTGTGGGGGTGGGAGGCTGTGATGAACTGCCTGGAAGGGGCAGGGCTCCTCTAAAGGGTCCAACTGGTGCTAACCCTGCCTTGATTGCTGTCATGTGGAATGGCCTTGCCAGGTCTGCAGATGCTGAGAGGAAATAAGAGTACGGATGACAGTCAGATCCTCTTTATAAGAATAAATGCTACTAGCAGGTCATATGCGGGTCTGAGGTCCTGTGACGCTCACCACTGCACAAAATTCTGTGCATTAGATTAGGTGCATATAAGAATCATCAAAGGGCTGGAGAGATGGCTTAGTGGTTAAGCGCTTGCCTGTGAAGCCTAAGGACCCCAGTTCGCGGCTGGAGTCCCCAGTACCTACTTAAGCCAGATGCACAAGGTGGCATATGCATCTGGAGATCTTTTGCAGTGGCTGGAGGCCCTGGTGCACCCATTCTCTCTTTGCCTCTTCCTCTGTCTGTTGCTCTCAAATAAATAAAAATAAGCAAAAATAAAAATTAAAAAAAGAATCATCAGAGGATACATGTTTTATCCTTTGCATTATCATCCGTATTTATTTTTAATTAAACTTGATTTATATTATTTTAGACTTATACATAATTCATATAATTTATTTTCAAATGACATTAAGAAGTTCCAAATATTTTGACCTATATAATGTACAGGCCTTGAATTTCTAAGATACAGTACAAAATTTCATATTTGTTTATTTTTTATTTTATTAATTTTTTTTTGGAGAGAGACACAGAGAGAGACAGAGAGAGAGAGGGAGAGGAAGACAGATGGAGAAGGGCATACTAGCAGCCTCTCAGCTGCTGCGAACCAAATCCAGATGCGTGCTCCCCCTTGTGGTCAAGTGTGGCATTGCGCCCTTGCGTCACTTTGCATCTGGCTAAACGTGGGACCTGGAGATTGGAACCTGCGTTCTTTAGGCTTAGGAGGCAGGTGCCTTAACCGCTAAGCCATCTCTTCAGCCCTTTTTAAATTTTTAAAATATATTTGTTTATTTTTGCACATGTATATGTGTGTATGGTGTTTGTATGAGTGTGTGTATGTGTGGGTGCACATGTGTGTGCATGTGAATGTAGAGAATAAAAGCAAATGTCAAGGATCATTCTCAATTGCTTTCCACCTCAGGTTCAGGAGAGAGGCAGATAGAGATTGGGCATGCCAGGGTCTTCAGCTACTGCAAATCAACTTCAGATGCCTGTGCCACCTTGTGCCTCTGGCTTACATGGGTCCTGGATAACTGAATCTGGGTTCTTCAGCTTTGCAGGCAAGTGCCTTAACTGCTAAGCCATCTCTCCAGCCCAGTATTTACAATTTTCTACATACAATGCCACATTATATGCAAGTGATGAAAATTTGAATTTCTTCTGTTTGGATTCCTTCATTTGTTTGCATGATCTCTCCAGATAGGACTTAATTTATTCTGCTAATGTGCTATTCAAAATGACTGTTGTGCACCCTTCGGATGGATCCTATTAGATCAATGTAGCCAGTATTTTCAAGTCCATTTGGACTTACTGTGCTGGAATTTTGTTGAGGATTTTTGTTTATATGTTAATCAAGATATTGACTTATAGTTTTCATTTTTTGTTGTAAACTTATTTTCTCTCTTCTCTTTCTCTCTCTTTTTCTTTTTTTCATGTAATAAAAATACAGATCTCACGAGGGAGAAAGAATGCCTTCTTCAATTTTTTTTGGAAATAATTTAGCAACAATTGGTATTAGTTCATTTTTAAATGCTTGGCTAAATCCCAACAGTGTAGCTGTCTGTTCCTGTTTTTTTTTATTATTATTATTTTTATGGGCAAATTTTTATTAGTGATTCAATCTCAGTGTTCTATTTTATATTGATATATAACATTTATATTTTATCTTGAATAACATGATACCTTGATATATATATTGGAAAAATATATTTATGTTCTTCCTATTCTTACCTTCTGTGGAATGACAAACCTTAGGAAATTAGTAATTAGTGTATGCATTTCTCTACATATCTGTGCTTTTTGAGGTAAGAGCACTTCATATTTTACCCTGAGCATATTTCAATAATACAGACCATATGAAATCAATGTGATTTCCAAGTATTTATTGGACCAAGCCTACTCTTCCTTGTTCCGTGTTTCATTTTGAGAATCTCTTTTTCATGGAGCGTTCTCTGACAAGAGAGCTCCACCTCTATCCACCATGGTGGGATTCATCTGTTCTTTCCTGCCCAGATAGTTCCTTTCATTCAGAAATCATGTCTCAGTTTGAAGTTACCTTTGTCAGTAGGCACTTTTGCTTATTTGTTTTCCTCTGTCAGTTCAGAGCACTTCTCAAGGCTCAGACTTCTGTCCCAGATTTGTAGCTCAAAGCCCAACACAGTGCTTTTGCCCAAATTACAATTTTATCTGTATTTTTTGTATGAATGAATTTCACAAATAAAATTAACATTAATAACTATCTACATTAATGGAAGCAAATTCACTGTGGCTCTCTCTATATACATATTTACATAAGTATGAATTTTAAAACAATAAATTATTTCTGCAACATTTGCTGAATAAGTAGGTATGAATAATGAATAAACTCTCAATAAGAATGTTTCCTCAGAAAGTTTCATATAACATTATGGGATGGTATTCAGGGTATTTGAAATCCCCAAAGAAAAAGGAAACATGTTTGAATTGAAGAATGCTTTTATTATAGAAGAATATTTGACATGCTTGGATTAAATATGTTTTTAAAAATGATAAGTAAGCAGTACAAATGGAAAACTGCTGCTGAATCCTAACAAATTACACTTTGCTAGCAGAGTTAAAACAAAAGAGTGACAAACAGTGAGAATGGGTGTGTCAGGGTTTTCAGCCACTGGAAATGAACTCCAGATGAATGTGCCCTTTTGTGTATGTGGCGTTATGAGGATAATGGGGAAATGAACTCAGGTTGTTAGGCTTTGCAGGCAAGCACCTTAACTGCTGAGCCATCTCTCCAATCCTGAATCATTTAAGCCAAATTTTCTATGTAGTTCACAAATATCCATAAACCCTCTAACCTAAAACAATTTTCATTTCAATTATTTTCATTGAAAAAAAATCATGTAAGGGCTGGAGAGATGGTTTAGCACATGCCCGTGAAGCTTAAGTACCCCAGTTTGATTCTCCAGGTCCCACATAAGCCAGATGCACATGGTAGCACAAGAATCTGGAGTTTGTTTGCTGTGGTTGGAGGGCCTGGTATGCCCATTCTCACTCTCTCCCTCCCTGTTTCTTTGTCTCAAATACATACATACATAAAAACTTGAAAAAAATCATTTAAAATTACTGAACAAATGCAAAAATAATAATATTTAATATTTCTGTCAAAATGACTAAAATAATGGAAAGTGAAAAAAAAGTTCTTTTTAAAAATGTAAAACATAAATAAAGCTTATAACAAAACACATATGGAAATTTACATGAAAGGATTTCCCTCATTTAATTAGCATGCATCGCTTGTGAAAGGCTTGTGAAAGGTTCAAATTTTTATTAGCACTCCTTAGGTATGCTTCACAAATTTAAAAGCTATGAAAAGTCCACTATTTTACATTATTCAGCAAGATATTTCTCTTTATAAAAAAATTCTTTAAGCAGTATTACATTTCAAGCAAATTAATGGCTAGAAAAATTTCCAATCTAATTCCTAGTTTCATAGACAGAAGGATAAATCAGAGCTGGACATCACTTGGGGATGGAAGGAATAATAATTTTTAAGATTAAAACCTTGTTACCCTGATGCCCTATGGCAACAATTCAACCAGATATGACGATTGATTTTGGTGTTGCAGTTTTAATAAGGATAAGTATAAAGTCAATGAGAAGAATGAAGAAGAAACAAATTTTATTCCTCTGCCTTACCCACCAAAGCATCATATTATTTCATAAAGTAAATTCCATCGATATCATGTGAGTGTAAGAAAATGTGCAATTCAGTCAGTCCTCGTTACTGAAAGTTTCATTTGTGCCAAAGTATTGATGCATATATTTAATATTGTAATCACATGAACATATATTAAAATGATACTAAATTTCTAGCTTAATCTGATGCTGACAAAATTCGTTTTCACTTTGACTATGCTTTTCAGGTCTGGTGTGGTTCTACTCAATATTTAAAACTGGCTTTTGTAGTTGCTGCTTATCTTTCCCATAAGCAAGGCAAATATTGTCAACTGAACCTCCAGGGAGAATCTCACATAGTTATACTTTTATTTTATTTTATTTTATTGCTCATATGCTCATAGAAAAGGAAAGGAAATGAAAATGATTGCACTCTTGACACTTGTTTCCTGTAGTATGTGCTAATTTCCAGTGAACTAGACTGCAAGGAAGCTTTCCTGAGCGTCATGGTTTCTAGCATTGCCTTCAATGTTATCATGTATGTGACCATAACTGAAGAAGAAACACATATAGCAATATATATGAAGAAAATATAAATTACACACACAAATACATGAAGAGAGAGAATACTGTATAAAATACAGAAAATCAAAAGGCGTGCCTGGAGTTCTAGTCATATCTACAAAACATTTATGCCATCTATACTAATTCCAAAGCATATTAAATAAAATAATGTGAAACAGTGGACTGTCCAGTACTTTGCTAGTTTACCCTTAAGAAATTTCCCCTTGGGACTGGTGATATGGTTTAGCAGTTAAGGTGTATGCCTGCAAAGCCAAAGGACCTCAGTTTGAGAACCCCATGTAAGCCAGATGCACAAGGTGGCACTTGCATCTGGAGTTCATTTTCAGTGACTGGCAACCCTGGCATGCCCATTCTCTCTCTCTCTCTCTCTCGATCTCTGTGTGTGTGTTGGCCTCTTTTCCTCTCTCACTCCCTCAGATAAATTAATTAAATTAAAAAAATAAAAAGAAATTTCTCCTAGTAATCACTGATATAAAGAGAACATTTTTATTTAATGATACAGAAAGAGATTTGATGCAAAAAGGAAAAGGAAAAGAAGTAACTGAACATAATATACTCTGTTTCATAAGGAATTGTTAATTAAAATGGGAAATACTGTTTACAGAGATTAGCTTCTGAAAATCACTTTTCTCAGAAATAAATGAGATGCACTCATTTTAATCCCAAATTAAGATTAAAATTGTATCCTGCATTCCCATTCACCAGCCAAGGTACAGACACAGCAAAACTATTCCAACTGTCATATTAAGCTTCTTAAGTGTGGTTCATGTCTATAATTTTCTTGTAATCTCATTCTGAGTGGAGCTTTCTCAAGCAACAGTAATTGCAGTAGAGTAAGAATTTGGCAATGGTGGTTTGTTCATAGGAATAATGCAAACAATATTAAGGGAATGAAAATATTCTGATAAAACTTTTGTATAAACTTCTGCAAAGAAGTAAAATACAGTTATAAACTGAAATGCACTCTGGATGGTTATTTTCAAAATATTACTATCATTTTGGTTCCTTGAAATGAAGGTAACAATCATTTTCCAAAAACTTCTGAAATTTGGAACATTGAAAATAATTTTAATACTGGAATATATAGATAGTCTTTTAATAATATATATAATTAAATTATACATTAAATTATATTAAATAAAGTATATTAAAATTATATATATTAGACATGTGATAGATTAAGAATAGTTTCCAAAGCTATACCTGTGTGTTTGAATATATACTATGTTGAAATACATATGACTTGACAAAATGTACCTGACCAAAACATGACTAACTGCATGGATTAGCTTCTTTACAGATTTTGCTTGTATAAGAGAGGACATAGGTTTGTGCTCCCAGGGCATCAGTGATAATTCATCTACTTCTCTAGAGGTGAGGCAGTATATAAAGGATTGCAGGGGGTGAATGAACATAAAGAGTATCAGTCGTGGAATTTGATATGAAAAGTCAATAACTCAGTCGAATGTCTTCAAGGAGACCCATAGGGACAAGGCTGAGGAATTCTGCAGTTTGGGAGCCCAAATCTGGAGTATTTGCTTGTCTTGCTCCTTAAGAAGTAGTAAACACAGTGATCTGCTATGTTTTAGGTACTTGCTCCTTATAGAAGTAGTAAACACAGTGACCTGCTATGTTTTAGGTATCACTTCATCTTGACTTACAATATTAGATAATAAGGCCTTTGTAGAGCTTGTGAATTCCTAAGAAAAAATGAGAAGACTGGGGTAGGGCGAAGGGTATTTCCATTTTATTTGGGAAAAGCTACCTGATTACACAACATTGAAATGAAATATGAGTGAACTGAGTGGTGTTATTTTTTAAAAAAACATAATAATGATGCAAGATTGCTGTTTTCTAGATCTCTGAGATGGGAATGTCCAAGTCATGTTTGTTATACTGCATCAACCCAGGAGAGTGATGGGAGGGGTGGTCACAAGGAGGATGGACTCAAACTGGGACAACAGAGACGTTACGTAGTGATGCTGCTATGCCTGGGCAAAGGCAGGCTCATAATAGAAATAAAATCTCAGGCTTGGAAAAGTAAAGCTTGAAATATTCAATGAACTGGCAAATACAGGAGTCTATGGTGAGACAACAATGAGTCTACAAGTTAGGAAGTGATGTTAACGTTTCCACCTGTGATATTAACATGGGGCTGAGAGAGAATATAGAACCGAAGGGTAGACTGCATAATATTTCGGGGTAAGAAAAATTGGCTTCAAAGATTGAAAGGAGGGCAAGGGAGTGACTGAAACCAAATGTAGGATTTGTAACAGGAGGCTAATCTACCAGGTGCTTCTGATGGTGTAGGAAGGGAGTATGGTGTGAACATTATAGACCTGGAAAAGCACATGCCACTGTGGAGTCTGGTTTAACTGGAGCAGCTATAAGCCTGACTGGAGATTTTTAGGCAAAGAGAAATTTAAAGTAACTGATGTTTCAAGGTACAAGTGAGCAATGCAAGATAGTTACAAAAGGGATGGTATAGGAGGAGGGCACATGTGTGCATGTCTATATGTGGCCAAAAGATGGACTGGTAAAATTGGATTGACCTAAGGAACAGGGATCCAGGGAGCACAGACAAAGAAGGAAAGAGAGGGAGAGAGAGAGGGGGGGAGAGAGAGAGAGAGAGAGAGAGAGAGAGAGAGAGAGAGAGAGAGAGAGAGAGAGAGAGAGAGAGAGAGAGAGAGAGAGAGAATGAGAGAGAATACTGATTTGCAGGGCCAGCGGCCTTCACTTAGTTACTGCAGTCATGTAAGCTTTCACATTTAAATTAGTCAATGCAGCTAAAGAACATAGGAATGAGACTTCTGGAAGTCGGGAAGAAGAAAGTGACGTTACAAGTTTCAAGAAAATATAAGATATGACACATTCATTTGGAAATTAACAGCCTGAATTACTTTTGGAAATGTAAAAAATTATTGTCTGGGGAGGAAAGAATACTGAGTTTGCTCTTGTGATTTTACCTATTGCTATCTTCAATAATAGGGATGTAATATTAACCGTTACTTTATTTTTATATTTCACTTACATTTTGCTTTTAAATTTGCCTTCTACAATATAATAAATCTCAAATTCAGGTCATAAATAAATATTTCCCAATATGGCAATTATAGAAAACATTATGTTAATAGCAAATAAGAAAATCATACTTTATCAACTGTAGTTTTATTGTATTTTTGTTTATTTATTAGAGACAGAGAGAGGGAGGGATAAGAGAGAGAGAGAGAAAGAATGAGTATGACAGGGCCTCTAGCCACTGCAAACGAACTCCAGACACATGTGCCACTATGTGCATCTGGCTAATGTGGAACCTGGAGAAAAGATCCGGGGTCCTTAGGCTTCACAGGCATGTGCCTTAACCACTAAGCCATCTTTCCAGTCCCTCAACTGTAGTTTTATCAACTTCCTTTATTTCCCATGCTCAACTGTGTTCTCAGAAACCTGGCATAGCTGTCACTGTGTATCAGTCAAGTCTCTGGAAATTCTTGAAGTGTCTATTTTTCCAGTAAGAAATATTGAATCCTTTCTATGGATAAGGTATCTCAAGGATGCACAGCTCAATGCCATTAACAAGTTACAATTTCTGAGCATTTTTCATAATCTTAGATATTTTACAGGAAATTTCATTATTTTGGACTCTTAATTTCAAAAATAAGAGTGGCTTCATTTCTGTTAAAAATAAAACAGAAGGGGATGGAGAGATAGCTTAGTGGTTAAGGCACTTGCCTGCAAAGCCAAAGGACCCAGGTTTGATTCCCTAGGACCCACATAAGCCAGATGCACAAGGTGGCATGTACATCTGGAGTTTGTTTGCAGCAGTTGGAGGCCCTGGTCCACCCATTCTTTTTCTCTGTATCTGCCTTTTTTCTCTCTCACTCGCTTTCAAGTAAATTACAAAAAAAAAAAATAAAAATAATAATAATAAAATAAAATAAATAAATAAAAAATAAAGATGCACAAATCTATTCTTTAAAAATAAATAAATAAATAAAACAGAAGTTGAGACAGAAATTCTAGGTGACTTTCCCAAAGCTCACATTTTTGTGGCAAGAAAGAAGGACCTTACAAAATCTTTTGTCTTTTTTTTTTTTTTTTTTTTTTTTTTTTTGGTTTTTCGAGGTAGGGTTTCACTCTAGTCCAGGTTGACCTGGAATTCACTCTGTCTTCTCAGGGTGGCCTCAAACTCACGGCGGCCCTCCTAACTCTGCCTCCCGAGTGCTGGAATTAAAGGCATGAGCCACCACGCCCGGCTTCTTTTGTCTTTTTATAGTATTGGCAAGCTACTGGCACATATGGTGATTGAGAGATGGGGGTTTAAAGAACTGAATAACCTGAGTTGTAATCCGAACTTTTCTCATTACAGGCTATATTATTTTTGGCAAGTTGCTGAGCTGTTTAAAGCCCCAGATTTTACCTCACAAAATGATAAATAATCTTTTGAAAATAATCAACCAAAAGTGCTGATCATAACATAACACAGTATAGGGAAAGCATTCAGTATTATAAGTAAAACATAAAATGTAAGATTTATTGAGTTGATAAGACAATGATCATTTATATTTGGAAAGGGATTCAGATTTCTTATAAAACTATACCTGAAATAGATTTTATAATGGAGACTATATTGAAGACATGATCCTCACCTCTGAGATGTTCTTCATCTCAGTGGGAAAAGCAGTCAGATAAGCTGTGGTATGATGGGCTATGTGCAATAAGACAGAGGCCATTAAAATCAGTGGGATCTGGGGAAGATGTAAACAATATTCTTGCATGAAACCAATATGTCAGTTTGAACTATCACAGAAGAGATAGTATTTAAAAAGGGTTTTGAGAGATGAATGAAAGTTTATGAAAATGACACTAACTTGATACATGTAATAGGCAAGACATAAACACAGGGGTACAAAGAGAATACATGATCAGGAAATAGGACATATTTCAATGGGATTTTAAGATGTTTGTGTTCGGAAAAGTTGGAAGAAAAGATTTAAGCCAAATTATAATAAGTGGAACAGAAAACTAAGTTATTGGGAAATTTCTTGAAACATAAAATTGATTTACAAAACTTGCATGACCTAGCATTGCAGAAATGTCCATGGAAATGGACTGAAGTTTGCCATGAGTACTTAGGTAAGCTTGGAAACAGATATCCTGTGGCCTTCCAACAGCCACAGAGACAGGGAGCTCTGAGGTTGATTGTACACTGGAGACACCACAAACAGCTTGGCAATATACTCACTAGAAACAGAGCCACATGCAGAGCTGGTTTGCTCTGGAGTTATAGTGCATGGGAACTTTGGGAGAACACCTGTTTTCTGTGTGGGTTGCCATACATTGGGTAATTTGCCATACTAAGTCATAAAGCATAGATAGAAGCTATGAAATACACTGTTCATTCATGGTAATGTAAGGTGTGCATATGTGTGTGAATGTGTAATTGTGTCTCGATCCTGGGAGAACCACATATGATAGTGCAATTTTGACTAATACCAATGTTCTCAATATTAAACCGGTCTTTGAATTTTGTATTTATGATACAAAAATCTACCAACTATAATAATAATATTTGTGCTATTAAGTAAAGTTCTTAGAGGTTGTAAAAAATACCAACTTTTAAAATCATCTCTGATACATGATACTTTGCTTCTTAATCTGTTTTCTGTAGAAAACTAAGTGTTTTCTTAGAGACATAAAATGTTAGCCTTCACTGAACTTGAGAATGATTTTAGGGTGTTGAATTTCAGTGAGAAAAATGTCAGTTTTGCTCTTAAAACTGCTGATCACATGAGAAGTCCTCTGAGCAGGATGGAGGCGTCTACACTGAGCACTTGCATATGCTCAGAGGAGGTAGTAAATACGTTGGTGGAAATGAAAATTAGAAAAACCAACCTGTAAAAGTGCATATCTGATGAATATAGAACAAGCTGTTTTTACTAACAATCAGTGCTTTTCCTAATCTAATATTTCAGGTATAAGAACTCTTAATTATACCTTTGTTGAAATAACTTCATACTGAGATTATGAACAGGGCTCTTAAAAAACTTTTATTTCTTATTTTATGTTTTTATTTTCTTTGTGTTTAAGAGCATCTTCCAGTTCATTGTGTTCACTGTTAAATTTAAATGAGTAACAATTCCCCACATATTCCCTCTTGCATTATTGTATTGATGGGGTTGGTATCCTCTCTCATTGGCTGACAGTTTCAGAACTGAAATCCTGCTGCAATTCCTCACTCAAAACACCTCCTGTAGACACACATGCTCTGCTGAACACCTCTCCAACATCACAGCCTTAGATTGAACAAATGTCAGCATTATGAAACCACAAATTTTGAAATATTGATTGTGAAAGGATCCCCCCCCCTTCAGTTGTAGAAAGTATGCCTCTGAGGGGAAGGAAAACACTGAAGTGACAAAGAACAACATTGTTAAACATCAACATTGCAATCATGCTAAAGTTTGTATTTTCTAGACACTGTAGATACAAAACTATCATCCCTCAAAGAGCTTGGCTCTCTGAAGAAGAGATAACTTTACCCATGCTATGACCCTTACAAGGCATGTAGAGAAACAATTTGATCACGCTGAGGGAAATGACCAATACCTCCTGTATATTTTGTACTTATGGAATTTAAATTGTTCAAATTTGGCTTTTCTGCCATTGTAGTCATTCTGTAGAAAATTCTCAAGTTTAAGAAACACAAAGTCCATTTATCATCACCTAAAAAGTCATTTTACAGGAAAAAAGGGATATGTCGTAAACATAAAACATGATCACCATGAGTTCAAGGCCATCCTGAGACTACATAGTCATCCTGGGGTAGAGACCCTACCTCAAAAAATCTAATAAAAAATAAAATAAAATAAAAATAATTGTAATAATATTTTAGACCCAATAATTAAAAAATATATGTTCATGGACTTTTATTGGTTCCCAGAGCACTTACTCCTGCGAGTGAAATAACAGTATGTAATTTGAAGGTGTGGTGGTTTGTATCATTTGTAACAGTAAAATGAATCCATGAAACTGAAGCTGTAGACTGCTTTCTTTGATTAGGTTCACTTCTAATTCTTATCTGCACATTCTCATAACATGAAGATTATATTCATTACTTGTACCCATTCACACATATACATTCACTCTCTCAGATAGGTAGATAGAATAGATAGATGATAGATAGATTAGATATAGAGATACAGATACAGTCAGTACATTTTTCTGCTTAAACTTGTATATATTCAAGAATGCTTTAATTTTACATAAATTTAAACAGTCTAATACCCTTTCTCCTTAAAATGTAAAAATTGAAATTCTTTTTAAAAATATTCATTTATTTGAGAGAGTGAATGAGGCAGAGAAAGAGAGAGAGAGAAAGGGAAAATGGGCACACCAGGGCCTCCAGCCACTGCAAACGAACTCCAGATGCATGTGCCCCCTTGTGCATCTGGCTTACATGGGTCCTGGGGAATTGAACTGAGGTCCTTTAGCTTTGCAGACAAGTGCCTTAACCACTAAGCCATCTCTCCAGTCCCTGCAATTCTTTTTTAAAATTTATTTTTTATTTTTTATTTATTTTTGGAGAGAGAGACAGAGAGAGATAGAGAGGGAGAGGAAGACAGAGATGGGCGCGCCAGCAGTGTCTTAGCTGCTGTGAACGAAATCCAGATGTGTGTGCCCCCTTGTGGGCAAGTGCGGCATTGCGCCCTTGTGTCACTTTGCATCTGGCTAAACGTGGGACCTGGAGATTGAAACAGCTGGAGATTGGAACCAGCATTCTTAGGCCTAGCAGGCAGGTGCCTTAGCTGCTAAGCCATCTCTCCAGCCCCCTGCAATTCTTTTAAAGACACTTATGTATTATTTCTCTGCAGTCAGAGGCTTTGCAGGTGAACTCAAACTGAGTTACACATTCACCTTGTTCTCTGTGATTTAACCTCACCTTAAACAGCTCAGGCATAGAGAATTATTTGCCAAAAAGAATTTTTTAGTTTAAATAAGATATGAAAATGAAAAAATTGATCAAGACATGGAAAATTCATGATTTCTCCTCTCAGCCATGTCTAAATTTCTACATTGGAGAATTCTGAATATTTCTGATTGAAGATCTCAAAATAAGATGTTTATGAGACAGAAGAATTCAAATGTCAGAAACAGCAACAAAATTAACTGTGAAAAATTAAGATGCCACATGCTTACCACAAGCACAGGGACAAAGTTTGTGCTTGGGTACTAACATTCTTTTTGTGGCATTCCTATGTCTTTCTCTTTATAAACTAGAAAAAATTACTCATTATAATCATTTGATAATTTAATAATTATTATAATTGTTATGATTAAAGGTCTTTTATGTTTATTTCCTTATACACTGTTACATCTTACATTACATGATAAAAATGAGCTCAATATATGGCATACCATTCAAATTCTAGAATATTCCCATCAAATAGCAACAGTATTCATTAGTTCATCATCATGTGTTAATATAACTTATTAGTGACAAATTCACATTCTCAATTGACAGCATTTTATGAGATATAAAGTCTTAACATTTTGAGCAGGAACAAAAAAAAAGCCCTTTTTTTCTGGCCATAGAGGATTAGAACAGGAGGAATAACTTGAAAGCTATATTAGGCTACTGATTCTGCTGAATTAGTTTCTAAAGGAAAATAGAATCTAAAGGTGATGCTTGGTCAGAAACTCAGCTTTCAGTGAAATCTACATCTCCCTGTGATTCACTTTTCCCTCAAAAGTACTTTAGGATGGAAAAGGTTTGAATTAAGTAAGGTTTTTGATTTAAAATTGGATGGAGTTTAGCATGGGGAAGGGAGGTTTCCATCAAGTGTCAAAGTGAATACTAAGATATCCGCTGAAACAATCTGTTCATTGCAATGATTGTCAATCAGTGTGCATCACTGCACTAAGATGTCTGTGGTCCGCAGAGATGGGATGGGACATCAGCAAAATGGAACGCAGCAGAGAATAAAACGCACTGCAGCAACGTGAGTTTAGGTTCAGCACAGGCCAGCATGTGAACAAGATTGCTGATCACTACTTGGCCTTCTTTTTCACAACTGTATCATCTAAAAACTTGGAAAAATTGAAGTCAAAGAGTTAAATTGTAATCACACACATAAATATTGTAGTTCATAATAAAATGCTCAATATAAATCTTCTTTTGTGCTAATGTTACTTCAATATGTTTTGAGGTTATAATTCAAGAATGAACTAAATCGAATTCTGTCTAATATTGTTAAATCAAGAAAGGTTTTCTATTTGGAAGAAAATATGAACATGCCCCTATGTCAAATAATGGAGTGGAGAGATGGCTTAGCCATTAGGATGCTTGCCTGTTGATTTCTCAGTGCCTGCATAAGCCAGATGCACAGGGTGTTACATGCATCTGGAGTTCATTTGAGTGACTAGATGGCCTGGGGTACCCATTCTCTCTCTAACTGCCTCTTTCTCTATCTCTCCCTCCTTCTCTCAAATAAATAAATAAAACATTTAATAAAAATGTCAAATAAAACATAATTTGTAAATTCTACATGCCACTATCAAGAGGTGGTGGGAATACAGTAACTTTTATATTTAAGTTCTAAGTATAGTCTGGATGCTTAAAAATCTGTGGAACAAATAACGTAATACCTTAAAAGGAACCTCAAATTAAACTTTGATGGACCATGACCTAAACATTATATAAATATATGGCTTTAATTACAAAGTGAAGAAAGTGGGCTTGGAAGAAATGTATTTAACTAACAAAAAGTAATTCCTCAAATATTTCAAACTAAGAAAAGAAAGTTTATTAAAGAACAGAATCACGGGATGGAGAGATGGCTTAGCGGTTAAGACGTTTGCCTGCAAAGCCAAAGGACCTTGGTTCAATTCCCCAGGACCCACGTAAGCCAGATGCACAAGGTGGCACATGAGTCTGGAGTTCTCTTGTAGTGGCTGGAGGCCTTGGCGTGCTCATTCTCTCTCTCTCTCTCTGTCTGTGCATGTGCATGTGTGTGTGTGTGTGCCTCCTTCTTTCCCTCTCTTGCTCTCATAAATAAATAAATAAATAAATAAATAAATAAATAAATAAATAAATAAATAAAATTTTAGAAAAAGAACACGATCCCCAGATCCATTATGTTGACAGTGAATGCTCTTTTACTTTCAGGATAAAGTAAGATACAGAACAAGTTCTATTTGTTAATCATCTACAAAACTTCTAGCATAACAAATCAACTTCAAAATATACCAATAGTACTAGATAATAAACAAACAAATGAATGGATAAACAAAACATGTCACTGGCAGTTAAAAGGTAATTAAAAGCAAAATTCAATTCAAGGTCCTTCAAGCCCTTTTAGGTATTGGAATAGCCAAGGATGTGCTGATATTTTGGTTCAGTTTTGGTGATCATATACCACAGAAGGGTATGTGAGGTCATAGTATCTGGATCAACTGAAGTTTCAAAAGTGGTTTTACACATTTATCCTGGAAGCAAACGGAAAGTCATCAATGATCCCACTTTTGCAGATACTTGGTATTGTTGAACTTTCACACGAACCCTTTTCATGGGAGTGTGTAGGTTCATACCTGTATTCTTACTTTGCATTTTTCTTCCAAATTTGAGTGTTTTTTTTTTTTTTTTTTCCAAATATTGACTGCTCAGTGCAATAAGCCAATGTGGAAAATCTAGTTTGAGCTCAATTTTCTGCAAGGATAGTGTGTCATTTTCTTATCTATTTTCTATATCTCTGTTTTCTTCATTGTTTTCTTTCTCTGTGGTGTGTAATGTGGTATGTAATGTGTATGTGTGGGTGTTGTGTATGTGCCTTTGTGGCACCCCATGAGCACACCTGTATCAGGGTACACTTGCCTGCGGTGGCTGGAGCAGAACACTGGATGCCCATTTCCGTTGCTCTTCTATCAATTCTTAATTGGCCTGCAGTCTTTTACTGATCCTACAGCTTGCTGTTTCCATTAGTGTCTTCAATTCTCTCTGTGCTCAGCTATAGAGCTAGGGGACTAGGCTTACAGAAAGGTGAGGCCTTATGCAACTGCTTATGGCAGTTCAGAGGGTTCTCAGGCCTCCCCAGGCTCTCATGTTTGCACAGGGAGTCCTTTTAAATCTCTTAGCCATCTCTCCAGCTCTCTACATATCTTTTATAATGGCTTCTTTGGTGATTTCTGTTACACATTTAGCAGTCTGCTCTATGAATTGCTTTTTTACAACCTTACTTATTTTGATGACCATTTCTTATCTAAAAATGAATTCATGACACCACAATGATTACTGACAACCCCACTGAGGAGAACTTTTAGTGGAATGGGGGTAGGAATGGGGAACTTAAGTGCATAGCCTCATGAGAACATGACTAATTTGCAATATGTTCATATATCAAAGTTCTCAATAAAATGGACCAAGGTATATATTTTTCCATTTATGGCTATAATTTCCACTTACGAATGTCATTATTCTTATTTGTGAGGGTAATCATCTGATTGTGTAACTTCCAGAAATCTAAGATTTCAAATTTGGGGAGGGAGTACTGTGTGAGAAAGAAGAATGATGAAGACAAATAATACTGTAAAGGTAAGAGGTTTTCAATGCAAATGTGAACCATCGTGCATCGACTTTCAGAGAAAGTTATTATCGTGATGGGTAAAACAGTTTATTTGAACTGAAAGTCAGTTGGGTAATGACCGAAACAGAGGTAGAAACAGAATTGCAGAATTATATTGCAGAGGTAATGATGGCCCCAATATGACATGGATTTTGGTCATAAATTTAGTATTTATGCTAAGAGAAAGAAGACACCCTCACATCACTATAAATATTGAAAGTGACCTAACCAGATATTATTGTTAAAGAGAAATTGGAACAAAACAGAAAGGCCCCATTGGAGAGGAATATCTTAAAAGAGATGCCATTCAGGAAGCTGACGCTTAACTCAATGGAGGGGCAGCTATGTTCTGACTGAGGGAGAGATATTGTGAACTGAAACACAAGATATATTTAGGACCTTAACTCAAGGCATGTTTTCATATCCATCCAAGCTTTGTCTAAGAGTTCTTTTAATATAATACCATTTGTTAGAGATAAATTAGACAATGGTAGGCTGACTGTAGTTATTTTTAAACCACTGTGGGAAACTTCTTTTCTTGGGTGAGAGAAATGCCTGAGCAGCTATAGGCGCTTGCTTGCAAAGCCTACCAGCCTGGGTTTGATTTCCCAGAATCCACATAAAGCCAGATACACAAAGTGGTACGTGCATCTGGAGTTTGCAGTTACAGTAAACCCTGGCATGCTCATATTCACTCTCTTGTTGCCTGCTTCTTTCTGTCTGTTCTGTCTCTTTACATTTTATTATTAGAATTAACAATGTTTGCAAAGAAATATTATCTTTGAATAAGTTTACCCTGAGTCTATGTGTTGAGATATTATTGGTTCTAGATTCCTATTCAGAAAGGAGTTATCTGTAGGTTTCACTATTTTGTCGTTATGTTTTTGCAATGGTGTTATAAAGAAGTTACTGGAAGGATCTGACTGTCGACATATGCAGCATCTTAATGCGTACATGATATCACATCTGGCTATACTAGCAATGTATGTTACAAAAGTTGAGTGGCCTACTTTGGTCTCTAATCATCATTGTCTGGTCCTTTTCTTCATCTTAACATTATTAAAAATCCTAGATACTCTTAATTAATTTTGCTTTGAGAAATGTTTCTACTTTGAATAAAAATAAGTAATTTCAAAAATATTCAAATTTATGATCATAAATTTATATCACAACATGATAGAGAATATGTGCAAGATAATTATTAAAGAGATGCTACAATAATTTAATTATTATCCAAATAAAATACACATATTGAATTATTAAAATGTTAATAATTAAAGTGTCAGTGGCTTCCATGAAATTTTAATATCAATTCCTTTAATTCCACAGCAATCCTGTTTTACGTTTTATAAATGAAGATATAAAAGATTAGTAAGAGTAAATAACCAGAAAAAAATGCATGACTAGTAAACAGATGAGCCTTACTTCATTTTCATAGATATTTTACTTCAAAGTTTGCCTTTGACTAAATATATCAATATATTAGCATTAGATTTATCACTGTTTAGTCTTTCTATGTTTCAGATTCAACTAGTCTTTTCTATAAAATTTTTGATATTTTTGCCATTTTGTTCTTAAAATCTGCACTTTAAAAATAACTTTTCAGATATTATATTTTATGATGCACCATATTTTTCCAATTAAATCATATTTTATTCTTCACATAATTAAGGTATTACAAAAGTTTGACAGCATTTTTCTCTTTGCAAATAATTTAACTTATATGTTTCCTAATTGTATAATTTAACTTAAATTACAAAGGGGATGGATAGATGTATTCCATTTAACTATAGTTGAGATTTTATTACTGTATTACTTTTATATAGAAACAAGTGATAACCTATAGAAAAATACATTTTAACTGAACCATGATTTAGAATGTATAAATTATTATTATTATTTTTTTTGAGACACACACACACACACACACACACACACACAGAGATTGAGAGAGAGAAAGAGAGAGGGAGGGAGAGGAAGACAGAGATGGTGCGCCAGCCATGTCTCAGTTGCTGTGAACGAAATCCAGATGAGTGCGCCCCCTTGTGGTCAAGTGTGGCATTGCACCCTTGCACTTTGCATCTGGCTAAACGTAGGACCTGGAGATTGGAACCGCTGGAGATTGGAACCAGTGTTCTTAGGTTTAGGAGGCAGGCGCCTTAACCCCTAAGCCATCTCTCCAGCCCTATAAATTATTTTTAAATAAAATCCACAACTATTTTTAATTACTTCATTTTAAGTAGGAAATTTTGTCAGTGATTGTAATTATGCCTTGAATATAGAGCAAGTTTTGATACTTGAAGTACTTTGAATGATTTAATTTTCAAAATTTTTTATCTGAATTGAAAAACTATCATATTATTTAAGTGACTGACATACAGATGACTATATAAATATGATTTGGAAGCCTACAAAAATGTTTGTTTCTAGGAAATGCCACAAATATAACAAACATTTAAATAAGAAAATATCTTGTTTTCTCCAAATGTTTTACTAATCTTAACTTTAGAGCTAACAGAACAACAACTTTCCTTTCAGAAACTAATGAGTTTGAATGTACAAATATAGTGCTATTGAATTTTATTGTGCTTTGCATGATCACCTCCCAAACTTTTAAAATCATTGCAGTGACAGGAAAGGAGGAATAGGATAAAAATGTGTTCAGAGTTCACAAAACTCATCATACACAATACTTTGTATTCATAGTTCATAATGAAACTAGCTTCCAAGTATATTTGAGAAATTACAATTTTACTAGATATTATAAACAGATATAAAATCCATTGAACAAATCCCAGACTTTCAGCCATATAAAATTGAGTTTATCATTTTCAAAGAAACCAGTTATAAAATATTTACTTAAAAGCTTCATTACTAGCTTCAAAGTGTCTCTAATAATAACTATTTTAATTCCTGCCCTAAAGGAATTAGTGGTCTAAGTGAAAAAAAAAAAAAAAAAAGATCTAGATGAATAAAACTGAATTCTGGAAAGATCATTTGTATTACACTGATATTATAAAGAAATATTAAATATTAATAAAAGGCATGTACCAATGAAATTACAGGTTAATATGAAAAAATGAAATGGAAGTTTTGAATTATTGTGGTTTTCTGTCATTCATGTAATCCAGGTGATTCAAGTTTCACCTTCATGCAACGCAGGGCACATTTCAGATCTTAGAAAGTGTAAAGTAGAAAATTCAGCTAAAGATATGACACAGAACTGTATTATCTATACAATGACTTACAGTGATTCTACTAAACTGTAGCCGGTTTACATGGTGATTGTAGCTTGCTGACCTGTGCATGTTGGAACCTCTGTCTGTGCTGCCCTCTACAGGTGATAATTGGAACTGCATCGAGGGCCATGTAAGTTATTTCACTGAGAGTCCAAGAAGGCCCATTGGCCCCAAATTGGTGCAAAGTTTTTTTTTTTTTTTTTTTTTGCAAAATGTTCTAGTGATAGTAGCCTTCATAGCCGAAGCAGTGGATGCATGCCTCATGTTCTTGTCCATTTCCATACGTTTCCGACTTAGGTATTGATTTTGTTTGAAACAACTTAAGAGACCATGAATCCGTTCTCAGAAATTAAACAGCAGATGGTGATTAAAATGAATAAATTAGGTCTGGAGGAATGGCTTAGTGGTTAAGGCATTTGCCTGAAAAGCCAAAAGACCCTGGTTTGATTCCCCAAGACCCACGATAGCCAGATGCATAAGGGCACATGCGTCTGGAGTTCGTTTGCAGTGGCTGGAGGCCCTGGCGCACAAATTCTCTCTCTCTCTCTCTCTCTCTCTCTCTCCCTTTCTCTGTCAAATAAATAAATAAAAATTAAAAATAAATAAATAAAATAAACAAATTATACTAAAATAGTACAGAAATAACAACAGGGTATGTATTTTAGATTACTGGAAAAAAGTCCAGTCATCTACCTTGCTCCTTTACATAAGGATTTTTCATAATGCCTAAGCTGTTTTATACAGTATTATGATTCCTATTTAGGAAAAATTGTCCATTCCATTTCCATAAACATGCATGATCCAAGTCTTCTAAATACAATATTCAGTCATAAGTACACAAGTACACAAACACTGTCTACAATACATCAAAGAACCTGCATCTGCAAGAATAGATCAGTGTGAAACAGGGAAAGTGCACAGGGTGTAAACCCAAAGTCTAAACATAACGAGTCCACTAGATCAGGAGTGTCTTGAGGGAGAATACCATGTTCAAAGAGATACATGGCGGGCAGTGAGTTACGTAAATAAGGCAGAGGGTAGCCTGCTCTAGCAGCGGGAATATAGGAGCAAATGCAGACACTCATGAGAGGTGATAGATCTGTGATATGAACTGGAAGCAATTCCTCATTATGACTACATAAACAAAAAGATGTAATGTGCATGAAAATATGACACAGAGGAAGTCAATGTGGAGCCAAGCTCCTATTAACTAGAAGGAGAGTAGGCCATTTCCATATTGTGGGTTAATTATTATGGCAACAAGGCTGAGGGTGGACTTCAGAGGTGTAAGACATAGAACAAAGGGGCATAGTTTGTACTTGATACTCAGTACATCCAGTGAAGTGGCAAATTCAGGTTGGAACACAGCAAACATATTGAATCTTATAGAGCCAACCAACTTAAAAAAAAAAAAAACATTTTATTTTTATTTATTTATGAGAGATAGATAGAAAGAGAGAGAGAGAATGGGTGCACCAGGGCCTCAGCCACTGAAAAGAACTCCAGACACATGTGCCATCTTTTGTATCTGGCTTACTTGGGCTTGGGGAATCAAACCTGGGTCCTTTGACTTTGTAAGCAAGCACCTTAAATGGTAAACCATCTCTCCACCCCCAATCACCTTTTTTTTTCAAGAGGAACAAATACATACAAAGTGCAGGAAAGTTTTATTTTTCTTGCTGAAAAAAGCTTATATCTTATATTCTTAAAAAGAATTCTTTGTATCAACAACTAAATATCAAAAATTAATCCAACTATTAAATTTTTTCTGAAAAAGTGAACACATAATAATCAGGATATAATTATAGTATAGAATTAGAAATATCACTGGCTGTGGAATAATGTAGTTTTGTTAATATTTCTGAGAAATAATGTCTCCTTAATCCATAGTATTAGTATAATAAAATAACTAATACTGTATACTGTTTCAAATTTTCTGCTTAACTAGTATCAGGATACCAACACATTTTAGAAATCACAGAGCTAAATTATGATAAGGGAAGTTCTGAATATAAAACTAATTTCCTTTATATTATCAATCCACCTGATGGGCATTCTTATGACCTCAACTTCATGACATTGAAAATGTTAATTCATTGGTTTGCTGTTTCTTTCCCCTTTTTGTTTTTGTCATCATAGTCAGGAATTTATCTGAGTTATCTAGATTGCCTCTCGTGTTTTATTACATAACTATCTATTATTTATTTTTATTTATTTACTCATTTATTGTATTAGGGATTAAACCTAAGCCCTCATACATAGTATACAAGTGATGTTACACCAAGCTACATACCCAGCCTTCATTGTTCCTTTTTTAAAATAGTGAGATATTATCTCACTAAATTGTCCAGGATTTGGGCTCACTCTTTAGCACAGGTAGGCCTGGTACTTTTTAAAAAATATTTTATTATTTATTTATTTATTTGAGAGAGAAAGATACAGAAATAGGCAGGAGAGAGAGAGAGAGAGAGAGAGAGAGAGAGAGAGAGAGAGAGAATGGGTTGTGCCAGGGCCTCCAGCCACTGCAAATGAACTCCAGATGCATGCACCCCCTTATGCATCTGGCTTACGTGGGTCCTGGAGAATCAAGCCTCGAACCGGGGTCCTTAGGCTTCATAGGCAAGCGTTTAACCGCTAAGCCATCTCTCCAGCCCTAGGCCTGGTACTTTTAATTTTCCTATCTCAACATTCCAAGTAGATGGCTGGGATTATATGCCTCTGCTAGGAGGCCCAGCCTTCTCATATTTTATTAACTTTCATAATGTCGGTATTCTTATAGCTAAGCTATTAACTCTCCTACTTAAAATATATTAGCCCTGACTTTTAAAGCAGTCAGCATGATCCCTGTTTATGGTAGAATAAAGTTTATCTCTCTTTATTTTTTTGTGTGTGTGTGTGTGTGTGTGTGTGTGAGAAAGACAGAAAGAGAGAGAAAGGAAAAAAGAGAAACAAAGACAGAGAAGGGGCACCTTCATTGATGATTTGCTTAAACGGATATTTCATAACTGTCCCTTAAAATAATAAGTTTTAATAATAATTCCTGAATAAAATAAGGCAAAATATTTGAAGCAAACAGTTGTTTTTACTATGAATTTGAGAAGTTTTCAATCTTTAGTTATTGAGCCAGGAATCATGTTATGGAGAACCCTGCATTAGAATGATTACTGTAGATTAAATATCAAAACACAAATCATTCTCAGTCAAACATTAAAACATCATGAAGGAGAGAAAGCATGGTTAACAGGATCAGGGGTGCGCTTGAAAAGGAGGAATAGTTAATAATACCATAGCACAGCAGAATAGAATGCTTGAATGAAATTGTCTCCATTGGAATATGAACTGTCTCCCCAAGTTCTGCATTGATGCTTGATCTCCAGATGGTGGCACTGTTTAGGTATGTTCTAGAGGGTAGATGAGCCTAATTGGAGGAGTAGGTAAGGGTAACCTGCCTTTGAAGGGTATACAGCCCTGCCTCATTCTGGACTTCCTATCCACCATCAGAAGAGCATCCCTCCTCCTACATGCCATGGCCTTTGAACCAATTTGCACTACCAGGGGCTAAACCTTCTAAAAGCACAAGACAATATAAACCCTTCTTCTCTGACATGAAAAAGAATTGCAGTTGTTTATGTTGGGTAGTTTGATAAACAATGAGTTTGTTGTTTCAAAATATTAGATAGGATTTTTTATTTATTCTTTTAAAATATTCTTATTTATTTATTTATTTATTTGAGACAGAGAGAGGGGGAGAGATAGAGAGTGTGTGTGAGAATGGGCATGCCAGAGCCTCTAGCCACTGCAAACGAACTCCTATGCATGCTCCACCATGTGCATCTGGCTTACATGGGACCTGGAGAATTGAACCGGGGTCCTTAGGCTTCACAGGCAAACTCCTTAACTGCTAAGCCATCTCTCCAGCCCAGACAGGATTTTTAATATTCTATCTATCTCAAAGAAATGATAAATGTTCGAGGTCACTAATATCCCAAGTATTGTGTATTAATACATATATCTAAATACTACACTATACCTAAATAAACATACATGATTACAAAAGCAACTAAACATTAAGCTGGATATCTTAAAAACAAAAAGAAGGAAAAAGCAGTTTTCAAAGTAGAAATTACCCATCCCTCCTTTTCTTTCCCAATAAGAATAAATTTTAAGCAGTCAAACAAATACTTTGATAATAAATTCATCAGTGTGTGAAATTTAAATATATCCTATAATAAGTTATTTTTCCCTGTTTTCCTTTTCAGTAAATGAATTAATAGTACTCATCACTCCAATAGCCCTTATAGTCCTTGAATTCATTAAAGTAAGTAAATTGTAAGTACGTAAATATCCATTTATTTCAAAAATACTAATGAATCTGTTTCTGCCTTAGTTTTATTTTCTCTGAAGTGGCTAGAGATTGATATTAATACTAGATTTACTAATAATATTGACCTTAAATAAGAGGCTTAAATAAGAAGGAGTCCTTAACAGAATACCTGGCACAAGAAAACACTCAAAGTTTTAAGCTTTCCTAATTACATATTACAACCTGAATAAAAGGAGTACCTGGCATTATTCACATGACCCCACAATGGAAAAGTAGGGTAGTCTTTCTTGTAATGCCCTACTCCTGAGGCCTCCCCATGCAGGAAGTCTCAGTTTTCCTAGGGAAAAGTGGTTGTCTCCAAAGACTGCAAACACTAAGAATCAGTAACTGTTTCTCCTTTCAAAATTAACCGTGCTCAGTTTAATGCAACTTAACAGCAGTGAGGATCTGACTCTCACCACTGGTTAAATTTCCTCTATGCATACTGTGTGACCCATTACTTAGAGTTTTTTTTTTTTTTTTTTTTTTTTTTTAGCAGAACACTGGGCTATTATTGGCCTATTCATTATCTATTACAGGCTGCAGAAAGTAACAGCATCATTAATGGCCACAGACTAAACTCATGATGCTATATGAAAAGGATCTTGAATTATGCTTCCTGCTCATTTCTACTCCAGCCCTTCTCATCAAAAGGAAGACCGGAAGCAGGAGTGCTTCCTTAATGGACACTGGAAACAATGCTGAGCCAAGAATAAAATGAAGCATCTGCTCATGTTAATCAAAATAATCAAAAGCATGTAGAATGACAAGACTTAATCTTGCTTTTTTAAAAAAGATTTTTATTTATTTATTTGTGATAGAGAGAAAGAGAGAGGGAGAGAAGAGAGAGCAATAGAGCCAGAGAAGGAGTGCACCAGGCCTCTAGACTTTTTTGGACATTCCGTTTAGTCATTTCATTTCAACTTCATGATCAGAAGTAGGATGACGTAACTCATGGTACAAACCAGAGTGCCTTTGGAAATGAAAGGATGTGCTGTTAGTAACAGCACAGCAAACAGGAACTGGATTACTTTGGCAATATCAGGACATATGGTAATTTTTTACATTGGCATAATAAAGTATACCCTCAGATCTGACAGTGTACAAGCAAGGTAGATAGGCATGACTTAGGTTTCTTTGAATATCCATTGGCTTTCTCATTGATTTTGAGTCTGCTGAGAGAGTAAGGGGGAGCCTATTGTTCTGTCTCAGGCTGTCCATAATGCTGATGGACCTGGACAGCCAGAGACCATAGATGTTCCCAGGAGCACACTAGGAGGATCAATAAATATCTACTTTTCACTCCAAAGAAGCCAATCTGCTTTCCTCTGAAAGTTCAAGTTATGCAAGAGATCATGAAGCATTGTTAAGGAAGCCTAATTCTATTATCTTCTAATATAATATAATATCTTCTAATATAATAATAACTGAATCTCATGTTGTCCTCTTTCATACATTTAATCAGAAATATGTACACATTTACAATTTGAAAACAAGTGCATTTTCCATTGAAGGAAAGTGTTACTGTAAGTTCTTTCAGTCTAGATATACTTTACCAGATAAGGGATATATGAAGAATTGGAAGTTTATCATCTATCACTTTATGAAGAAAACCAATAAATCTGAATTTTTATAGACACAGCCCAAAATTTCTCTAAAATGTTATCTCTAAAATATCAATGGTCTCTGGATTGCATGTTTCTGCTTTTAAATACACAAGACTAACTTCCTTTTATGAAAAGTTAATTAAAATATACAGGTATTTACAAATTATGCAACTTTTCCTTTACTTGAAAATTCATCATCATTGTTAAACTTTATTAAAAGTTTCTTGAACTTTGGACTCAGGCTTCACCAAAATGTAAATTTATAATTCTCAACTACTAGAAATAGCTAAGGTTATAGTAATTTCTTTTTCAATGCAAATTTCACCATTTCTATAATTCTTTATTACAGTTTGGTTTCCAAATTTTTGATCATAAATGTCCTTTATATTTCTGTGGTGTTCAATTTGTTTTGGCTCTTCTGCCTATTACAATGAGAATATGTAGTCAACAGTGTTGAATCTGGAAATGCCCACAGATGCCTCATCAACATATGGTCAAGAAATTGTGACTTCTGAGGAACTCTTACTTGAATGGGAAGAATATAGGGAATAATAGTTTTCTTGTTTAAAAGAATATCATTAAATCACTAATATTTCCTTTTCTCATAATGGTCTCAGGGAGGCCATGGAAAATAGGCCTGTGTACATTACCCAGAACCCACTACTTAGAGAAGGGAAAGGAGAAGGGACCAAGAATTCTGGCAAACATTTAGGCTAAGAAGAAAACTCTATCCTTCAAGTTCAGACAAACATTTTAGAACTTGTTTTAGGAAGACACTTAGATAATGAGATTTTAATCCAGGTTTTGCAATTTTAACAGCTGCAACACAAAAATGGAAATGTCAGGCCAGAAATGGTGCTGAACACCTTTAATTCCAGCACTCAGGAGGCTGAAGTTATGAGGATCACGGTGAGTTCCAGACCAGCCTGAAATGACATAGTGAATTTCTGGTCAGCCTGGGCTACAGAGAGACCCTACCTCAACCAACCAACCACACAAAAGAATGGAAAAGTTACATGTAAATTTGTGGGGATGGGAGAGATGGTGGTGGATCGATATATATATTTGATGTGGGATCTTGATAAGCATGATTTGGAAAACTGACAGTATTTCAGATAATATCCCAGAATACACTTCCTATTTATAATAGGAACCAGATATAACTGCTTTCAATATTACTGTGATGGAACAAGGGAAAATCACAAAGTTTCGGGAAAGAAGGCCTGAGGCTAATATGGCAACCTGCTTCCTGCCCAAGGCCATGAGGCCAGCCAGTCTTGCTTGCTTAAGATACGAACTGCCCATATTCGGTTTTGGAATTTCTCCCTTGTACACCCGCTCCCCATTTCCTTGTGCAGATTTCAGCCACTAACTGCCACATATCTGCTGCTGAAATACCCACCTGCCTGTTTTCTTGGTTCCGCTTATTGCTGACACTATAAATTTTTTAATTTATTTTTTATTTTTTATTTATTTTTGGAGAGACACAGAGATATAAACAGAGAGGGAGAGGGAGACAGAGATGGGCGCGCCAGCATTCTCTCAGCTGCTGTGAACGAAATCCAGATGTGTGCGCCCCCTTGTGGGCAAGTGCGGCATTGCGCCCTTGCATCACTGCATCTGGCTAAACGTGGGACCTGGACATTGGAACCAGCGTTCTTAGGCTTAGCAGGCAGGTGCCTTAACCGCTAAGCCATCTCTCCAGCCCTGACACTATAAATTTGAAGAACACAGTACTGGGGGCCAGAGATTTTCATGAGTTATTCTGACACTTGTTAAGATAAGTCTCCTCTTTTCCACCTAATCTGTTCAGGGTCCCTTTCCAGGCAGCCCAGGACTACTTCGCCCTGAACCAGAGCTTGGCCTTGGGTGGAAGAAGATGCTGTCATGGGAGATGTCTGGACAAAGTAAAGGCCCCCAGGGTAACTAGAATTTGGGAGCCGGCACAGGCTTGATCATTCTAGATTGAATCTAAAGCCTTAAAGCTGTACCGAGGGGGCACTGCTCTCCGTAATGGGTTAGGTTGGAAGCCTCAATGCGGTACCAAGGTCAGGTTAAAATAGGAACTTAAAATGGGAATATATAACTTCTGGGGGAATGGTAGAAGAATGTGTGAAGGGTTGTAATGGGCCCATGGCCTTGCAGCTACGGAATCTGATTGGGCCCTAATCTATGGTTCTGTTGGAAGCTGTTTTACCTTAGTGGGCACTCACTCCTCCGTAACAGAGGGCTTGACCAGGCCCATGGTTTGTACATGTTACTCTATGGTAAGGCATCCTTAAGCTTTCCTCTCCAGGGGGCCGCCCATGTGGGCACCAGCTTGAGGGAGAGACCCGGTCTCCTCTCCTCGCTCTGCTCATTACACTGGGCTGGGCACGTGTAAAATCCCCATTAGGAAATGCCTGCTTCATCATGCCCGTGAGCCCGACCCACTTCTGGTGCCAACACCACTTCCCCTGCTCCCGGTCTGTGCTACAGACCAGACTTGGTAATTTCAAGCGGGAATTTTCTGGTGACTACGGGCTCAAGGTGAAACATTCTAAATTGAGGATTCTGTGAGAACTTGACTGGTTCGCATTCCATGTTGGATGGGCATTGGACGGAAATTTGGACTTGACCATCATTAGCAGGGCCTGAGAAATTTGCATGGGAACTCCAGTACATCACTCATAGTGTGTCCTGGCCAGGGACCCCATCCCCCACCAGCTGGCTCCATTTACCAGAACGCAGGCCCCTCGCCTCACGTTATCATGGCTGTAAGAAGATCCGAACCGTAGTCTATGAAATCGAAACCAGCACCACTCCGGGCTGAGACAGATGAGAACACAGCTCCACCTCCCTCCCAGCTCCCAGAGGCCCGCGTGGAACACCTCCCTCCTGCCCATCAGCTGACTCCGGGCGCTGTTTTTCTCTTTCCTTGATCATCCAGTGCCAGCCCTGGCTTTCTACCCAAAAGAACCTCCAGAAGCAGCTTGGCTGCTGCTGCCCACATGGGCCCAACTAAAATCCAAGGAAGAACCCAGTCCCCTCTGCCTGCTGGGGAGATGCCAGATCTTTCCCTCCTGCAACAGTGACACATACATCAATGGGCCTAGCAGCTCTCCTGTCAGCCCTTCACCACCTTTTGACGTGGTGACAGCACACCCCACTCTACTCCCAGAAGCCTCAGGCCATGATAGAATTGCCATCTTCCATTACAGAAATCCACAGGCCAACCTGGGACAAGTGACACTTACTACTAATGACACTCTGACTCTGGAGAGAGTCCTCCAGGCACAGGCTTGCCACACAGGCTCCAGCTGGGACAATGACTCCAGAGGGCTATGCAAACGAGGCCCTAACTAATGTTGGGCCAAATACACAGATGCAGGGTGGGAGGGGGCGGCGGCATCTCTCAACCAGATGAGACAAGCTTTTCTTGAAGGGGCCAGAGCAGGAGCATGAAGAGCCAGTAACCTGAGGCACATGAGCAAATTGACAGTTTTATGAGAGATTTTGTCAAGCATACCACAGGTGCACACAGTTTGATCCAGAGGCCCCTGAAAGCCCGTCAATGGTGAACACAGCCTTAACTCGATCACCTATGATGTGAGTGAGATGCCAGTTGCAGCACCTGGAAGGGTTTGCGGGAAAGAACATGGTGAAATTCTTCAAATCGCTTCCACGGTAATAGCCAACAGAGAGGCTGCCACCAGGAAGAAAGAGGACAGAGGAGGCGAGAGGAGAGGAGGCGAGAGGAGGGCTCAAGTGCTCACAGTTGCCTTGAAAGAAGCCATGGACCCCAGTACATCCAGGGAAGAAACAAGGGGAAGAGGGTAACACTGTCCCTTAGGCAAAGATCAATGCACTCACTCTGAGAGGCCTGGAAGAACAAATTCCTGGGACAGAAGGAAGGGGCAAGCATGTCCAGGAAAAGACCCCAGGAAAGGGATACATTCAAACCTGCAGGAGTCACAGCTTCCCAGCAGGCCCAAGCCCCTAACCCCAAGAGCCTGGATTGGGTTTCTGACTCACACTGTGTATGAGTGGGCTCCCGTGTGGTTGGCCTCAGAAGCCCATGCTCAGAATTAATCTGGGGGTGGCGGGGTGCAAACTATGGACTTCATTTTGGTCACTGATGCAGCCATATCCACTGTAACCACTCCCATTTGAAGAATCAACAAAGAATACGTCACCACTGAAGGAGCAACAGAGACCACCAAGAAATAGCAGTTCTGCAAACCCACAAGATTGCTCAGTAGGCCACTGGGTCTGTCAGTAATTCCTGTATTTGCCTGAGGACCCAGGACCTCTATTAGGGACAGACTTACTATCTAAACTGGGCACTACAGTTACCATGGACTTGGGTCCCATGACCAGCCCCAGCCCCCTGCCTGTGCTGATGCTGGAAGTTTACCCAGAAAAGGAATGGAGGCTTCAGCAGCAGACAAAAGGGAAAAGACTCAGGATGCGTCACATATTAACTGGTACCTGGAGCAGTTTCCCAGGTCTGGGACATTTGAGCAGGGATTGGCCTTGCCATGGGCCACCCACTAGTAATGGTGACACTGAAACCAGGCACCACCCTGGTGAGGATAAAACAATATCTGACTTCCCTGGAAGCCTGGCTCAGGAGAGCCCCCTGTGGTAGTTTGAATATATGGACCCCAATATATTCAGTGTTTTATTAGTTTATAATTTGCATCTGCAGCCACCTTGCTAGAGGCAATGTCAATAGGCGGTTCTTGAGGAGTGGTGATGGATTTGAGATTCCATTGTAAAGATATGCAAAGTGTGCCTAGTAGGAGTTCCTGAAGTGTGCTGTGACTTCTGGCTGTAGCTTTGCTCTGTGTGCTGTGTGCCTGGTTGGTTTTTTCCCTCTCTGCTTGGCCCTGTGAAGGCAGGCCAGCTTCTTCTGCCATTATGGAACTTCCCCTGGATCTGTAAGCTTCAATAAATAATATCCCTGGTCTGGAAGTTCATCTCAGTGAACCTGAAGCCAGGCACCACCCTGGTGAGGATAAAACAATATCTGACTTCCCTGGAAGCCTGGCTCGGGTTAGCCCCCACAGCAAAAGACTCAAAGATGAGGGAGTTTTTATGAAAAATCCAGTCTCCATGGAACACACCCTTGCTCCCAGAGATCAATGATTATGGACCAGTCCAAGACCTCTGCAGGGTCAGCAATGCCAGTGAGACCCTCACCCCATGGTCTTCAGTCCTTTAACTTTGCTGAGACTGATTGCCCCAGTGGCTGCTGTATTCACATGCCTGGTTTTGAAGGATGCTTTCTCCTGCCTGGGGTTAGCAGAAACGAGCCAGCCTCTGTTCTATTTTGAATTGGAAGACCCAGAGACTAGTTCAAAGGGGCAATTGACGTGGACCCACCTGCCACAAGGGTTCAAAAATGCCCTTGCCATTTTTTGGAGAGGCACTGGCAAAGGACTTAGAAAGCTGCTGACCTTCTGGGTGCACCGGTTGCAGTCCATTGATAATCTATTGCTGTCAACTCTCACCAGAGATGTCTGTGAGAAGGGCAGTGAAGAGCTGCTGCACCTCCTACAAGAGGAAGGATAGGAGGTCTCTAAGAAGGAAGAGGTCACTTACTTAGGGTATCACCTCAGCCAGGTACAGAGGAGACTAGAGGAAAGACACAAATGAGTGATCATCTGGTACCCCTGCCCCAAAACTAAGAACCAACTCAGAGAGTTCCTACAGACAACCGTGTCCTGTCAACTCTGGATCCAGAATGCTCTACCATTGCTAAGCCTCTTCACAGTGCCCTCCGAAGACCTGGTACAGTCCCCTTGAAGTGGAAAAAGGAGGAAGAGGATACCTTTGACCAACTCAAGAAAAATCTAAGTGAGGCTGCTGCATTGGCACTGCCAGAGGTCACCTGCCCCTTTACCCTCGATGTACATGAAAAAAGGGGGACTTGAATTAGGGGCCTTAACCCAGGAGGCCCATGGAATAAACCAGTGGCATACCTGCCCAAAAGATTGGACCCAGTGGCTTATGGATAAGCCCACTTGCATCCAGGCACTTGCGGCCATGGTATTACTGGTGCAAGAGGCAGACAAATGAACTTTGGGACAGAACATCATTGTCAAAGTACTGCACCAGGTCACCTCTTTGCTAAATGGGACAACCAGCTGCTGGATGACTGGAGGACAAATGGCTCAATATCAGGCATGCTAGGAGAAAGTCATGGCAGAGATCTTCTCCTCACAACTGGACTTCAAGGATGAGCTCCTCCCCAACTCACATACGGAACTCTTTCCTGATGGGACAGGGGGAGTACCACACTGGGAATGCTGTGACCACCACAGACCAGGTCACAGATGAGGCTACTACCCAATCACTGGTCTGCCCAAAAGGCTGAGCTCCACGCTCTGACCAGAACACTCTCCCTCACAGAGGAAAGCAAACCGTAATTTATACTGACTCATTGCCACTTTGCACATACGTGGAGCAATATATCAAGAAAGAGGGGCTGGAGAGATGGCTTAGGGGTTAAGGCGCCTGCCTCCTAACCCTAAGAACACTGGTTCCAATCTCCAGAGGTTCCAATCTCCAGGTCCCACCTTTAGCCAGATGCAGTGACGCAAGGGCGCAATGCCGCACTTGACCACAAGGGGGCACATACATCTGGATTTCGTTCGCAGCAGCTGAGACACTGCTCCCGCGCCCATCTCTGTCTCCCTCTCCCTCTCTCTCTCTCTCTCTCTCTCTCTCTATCTGTGTCTCTCTCCTAAAAAAAATAATAAACAAAAAAAGAAAGAGGAATGCTCACCCCAGGGGGCAAAGAAATAAAAAACAGTGGCCAAATCCTCCAAGTCTTAGAAGCTGTCTGAGCCCCTTGGCCATAGCAGTGGTTCATTGCCAAGCTCACGCAAGGCATCAGGAAGGGGTAAGTTGGGGAAACCAGCTTGCAAACCACACAGCAAAACAAGCAGCCCTCAATAGAGACACAGCCCTATGGTCCCCTCTCACGACCTCTTGGAAGGTTTGGTTCACATTCCCAGTACTCCCAAGTGGCCCATCTAGGATACAGAAGAAAGAAAAGAGGCAACAGACCAAGGAGCGATGGAGAATCCTGAGGGCTGGCTAATCACTTCTGATGGGAAAATAATCGTCCCAAGGGGGGACTGCACCCAGCCAGTCCAACAGGCCCATCACGTGACTGGGAAAGCCGGCCTTGCGCGACCTGTTGCAAAGACACCAGATAGTCCCCAAATTGGCAGTTTTAGCCCAGCAGGCCAGCAGAGCCTGCCTGCAGTGTGCACAAAATAACCCCAAGCAGGGCCCCAGCACCCTTTTTTTGCCACAAAGATGGGGATTCCATCCCTTTGAGCATCTAGAAGTGGACTTCATGGACATCCAGCCCAGTAAATGATATTGGAACGTGCTAGTTACAGTCTGTACTTTTGCAGGATGGGTACAGGCATTCCCCATCAGCATAGAAAAACTAACCTCCAGAAGTTCTTAGAGGAGTTAGTCAACTCTGTAAAGGAAATTGCTGGACATTTAAATCTGTCTCCTCCCCTCATGGCTCAGGACCCCCTACATTTCTGAAACCCAGGAAATTGGGTCTGGAAAATGATCCCATCCTGGGGAAGCTTAGACCCCCAGATGTGAGGGGCCATACAAAGTTATCCTAACCACTCCCTCAGCTCTTAAAGTTGCAGGTGCCATGCTCTGGATCCATCACACCTATGCCAAGGCAGCCTCTAACCAAGACCCCTTGTAACTGTGGCTCTCCAAGAAGAGCCGAGACGAGGGTCCTGCTCACCCCCAGATCCTGATTGTCTGATGACAACGTACATCACAGCCAAAGCATCTCTGACCTTGGAAGCTATGCTTACCCAAGACTCTGGGGGTCTTGCAACTGATGTACCCCAGATCATGGGCCTGGCCCCTGTAACTACCAGTGCTTGTTCAGGGAATGGCATGGCCCCTGGACCATCTCCTTCAGGACACCCCCATAGCTAAAGGAGTAAATCAGAAGTGTAGTAGATAATTGCCGGATAAAGAACATGATTGAATGACTTTTTAGGGTGGGGGCAGTATCATCTAAACTGGAGCACATGCATTGACTACAAAGTCTCAGACTGTCCAAGGGGTACAGTTAAAAAGGGAGGTGTCCAAATGGAGTTGACTCTTAAGAGTCCCGTTACTTGGGGAACTCACAAAGAGGCATTAATATTAAATGGGAAAGCTGGCGTCCCACAGTGATCCTCTGGTTGTTGATAAGACAACAAGTTACTGTCCTGGTGAGTAAAGTCAACTCCCTAGACAGAAAAATAACCCCACCAATCAGTCCAGCCCAAGGTCATTTGACCCTGAAATCTACCCTAATCAAGACGTTGTCCCCAGTAACTGCTAGTCATAAACTGGCATTAACGAGGCAAGTCCCTCTTTGGGAAGAGATTGCTGGTTATGTCTGCGAGCTAGCCGGAGCCTAGATTAAACAATAGGAGAAAGGGGGTTAACTGGGCTGCCGTTTCAAGTTGTAGGAGAGGTTCTAGGCTGCACTAGGCTGGCCATGAAGACAGTGGCCCCCAAGGGAGCATGCTTTGTCTGCCCTAAAGGTATCCGAACTTGTTATCCAGGAGGGAAATGGAAGCTAGTATTCCAGTCTCCCAACTTGCATGTGTTCTCAGGAGATAAAGTCGGCCAGTACTTTACAACCCAGGGAGGAAAAACTGGAGCGAATACCAGAGAGCCCATTTTGTTAGGATTTTCCTGGCAGGAACCTTAGCCACCAGTTCCACCATAATGGGCCTTCCAAGTACGGCAAAGTCAAGTTTCTAGCCAGATTCAAGAGGACCTGACCATTGTCCAACAGAGCACAGTCACCCTCCAGGACCAGACAGACTCACTGACAGCAATGGTCCTGCAGAACCGGAGAGAACTAGATTTGACTACTACGGAGAAAGGGAGAATATATGTGTTCCTGCATGAAGAATGTTGCTTTTATGCCAATCAGTTGGGGTTAGTAAGAGAAAATGCTAGGCAATTGTCAGAAAGAGTTAAGGATAGGAACAAAAAGGGAGGCAAACAATTTGGGAAGCTGTTTGGACAATGTGGGGACCTTGGCTTGCACCCCCAGCAGGGCCCCTAACCATTATCTTTTTGGGCTTGCTGTTTGGGTCCTGCATTCTCAACCTTTTTAAATTTTTTTAAAAATTTTTATTTATTTGGTGGGGGGGAGAAGAGGCAGATAGAGAGAAAGAGAGAATGGGCGTGCCCGGGCCTCCAGCCACTGCAAATGAACTCCAGATGCATGTACTTCCTTGTGCATCTGGCTTACACGGGTCATGGGGAATTGAACTGGGGTCCTGAGGCTTCACAGGCAAATGCCTTAACTGCTAAGCCATTTCCCCAGCCCTCATTCTCAACCTTTTATCTAAGTTTGTCCAGAATTGGATAGAGGCAGTAAAATTACAGGTGTTATGTCAAGGATACCAATGAATTCCCACAAAATAAGGTAAAACAAATAAGGTATTATATAGGTGAAGAAGAGGGAACGTGGGGAAACAATGTAAAATTACAAAGTTGCTTGGAAAGAAGGCCTGAGGCTGCCATGGCAACCCTCTTCCTGCCCAAAGACACGAGGCCAGCTAGTCTTGCTTACTAAAGATAAGGACTGCACACACTCCATTTTGGAATTTCTCCCTTGTACACCACCTCCCCATTTCCTTGTGTGAACTGCAGGCACTAACAGCCCCATATCTGCTTCTGGTTGCCTGCTTGATTGGCTCTGCTTGTCACTGAAAATAAAGTTTGAAGGACACACAGTGCTGGAGGCCAGAGACTTTCAGGAGATGTCTTGACTTCAGACCATGTGTGAATAAATCTCTTTCCCACCCAATTTAGTGTTGGGTCCATCTCTGTAGGGACATCTCCTGAATCACTACTATGGAAGGAAGAGGTTAGTGGGCGAAGCTTGTTGTATACATGGGAGGTTTTTTTACTAGAATTTTGAGAGAAATAGCTGAGTGACAGCAAACTTAGATCATGTACTGTGAATAGCCCCATTGTGAATGGAAATGAGGAAGTGCTGGGAACCTCTGAGAGTTCAGACAGCAGGGAATCTCACTAATTGAGATGAGAATTAAACACTTATACTAAAAATCTATAAGCAACAAACCATCCTATGGGATATATTGTATCATGATTCATAACTTAATTAAAGGTATTATAAATGAGTTTAGATGAACTATGAACTTCACTATGTAGTAAAGCTAATTTTTAAAATTTATTATTTTATCTTTTTATTTTTATTTATTTCTCAGGATGGCCTCGAATTTATAGAGATCCTCCTACCTCTGCCTCTTGGGTGCAGGAATTAAAAGTGTGTGGCACCACACTAAGCTTCCATGTCACCTTATGAGCTAATCTGGGAAGGTTCATGGTCTGGGCTCTTGCCCCAGTGTGGCCTTCAGGACAGCCTGGTTCCCTTTTCTCCCCAACTCATCGGAGCCTTGATAGTCTCATCTTGCTGAAACCCACCTCAAGGGACAGCAGTCCCAAAAGACATCAACAAGCCTGAAGTCAGATTTATCCACCCTTCATCGCATGGGGCTTGGAACCTTCTAGATGGGGCCTGAAAGTCTCAATATTCCTGAGGGGCCCTTGGTCTCTCCCAGTGGGACAGGCACAAATGTCACCAGATATGGTCAGTCATGCCTTGGGGAAGGAGGCAGCATCAGCCTGGGTGAGAGCCACGCATCTAGAAAAAGAACAGCTGTTAACGACAACTAGCCAGACACACCACCAACCCATGGTAGAAACCCCAGGGAGCCAGAGGTGAACACAGAGCACCTTGGCCACCACGTCCTTGGCTACAAGGCTTTCTGGCAGTCCAGGTCACCAGCAGGTGGCTTTGAGAAGGTGAGATCTCTGGCTCAAAGGTTCTGAGCTACTGATGGCCAGCAAGAGAGATTTGACACAACAACAATGTCCAATCCAAGCTTGGGGGCTCATGCATGTAATTCCAACACTTGGAAGGCTGAGGCAGAAGGAGCAGTGTGAACTTGAGGCCAGCCTGGGCTACAGTGCTAATTTGTGTTTTACATGTGTGAAATAGAGCTATATTGGATGAATGATAGAAAAAAATGGCATTATAAATATAGCTTTCAGTTCTCATATCAAATTGTAAATATATAACTCCTTATGTTACTAGGAATAGAGCATCATAAATCAGTAGCTAAAAGGAAAATACACGAACTTTTTTCTCAATTCACTGGGGCAAATCTGAAACAATTATTTGTTTAGACTTTATTTTACAGAACTCATTCAATTTGGCATGTATTACTTTGCCTTTTGGTTTGTGTGTGGACAAAGTTTCTAAAATATATTAAAGGGAGTGATTTAAAGTTGTTTGCATTTTATAACCCACATCAAAGAAAAATTATTCAACACAGTTTTCAAAAGTAGTTGCATCTGTTGTCCTTCAGCCTAACACCATGAACAGAGGAGAAGAGGAACATATTCAGAAAAAAAGACTTGTTTTGAATTAAAACAATAATCTATTTTTATTAGATCTGTATTTCTATTTTTAATATTAGCATAAGGGGTGCTATTCAAATTACTGCTATATGCTAATTCTTCCCATCTGTTTCTTTATGGGTTTTTGAAAATGGAAGTGACAGAAATAAAATCTAGAACAATTAACCAGCAAAAATTCTACAGACCATGAAAGATATTTTTCCTCATTAATATAATCAGTGTCTGCAATGTATCAAAAATCTAAAGTCTGGGATGGCCGGGTGTGGTGGCGCATGCCTTTAATCCCAGCACTCGGGAGGCAGAGGTTGGAGGATTGTCTTGAGTTCAAGGCCACCCTGAGACTACATAGTTAATTCCAGGTCAGCCTGGGCCAGAGTGAGACTCTACCTGGAAAAAAACAAACAAACAAACAAAAAAACAAACAAACACACAAAAAAATAAAGTCTGGGCTGGAGAGATGGCTTACTGGTTAAGGCATTTGCCTGCAAAGCCAAAGGATCCCGGTTCGACTCTCCAGGACCCATGTACCCACGTAAGCCAGATGCACAAGGGGGCACATGCATCTGGAGTTTGTTGGCAGTGGCTGGAGGCCCTGGTGTGCCCATTTTTTTTCTCTCTCTCTGTCTTGCTGTTTCTCTCTGCCTCATTCTCTCTCTCAAATAAATAAATTAATTTAAAAAAATCTAAAGTTTTCATAATAAAATCAGTTTTAATATTTCTTGATAAAATAAGTACATTCGAATACATCAAGAATAAAACTTTAGTTTGTATTCTATTCCATGGTTATCTTACTTGTTTACATTCAAAACTCCATAATTTAAAATTGTCAAACAAATTTATTTTCCAAAATTTGAGGGAGCAGAACACAATTTTATCCAAAATGTTCAACATTTTCTCAACCAACAGTATGTTTGTTGACTGTTGACTTAATGCATATTAGTGTGTGTGTGTGTGTTTTCCAAGATCTGGACAGCTCATCTTCATTGTGTATCTGTTACTATCAGTGAAACAACATAATGCAGAATCAACACTTTGAAGGGAAGACTGTCTCAGCACCGAGTTACTTAACCCTAGGAGACTCAATTTTCTCCTCAGAAACCTTGACCACTTAGCAGCACTTCTGATCTTCAGTTATATTTTTGTCACAGTTTCACAAATACATAGGAGTTGAAGAGAGCAATGTCAGACAGACTAAAAGTGGAACACAGCACAGTAATCAGAGAAGGTCTCTTTTGGAGAAGGTGTCAGATGTCTGTGAACTGAACTGTCTACCACAAATAGGGTTGGTGTCTGTAAATAGCTATACCTATCGCAGCTCCAGTCAGCCTTGGTTAGCCTGAACGAAACGAGCAGAGGCACCGCAACATACATGAAATAATACAACTTGAAGCACACACTCAGATTTGTGCAGAGCCATGACAGCTTCAGCCGTGTGGATAGCAAGGTCACAGGAACTAAAGGACAGTCATTGCCTCCAAAAAGCCTTAATTTCTAACTCAGTGACACTTGGACCTAATTCCAGCGTAGGAGTCCTGGATAGCAAAAGGATAAACCAAACTCAGAGACATTTCCCAAAGGATTAAAAAACTGTATTTCCTTGTAAAATATTTTAGGAAATCCTTTACAGCCTTGAGGTTTTGGTTCTATGAATAGTGTGTCTAATTCGGGCAGTAGACTTCTTCAAGTCTATGAATAATGGAGTGAGCATTCAGGGCCAATGTTCGATCCCGCATCCACGGAGGAGTCACCTAAATGACTGAGAAAATGTGCCCATCTATTTTGAGTTGCTACTTTTTAAAAACATTCATAGATTCATTTTCTTGTTATTATTCTCTAAGTTATGCATAGTTCCAATGATCAGAACTTACACTGAATTAGTTATTATTAGTAATACTGAGATAATTTAAATTATATGAGAGGAAGTACACCATTTACATTAGATATTATACACTATATACATGTGAATTTGCACTCTTAGATTGCAGGGTCCCATAGCCACTCCCATACAAAAGTTGAGAGATAGCTGTATTACATCTCTCTCTCTCTCTCTCTCTCTCTTTCTCTTTCTTACACACACACATGAACACATATATACATATCATGAGTTACAAAGACAAAAATGAATTTTATGAGTTTGCATTCCAAATTAAAACTACTACTTGGAGCATTTCTATCTAGTAACATGTCTACGAGTAGAGATAGTATATTTATAAATATTTATTTAAATTATGTTAGTGTAAGAAAACATTTAAAACCTAAAAATCGCTAAAGAAAATTACCATATTCTTAGACAAGGAAAGTTTAAATTACCATTTAATGAGGCAGATATCACTTTGAGGCATTTGATTTAAATTTGGTTGTCCCAAAATTATAATTTAGAAGCTCATTTCTATAATGTAATTGTCCTATAGTGAAGAAGGCCACACACCTTAGTGTTCCTTCAGAAATAGTCCATAGGTCCGTTTTACTTTTAATTGTCAAGAACTCGAGGAGCTGAAGATTCTTGGTTTACAGCTTTCTCGGTATGAAATGTGTGCATTCTAAACATGAAATAAGAAACTGAGATGGAGGGCGTGCATTCTGTAATAACTGCCCGTGTGTGAGGTACTGAGCTGAACAATCTTCTGTTCACAAAAGATCCCAACTAGAATTCTGGGAATCCTAATTTCCATGGAGTAGTTGCATGTTGAATTTCAGCTATAGTAATAACTGTTGCTTATGTGTACTGGCTCAGTGTCAAAGGTCAGAAGTGTGCCATTGATGGATATCTGACTGAACTGATGCAGGCAGCAGTCATACATATATAATCATACAAGCTTCAGGGTATGACATTCTGTCTTTCTCTTTGTTAAGGATTTGGTCATGGTCCAACTACAGTGAGAGCTTTCTAGGTTGTCAATGCCTTTACCTCCCCTGCACCTCAACACACAAATACAGGACACCAGTGATGAGAAGAACTAAGACTTTTACATCCTTTTCTAAAAATATTCACCAATGATCACTGTGGTAGTTTGAATATATGGCCCCCAATATATTCAGTGTTTTATTAGTTTATAGTTTGCATCTGCAATCACCTTGCTAGAGGCAATGTCACTGGGGGCAGATATGAAGGTGTGGTGGTGGGTTTGAGATTCCATTGTAAAGATATGCAAAGTGTGCCTAATAGGAGTTCCTGAAGTGTGCTGTGGCTTGACTGTAGCTTTGCTCTGTGTGCTGTGTGGCTGGGGGCTTTGCTCTCTTGCTTGGTCTTGTGAAAGCAGGCTGCTTCTCCCGCCATTATGGAACTTCCCCAGGATCTGTAAGCTTCAATCAATAAATATCCCTTCCTCCATAACTGTGCCTGGTCTGGAAGTTCATCTCAGTGAACCTGAAGCTGTCTGCTACAATCACTAATATATAGAAAAAAATGGACCACAATCACAGAAGAAACCAGTGACTTTCAGTGAACATCTATTCCCCAAGAAATTAAGTACTAGCATAAGGAATCAGTATTGAAAACTGAGAGGATTATATATGGTTATGTTTTCTGGGTTAATATGCACATGTGGAAATTAGCAGACAGCCTCAGATATCAGTCATAACCTTCCATCTTGTTTGAGAAAGGGTCTCTTTGTGTTGAAATGCAGATTTAGCCAAGCTAGCTTGACCTCAAGTTTCTGATTCTTCTGTCTCAACTCCTTGAGATCCAAACTTGTGTCAGCATTGATGTGACAAGTACTTTATCCACTGAGCCACGTCCCCATATGCCATATACGGTTTTAAAATATGATCTTGATTTGATGAACATGTCTCAAATCAATATTTTCATTCTAATATTTCTATTATCAATTGTGTGGATTTTTTTCTCTGTGTGACGTGAATAGAGTCAATTATTATGGAAAGTATAAAAATAACATAGGGAGGATGCTAGATGAAGGGACTATAAGAATATAACTTAAGCCGGGTGTGGTGGTGCACACCTTTAATCCCAGCACTTGGGAGGCAGAGGTAGGAGGATCACTCTGAGTGCCAGGCCACCCTAAGAATACAGAGTGAATTCCAGGTCAGCCTGGGCTAGACTGAAACCCTATCTCGAAAAAAAAAAAAAAAAAAAAAAAAAGAATATAACTTAGAGAATTTATATTTAATGTATTCAACATAACACAGTGGGAATCAGAAGCCAATAACAATTTCAAATTGCTATTAGTTTATCATTGAATATTAACACATAGCAAATTATTGATGTGAGCAAGGCACTTCAATTACTAATGTCAAGGTGGATAACTAGTACAAAATATTATAAGAATAATAAATATTCATTAGAACAACCCTACAATATTTCAGTAGAAATATCAAGAGACCAATACCTTGAAATACATGAAACTAAACATCTCACTCAAGAAAAAGATGATAAACTAAAATGTTTTTGGAACCAGGTCAGAATCCTATGGAGACAAAATTATGTTCTTCAATGTCAAGCTCTCACTAATCTTTGGCTAAAAGAGGGGTTACATACATCACATTCTCCCTAAATTAATAATGCTTATCCCATTTAAAGTATGCTGACTTCACTTGCCCTTGGAGAATCTGTTGTTCTTTTTCAGAAGGTAGCAAGACCAGAGGAGATAAACTACCCCTTGAATTTCATCCAAACCACAGCTGAAATCACAGAGGAATTGGGAAGATGAGCAAGAGTGTTGCTTCCATGCTGAACCTGACAAGCAGCACCAGGGTGAAGGAGACAGACCCTGAGGATACTCAGCACCTACCAAAGCAGAGATCCAGAGGCTCCTAAGAGCCCACCACTGAAGTAGCCTTAAAACTCACCCAGCACAGTTGAGGGAATTTTGCAAAAAAGCAGGTGGAAAGATTATAAGAGCCACAGGTTGAGACTTCATGCCCCGAGGCATTCCCTCCCCCCCCAAAATAACTGACCTCTGCTCCTACAATGCATAGACCACAACCCCACAGAGAATACCTGCAACCCCCTGAGAAGCATCCCCAGTGCAATGGGGGCAGGAAAATTGGAAAAGAGGGTACCGACACATGATATATCCATACAAAATGTGTTGTTAATAATAATAATAACATACATAAAAAGAAATTAAGTTTATATTTGAAACCGTTTCCAGAGAATAAAACCTTTAACTATATGGATTCACTGAGGAAATCATTAATAAATCATTAAAATAAAATAAAATAAAATAAAAAAATAATAAATCATTAAAATTTCATGTAATGTCTTTCAAAAATACAGAGGACATAGGAACACCTTCACCTGAAGTGCTATGCCAGGGTTATCCTGATATCCAAGTCAGGCCAAGACATTATGACAAAAGAAATGATAAATTTTCTCATTAGTGCACATAGTTCCTTAACAAATTATTATCAAGTTGAATCCAGTAACGGAAAGTAGAATATATCAGAGACAGGGAAGCTCATTCAGTTCGTGATATAATCCGAGGAAGAATAAAGCAATCAGCGGTGGTTATAGAAAGTGCTATGCAACATTTCAACACTCATATTTGTTGATGAAATGTTCAGCCACCTTGAGTGTTTCCCTAACCTGAAAGAGGCAGGTACACTGTCACTAATGGTGAGACGTGAACAAAGCCATGGTTTCTATTATCACCTTGCCTGTTCTGGAAGTTCTGAGTAGTGGGGGGTAAAAAAAAAATAAAACCTCCCAGGTTTGAATGGAATAATTGACAACTTCATATTAAAATAGAACATTATTATTAGCTATTTATTTGTAACTGGAATCAACCAAATAAAATCACAGGCTCTCAACAATGAAATCTGATACCCTCGCCAGAGGCTCAAATCCATGAGCTCATTTTGGTTTGGACTAGAACCTTTAGAAACATGAGATAAATAAGCCTTTGCTCTTTTTCAGTTAACTATTTCAGGGATTTCATTATAGGGACAGGAAGATGACAAAGGCAAGCAGTCACTTCAAGGTTATACAGTATAAACAGAAGATAGTGATGAGACCAACAGTCTCAAAGAGTCTTTAATAGAAATGAACCATGTGCAGGATATATATGAGGATCAAGAAAATGACTTCATCTAGAAGCTGTAGACTGTTACTAGAAAATTTTCAGTACCTGGGATGGGATACCTTCCAGTGAGTTGTTGGCCAAGGAGGTCCCGGTAGCCTCCAAAACATTAAAGGCTTTTGCCAAAGCCCTTGGTTTCCCCTGAGAAACAGATAGTAAGACCCTATTGCTGAAGACATCTCTTGCCGGAGAGGCAAGGTCACTGAGAAAGCAAGCTGGTGCTGAGCAGAAAACCTTCTCCCTGTAGACCAGCCAACTGAAAGCTGGAAAAAGCTGCACTGCATGCAGAGTATGGGAGACAGAAGTCATCAGCAGTGAAAACAGTGGACGCTGAATATTCAAATTTGGCCAGACAGGCCCAAAGACTGAACGGTGCAATAGTGGCATGTCTACTCGTGGGGTAACCAACTGCTCTATAATTGACTGAAGGCCCTCTCTACGGGAGGGAATACATACCTGGTACTGAAAACCTAAGCAAAGTCTATGGTAGGTAAGGTCATAAGCCTTAGGGGTATAAAGCATGCCCATATCTAAATGTATATACTATTCCCACCAAGCTGCCCGGAAAATACTACACTTAATGCTCATATTCACATATTAATGCTACTCTCACTTCTGGTTAGAGAAGCTTCTCTTTCAGATGGCGATGACCACTGGGATGATCCAAAAGGCAACATAATGCTGAGAAGAAGGGATGGAGAAGTGCCCAGCACTGAAACATCTCTGTCACACCCTCCAAGGCTCAGGGATCATTGCGGAAGAGGGGCGGATAGAATGGAAGAGCCAAAGGAAGGGTAGACTCCCTACAATGCAACTGCCCAGACAGAAATTGGCCTTGATATCCATGACCTTGCTGTGCCTAGCAATACCTCCGCAAGACCCTCATAGTAGAAGTAAAAGAGGATGACATCATATTAAAAAAGAGACTAATGGAGAGAGGGAGGGATATGATGGAGAGTGGAGTTCTAAAGGGAAGGGGGAGGGGAGGGAAAAATACGCACCTTTGGTATGTAAGTATGTTTTGTTGTCAATAAATATTAAAAAAAAAAAAAAGAAAATGACTTCATTTACCTGTTCAGAAAATATGTGCTGGGCACTCGGGAGGCAGAGGTAGGGGGGTCACTGTGAGTTTGAAGCCACCATGACACTACATAGTGAATTCTAGGTCAGCCTGGGCTAGAGTGAGACCCTACTTCAAAAGACCTATAGATTCTCCCCAAATAAATTACATTAAGAAAATCTACTCGTCTATCCACACAGAGTGATTCATCTTTCAGTCTTCAAATTCATTAAATCAGTTTCTCATTTAGGATTTTTAGCCCAAGAAAGATGTGAGAGTAGTAATCAGTCACTTTTGATTATAGTACATTACAGGGCCTGTCTGTCATTGGGGCTGTTGTAATAGCTTTCGTTGCCTCTTATTTTCCCTTCTTCTGCTTTGCTTTGTCAAAATGTCATTAAAGCATTGGATGTGCAGCTGAGAACTGTAATACAGCAGAACAGGAGATGTAGCATCCTTTCTGAATGTTGGGATCTTGTCTTTAAGTCAAGTCAAACTAACATTTAAGGCCATTGCCCATGAGGCAACAGCCTTGGTCACAGCCTTGGGACTCAGCTGGTTGCTGGTTGGATCACACTGTCCAGTGCATAAATAAATGAAATACTACTGGCCATGGTATTCTCAATAACTCAGAAGCCTGGTAAATGTTCTAGTCCCCAATTCAGTAGATGACATTCTCAAAGTCAGGCTTATAATTCGCTTTTATAAAATGGGATCTGGAAAAGAATTAAGAGGAATAATATCTTAAAAGGCTTTTCAGTAAAGTAAAAAATGAGAGAGATGTATTAGAGGAAGTCAGAATCACATGCTCCTGCTGCCATCTCTCCACAGACATCAGTTTGAAGAGATTTTAGTAGGCCCCTCTATTTTTATGGAAGCTTAGACAGGTATAGAATAATAAAAGAACCTTTGAAAAAAAGAAGCAATTAAAACAATTAAACAGAAATCATTGAACTGAAACCTACAATAAGCAAAACAAAAAACACAAAAGAAGATTTTATAAGCAGAAGCGATCAAAGAGAATATTAGTGACCTTCAAAATAAGCCCATTTCAAATACACAGGTGAAAAAAGAAGAAAGAAAAAAAAAAAACAAAGAGAAACACAAAAATTTGATAACATTAATGAACTAATATTCAGATTGTTGGTGTTCAGTATGACTGGAAAATGCCAAACAGGACAAATAGTTTTTCAAAGAGATGATAACAACAGATTCCCAAATACATAGAAGGACACGTGTTTGGGCATCTAAATTTAATTCCAAGTCTATCCCAAGGCACATTATAATGAAGCTTTCAAATTTTCAAGATTCTCAAAATAAAAGAGGGGGAACAAAAAGAAATAGCATATAAGGATGTCCAAGCTCACCTAATAGCATACTCATCAGCAGAAGGCTCAGAGGCCAAGAAGAGTGAAATTATTTTCATAGGGTAGAAAGAAAACAATTAAACACCCTAACAACAAAGTTGTCCATTAAAATTCGAATGAGATAATAACACTCTTAGACAAAGAAAATTGTACTGATTACTCAATGCCAATTTGAAGAATGCAGAGAAAAGCTTCCCACCCATCATCATTGAACACATTTTCTACTGAAAGCATTGCGGATTTCTGTTGACAGCGTAGAGGGACATAGCCTGAGGAGTAGGAAGACTACAATGCTGCAGGCATACACAAGGATGAAGGAAGGTCAGAGTTGTATTTTACTTCAAAGATGTATTCTTCAAGCCTGCATTCTCAGCAGGACAGGCACATGCCAGTGTACTTAAATAATGGCCTAGTAGTCTAGTTCCTTTATTGGCCTGCCAGAGTGGGGTTAGGTTACAAATGTCTTTCACGAGTAGCACATTACCTAATAGGGACTACTATGGATATTAGGGTGTTGATCTATTTAGGAATAGTCACATTGCAAACTGGCCTTCAAGTTCTAGTCATCATTTTACAATCCTTACCATAATTTTCTTAACATGTAAAATCCGTCCTATTTCACTGGACTTGCAGAGAGATCAACAGATATCTTTAACTGTATGAAGTGTTTAGAAGAAAGCCACATAAATGTGAAAAAAAGTGAGTGAGAAATCTGAAGGAAGGTTGGTAGAAGCCCTGGTTTGATATAAGTTGAGAGCCATAAAGATTTTGGACATATGTGCTCCCCTAGAAAACTTTCAAAATCTGATAAATGTTTAAATTTTCAAGTGTAATAAAATAAAAATAAGAGCTGAAGTTTTGGTCCAGAAAATGTAACTCTAAAGACTAGAAATGGCAGATAAATGAAAAACATTGAGCAAAACATCTTTAAGCCAACCCTTCTTCCTCTACTTAACCATCTCACTGCTTGATGATGGCATGCCATGCTTAATTCCTTCACACTGCATCCAAAAGTTTTTATTTTAAAAGCCACAATTAGCTCATGTAAATATAAAATCATATAGAATAGGAAAAATTGGAGATTATGAATATACACAGAGGGCCACTTACTCATACATTCATAAGGTTATTCTAATAACGTGCAGTAGTTTTCATTTCCTTTCTAAGTATTGTTTAGCAATTACAAACCATTGCTCCTCGAGAGAAAAAGAAGAGCAAAGAGATGAACACAACCTTTGTCATAAGTTCAGAAAATATTGACACGCCTACTAGGAAAGATCACATCATTTTCTTTAATGGTGCTCTGAATATTTAAGGGTTGCATACTGTTGGATAAGATGTGTCTGAAAGAAACTCTACCAAAGATCAAATGCAGATAAGAATTTTTTTTCATGAAACACATATGCACACATACACAATTATAGGAAGTTCTGAAATATCTGAAAGGAATCCTCTTCGAATAAGCATATCCTGCCTGAACTCATGTAGAAATTAGTCATACTTAAAGTTTAATAATTCCGGGTTTAGGTTCTAATAACCTGAGACATCTTTCTTGTGCATTCTCTTTCCCTCTCTCCATTGGCTCTGTTGAAACAGAATCTCTATGGAGAACTGTCTCATGGTGAGTATCCCTGTGTTTAGATGAAGGGGCTCTGAGGACAATCCTGCCACCAGTTGAGTGGCTTGGGAAGTACCTCCCCATTGATTCAGCCTTGGGGAAACTATAAGCCACCTGATGTTTTGTTGCAGCTGTCACTGGAGTACCCAGCTAAATGTCACTTGGGTCTATACCCACAGAGCTGTGAGAAGATGAATCCTTACTATTGTGACTGAGATTGTGGGAAAGCTGATAATCAGAAATGCATAGCTAGTATATACAGAAATGCATAGCTAGTATATACACATGAGTATAGATTTGATGAAACCATGAAGGATTAATGTCATTGTCACTAAGTATCAAAGTTCAATAATATGGGATTATAGCTCATGAATAAATGTCAAACAATTAACAGTGGTGAAATATATGTCTATATTTACATATATATGAATATAACGTTATGGAAAACTAGGAGATAATAATGAAGGTGAGTTATAAAATATTTGGGGACTGCAGAGAAGGCTCAGTGGTTGCAGTACTTGCCTAATACAAAGCCAAATGACCAGAATTCAATTCCCCAGTACCCACATAAAGCCAGATGCATAAAGTGGTACATGCATCTGTAGTTCATTTACACTGGCTAGAGGCCCTGGAATGCCTATTCTCATTTCTCTCTGTTTATTTCCTCTCTCTCCTTTCTGTATCACTCGCTTGCAAACAAATAAACATATGTTAGGGGAAAAAAAAAAATTTGAAACAAAATTGAAACAACCTGAAAACAAAATTCATATCTTAAGGAAATGGAGAGTTATTAAAAAATCCATGTGTCCTCTAGCAGAAATAATTACTCCAGTAATATGACATAGTAAAGAAGTTCTGAGTAATAAAACTGCTTCATATTCCAGCAAAAATCTCGCTAAGCAGACCTTTGTCCTTCAAGAGGAATCAGGAAGGAATTATGTCTTTATACAAATATTTTAGAAATACACCTTTTGGGGCAATTTTTAAAAAATTTATTTGAGAATGACAGAGAGAGAAAGAGAGAGAGGCACAACAGGGCCTCCAGACACTGCAAATAAACAGATGCATGTGCCACCTTGTGCATCTGGCTTACGTGGGTCCTGGGGAATTGAGCCTTGAACTGGGGTCCTTAGGTTTCACAGGCAAGTGCTTAACCACTAAGCCATCTTTCCAGCTTGGGGCAAGTTTTAAAATTCACCATTAGTGGAATTTTGTAAGTAATTCTTATGGTATGAAATTATGTTAATTTTGAGTTTTCATTTTAAAAAAACAAATAAGTGATTTATTACAGGGACAAATCAAAAGTTTCCCCAAAATAATGTGATCTCAATAAGTTAAATCAAGTCACTGGATTTATGACTGTAGCAGATAATACATAATTAAACCATCATTCCAAAGCTAAGTTAATTACTATGTAGTGTCTCTTCACGTTCTAAAATTTCAAAAATTGCATGTGATTGGTTCTCAAATAAAAGTTTTGATTGGGCTGGAGAGATGGCTTAGCGGTTAAGGCGCCTGCCTCCTAAGCCTAAGGACGCAAGTTTAGCCAGATGCAGTGAGCAAGGGTGCAATGCCGCACTTGACCACAAGGGGGCGCAAGCATCTGGCTTTCGTTCACAGCAGCTGAGAGGCTGCTGGCTCGCCCATCTCTCCCTCTCTGTCTCCCCCTCCCCCGCAAAAAAGTTCAGATTGCTGATTGCCTCTTTGTGTAGAAAACACTATTCAGACATGGGTTGATATGAAAAACAATGCTGTTATATATACATACCATAAAAACATAAAAAGAAGGAATCCAAAGACATAAATGGTGTCTCCTATGGGCTCAGGAGTCTTTATTAAGTATCCTGATGGACGTGACAATCAGTCAGTGAATCAGGCAAGAGGTTTCTGGCTGGATTCCATATCATTTTGCTATTTTACGGGATTTCCATGCTGCCAGCATGTTTAGAAATGTGTTTCACGCCTGTTAATACTATGATTATTGTGCTCATACAGAGTGGAGAACGAAAAGAGTATTAAGTGGATAATGTGCAAAGCATAGTGTAAAATCAACCTGTAGTTAAGGCTTGAGAAGTTTTTAAAATATTTCATTTATTTATTTTTAAGCATGACAGAAAGAGAGAGAGAGAGAAAGAGAGAGGAGATATTAGAGCCTCCAGCCACTGTAAATAAACTCCAGATGCATGTACCAATTGTGCATCTGGCTTTACATATGGGGGGGGAATTGAACTGAGGTTGTTGGGGTTTGCAGACAAGTGCAGTGGTTAAGACACTGCTGAGCCTTCTCTTTAGCCCAAGGCTTGAGAAGTTTAACAGTCAATTACTTTCTGCACCAGTTTCCAAAAGTCTGGAAGATGGGGAAGAACTAATTATTAGTTATATCATATTGAGTATGGCAGAAGTTATAAAAAGGGAGCAATGCATGTGCTGTTTTCTTGGTGCTGTGATAGTTTAGAACAACTGCATCCTTGTCCTTCCGGGTAATTGGAATATAACTGGTTATAATAGTAATCAAAATACCTATTTCCTAAACATTAAGATTGATTTCTATGAATTCACTGAATTCTTCTGCTTACTCTTTTCATAGTAATTCATTCAGTTAGAAAGAATTGTTATAGGAAACAAAATTTAATCATATTTTAACAGTTAAATAGAGAAATATTTTAATTGAACTGTGGCCGACATATTTCTAGACTATATTCCCACAGTTGACTGTACATGGGAAAAGTAGTTTTCAGTGACATAAGAAACACACCAATCCATGGTAACTTCCATAAGGAACCACTACAGAATGAAGAATGAGGTTTCTTGAACCTAAAGCTCCATGAGAAATGCCTTTGGGTTAAGGAGCAATCTTTCCATCATTTTCAAAACACAAATCACTCAGAAATTATATTCTTATTTGAGGTTCTGAGTTCCATTGACTGCTTCATACAAGCTTCTCTGGATTAATAGGGTTGTCTCAACACTATGCTACACCAAGTTTTTCTTGATAATCAATGAGATAAAATATCCCAACACCATGGTCCTCTTAGGCACCTGTCATTCTTGTTAGTCCACATTTACTAACTGGATTATTGTCTGTTCACCAACATCTTCCCAGTACTGAATAAAACTCAGGCCATTCAGGGAAAAATTTGACAGTGGAAGTGTGAAGCGTCAACTTCTACTGTGATGAACCATCAGAAAGAACTTAATTTCAGTCTGCTACATAATCCATTCTTTTAGTTTCTGAGGGCATTTTCTTAATTTTTTAATTTAAACATCACATTTATTGAATATTTTCAGAGAGAAATCAAACATTTTTACCATGAGTTACCATATTTATAATGGTATTTAATTTATATTTAATTTATTTATTTATATTTATATTTATTTATTATATATATTATATAATATATAATATATTTATATATATTATATTTATTTATTATTTATATTTAATTTAATAATTAAATTAATATATACACTTAATGCAAATTATATACCACTGTATTTAGTATAAAGTGTAAACAGATGAAAAAGTGTTGGAAAAATATTTGTTTCAAAATAAATCAATAATTTCTACATTTTTTTTCTCCTTAAAGAATAAAAACAGGTTTAGGTATCTCAAGAGGGGCTGGAGACATTACTTAAGGATAGACAGATCACTAGCATAGTCTATTGGAGAGCTTGGGCTTAATACCCAGCATGGTTTAAAAAAAAAATCAAAAAGAGAGCCGGGCATGGTGGCACACGCCTTTAATCCCAGCAGTCGGGAGGCAGAGGTAGGAGGATCGCTGTGAGTTCGAGGCCACCCTGAGACTACAAAGTTAATTCCCGGTCAGCCTGGGCCAGAGTGGTGAGACCCTACCTCGAAAAACCAAAAAATAAAAAATAAAAATAAAATAAAATAAAATAATAAAATAAATAAATAAATAAAAATCAAAAAGAACCTCACAAAATTTACAGATACTCTACAAATTTAGAATGTTATTCCTAAAAGAAACATAATCATCTACATTCAAGTTTAGTGGTGCAGGCTTTATTTCATTGATGACAGTTACATCTTGTTTGTGTTTTTCCTACAACACCAGCTTTACACGCATTGTCTACCATGTTAAAAGGCTTATGTCTTTATAAAGAAGCAGATATGAGTTTGACACAGAGTAAGAAAGACACTTAATTACATTCTGTGAACACAGGCTCAACCGGTACCCTAAGTACTTCTTAAAACTTTGAATGCTAACGCTAAGATGAAATCATTTTATTCCTGTATTATGTAGGTAATTAATATCCTTACTATGCTGAATAATTAATACTGAAGACTGACGTGGTTAGAAATTTACTTCACATGTTTGATGACTTGGTAGGAGGGCTAGGATTCATAATTACCTTTGTGTAATTATAAGTCCAGGATTGTTCTAGTATCCTACTGCTGTTCATACAGGTGTGCTTTTAAAATTGCCTATAAAATATGAACAAGCTGATAGCACCTGGCAAACATGTAGCTGACAATAATATTCTGATATCTGCAAAAACTCAATGGTATGTGTTTCACAGGTTTGAAATTTGCAACTTAATATGTTAGGCTTGAGTCCAACCTTGTCTGATAAAATGTAGACAAAAATCAAAGTGATTGAGCCAATTTACTGTTTGGAAATTTTCAAAATAGACTCACATTCACTTCTCTTGGATTTTTTTCTAGAGATACCACTTATATTAGGAAAGTAGATTTGTTCATAATTTATGTTTTTTCTTTAATATAATGGAAATAAATCCTGAACTTCAATATTAAGCAAGATGCAAACATTAACTAAAATCTTTTATCACCTCTGAAAATATGAATACATATTTGAAAACATATTGTTTCTAGTAATATAATAAAGATGCCATCATATATTTCTAATTTTTACCATTAAGAAAAAATAATTCTCATGATCATATTTTCAAAATTGGTCACAGTTAATAAAATGCTCACTCTTCTGCCCCTTACCTGCTTTCTGGTACATACCTGGAGAGCTACAATCTTTGCTGAATCTAAGAAACGGAGCAAAGGCCTGACCACAGTGCTAGCCCCATATTTATCTGGCTCTCTGCTCCAATCTGACTAGTGTGCCGTCACCAGAGAGCTATCTTCATGGGAAAGGACTTCTAAAGAGAGTTGCATACTATTGGTTCGCATGGCCTCAAGGGACTTCGTTACCACATGAAAAAACAGGGTTTTTGGGTGTGAAAAGTTATGAATTTTCTAAAAAATAATAATGAGACTTCCTTTTTCTTGTGTATATGCGAATAAGTCCTCACTATTTTGGTTGGTTGTGAGTTCATTTCCCTGTGTGCACTGTGAAATTTATGTAAACTAAAGTAAATGGAAAGAAATCTTGTTTTAGTGAGTGTAATAGTTGAATTTCCTTTTACTTTACCCAGGTCAAGGAATGTCTTATGACCCTGACTTTATTAAGCATGGCCTCATTCATTAGAGTTGATCCTAAATCTCAATGAACGTGACGGCGAGTGTCGGAGCTGACAGAGGAGAGAAGGAAATGTTAAAGAGTCAGCTGTAGAAAGAAGACTTGCTTGCTTCTTGTCCCTCGTTAGGGGAGAAGGTGAAACCATCGAGGAGAAAGAGATGTGTATATGCAAGGAGGGCAGGAGTTAAGACAACCTCCACATGCTGTTAAACTGCTGTCAAATTGATTTTACCTTGAGGTGCTTTTCATTTGTTCTTTTGTGGCAGTCACGGAGATTCAAGTAGAATCACACTGCCTTATCCCTGAAGTACAAGACATACAGTTGGAGAAGATCTTCCTTAATGCCAATATATTAGAACGCTAACAAAAGGAATCACAAAAAACACATTGTTCAGGAAGTTATTTGCCCCTTGGATACAGCAATATCTGAAGAAGTGTCCATAACATTAGCAGCCCATAATCTTATTTGGGTTTCTTTGCCTTCTCTTTCAAACTAAGGAGCCCTATCCAATAAATTGTTGGGTAGACTATCAAAAGGATACAGTTTGAAAACATGATATGTTTCTGGTATAAATGAAGTTATCTGAAATTGGATAAATTGAAAATTATATCCTATATCCCCTTGTATTTAATAGTTTATCTATTTTTGCAGTGTGTGCATACACTAAACACTCAATTTTAAACATTTCCTTATATTAATATGAACTTTCCCTTTCTATGTAACTGTGAGTACTTTCTTCCTTTAGAGGAAAGAAGCAAAGTGATGTGTGTGAATATTCAACTAATTTTGAGGACAAAAAGCTTGGATGGTAACTGTGGAGAGGAAATCAAAATGTAAACTTAATAAACTGAATTTTTGGCTTGTGCTTTAAAATGTGTCTTTTCAGTAAGGTTACTTTTTAATGTTTTTTGTAATGTGGTAAACATTAAATTATGCACAAGAATTTTTTTTTTGAGCACTGGTGTCCCTGGTTCTCTTATTACTCAGTTTGATTTTATTCTGTCAAGGTTCCTGACCTGAGCCTGCATTTTTTTTTTTATCTTTGCCTCCTCTAGGTCTGCTTTCCTCCACCTGCTCATTTTCTGGGCTCCCACTGACTCTCCTCTTATCTTCAGGGCTTGTGCCTCAGGCGTCTCTTTCAGAGTGTACTATTCTTCCTGTTCTTCATTCCCTGTTCACATTCCTTCCCTCACCCTATATCATACTACTTATAAGCATTAAAACAGAAAAGAGAAACATCACTTGGTATTATAAACAAGATTTTACAATCATTTTCTTGAAGGTAGTAAGTACGGCATAAGATACTCAAAGCCAGTCACTGTAGAAGTGTTCAACTTGAACTCTATTAATAAACACCTCAATTTTCATTTCTGCAGGTTGCAAAATATGAGCTATTTTTAAAATATGCTTTAAATCCAACAATAAAGCAGAACACAAATATGAAAACACAGATGAACAATTTTAATTTCATATGAATAAATTTGAATTAGTGTCCGAAGAAATGCAATATTTAGAACAAAAATTAGATCTTTCATAAAATATAAAAATGCTAAAAACCTCTCCATGTGTATTTTTTTTCAGTGCTATTTTCTGCCTCCTGTTATTAAACCAACTTGTATGAATGCAGTCACATGTTTTTTCACTATTTATTATCTGTTTCCATCTATCTGATCTCCCCACTTTAGTTATACAAATATAAAGGCACTAACTGAGCAGAGCAGAAATAGGATTTTTTTTTTTGTATTTAGGCCACATTTTCTTTTCTTTTCTTTTCTTTTTTTCTTTTCTTTTCTTTTGTTTTGTTTTTTTGTTTCAGGTAGGGTCTCATTCTGGCTCAGGCTGACCTAGAATTCACTATGCAGTCTCAGGGTGGCCTCGAACTCACAGCGATCCTCCTACCTCTGCCTCCCGAGTGCTGGGATTAAAGGTGTATGCCACCATGCCTGGCTAGGCCACATTTTAAAAATAGCTATGAATGAATAAATCTGTAAAACTCTGTGAACATTCATCTTTAAGCAATTATGAAAATTACCCAGCTAAAATTCTCCTCAGTTTTTTTTTCCACTTGGGGGGTGGGGAATACATAACATTCACCTAAGGAATTGATTTTTGCTTAGTTTCTCCTGCCTGCCTACATTTACTCACTTTGGGGTCAGGTTTGTTGTGTTACAAACATGGTTATGTCACCATGTGAAACTTTGACTACTATGCCCCAGACAAAGAGAGCCTTGTCTAGAAAGAAGAAGGAACGTTTTAAGCCTTGGCTGGCGTTTTCTGTTTTATGGTATAATCACATACAGGAAACAAGGAAGAATAATTCGTTTTCATATTTCATAGGTCGTAGCAAGACAACCACCTCTTGTATTCTCATAGCATAACTTCTATTTACTCATTGTGCGCAAAAAAGTCAGGTGTTTTCCTGTGTATTTCAGGACATTTTTGAGCACAGTCTAATAAAGTGCTTGTGAACCATCTTCACTATTTGTGAAGTAGAAACATTTCACCAAGGAACCATGCTTTGATTTATCTTCTCAAAATACTCTTTGCACATGACCAGAGTAGATGGATGACTGATTTTTTTTGAAACAGGGTTTCATGTATCTGATACATGACTGGAAATGACTAAGTGGTGGAGGATGTCCTTAACATCTGATTCTCCTGTCCTCACCACCCAGGGCCTCTTACAAGCTAGGCAAGCACCCTCCCAGCTGAGGTACACCCCAAGTGCCGCATCTCTCTCTCTTAGTTTTCCATGCTTGTTTTTAGAAATTTCATTCACTGCTGCCTTTTTGAAAAGCTGTCCTAAAGCAGATGGGACTGACATCTGGAAAAGAGAGAAAAAAATATTTTTTCTTATCTCTAACCTCACTGATTTGGGAACATCTCCTGTCACTCTCCACCTGGTCCTTCACCTAATGTGTCAACATTTTGATAATGACTGCAGGGTGGATGGGATGGCTTAATGGTTAAGATGCTTGCCTGTGAAGCCTAAGGACCCAGTTCGAGTCCTCAGTACCCATGTAAGCCAGAAGCACAAGGTGGCACATGTGTATGTGTCTGGAGTAGATTTACAGTGGCTAGAGGCCCTGGAGTATCCATTCTCTCTCTCTCTCTCTCTTTTTTCTCTCAAATAAATAAAATAAAATAATGATTGCAGCAGAAATGCTATTAAATATCTCATTCATATTATGAATCAAGCAGAGATGGGAAGTATCCATACAATTTACAAACTGCCACCTAAGCCTGTTCTGGGAATAGCAGAGTTTGATGATATTGGCATTCTTTTTTAAAAAAATATATTTTATTTATTTATTTGAGAGACAGAAAGAGGGAGATAGAGATAGATAGATAGATAGATAGATAGATAGAGAGATAGAGAGATAGACAGAGAGAGAGAGGGAGAGAATGGGTGTGCCAGGGCCTCCAGCCACTGCAAACGAACTCCAGATGCATGTGCCCCCTTGTGCCTCTGGCTTACGTGGGTCCTAGAGAATTGAACCGGGATTCTTTGGCTTTGCAGGCAAGCACTTTAACCACTAAGCCATCTGTTCAGCCCCGATATTGGCATTCTTGATTCTACTGAACTTAAGGATCCATAGTGTGTGTTTATTTATCAGGGCCGAGGACATCAGAAACGATTTCAGACGGTTAGCATTAATTGTTGAATCTAGATGGCATGAAAATGCAAAGATAGGTGCAAATGGTAACATAATTTTCATGTATTCATTATCTCTTTGTCAATAGTTCTTCACAGACAAAATGGATGTGCTGGGGAAAGGTGAGAAAGAGCATTTGCAAAAATGAATGCCAGGAAAATATAATACGCATGTCTTTTTGTACAGAAATTCAATACCCAACTAGTTCATAGAATATAATAAAGATATTGACTCAAATATCTTTTAATTCTAAGAAAAGTATAGGAACATTCTTTGAGATGGCTTAATATATGTGCTGCCATGTAATGTTTGGATGTTTGGCTTGCCTGTGAGCACTGGATAATATTATTACAAGTTCTCATGCCCTAAATCACTGCTCCTCTCAAAAACAACAACAACAAAAAACAACAGAATTTCTTAGCTGGGCATGGTGGCGCATGCCTTTTATCCCAGTACTTGGCAGGCAGAGGTAGGAGGATTTCCGAGAGTTCCAGGACACCATGAGACTACAAAGTGAATTCCAGGTCCTCCTGAGCTAGAGTGAGACCCTACCTCAAAAACCAACAAGCAAAAAACAAACAATACAAAACAAAACAACAACAAAACCCCCAGAATTGCTTTGCAAAATCTCTAGCAAAGGACACTTAGGATTGATTCTAATGATTTTTCTAGTTTGGCTCATGTTTGTGACATATTTATTTCTCAGATTGATGAATATACAGAAAGACCTAGGCAATATGCTCACCTAAAGGGGGGTGGAAAGAGGAATGATTTAAAACCCATGATATAGGGCTCTGCATATGGATGAGGGTGGAGTACTTGTTTAGACTGTGGGATCCCAAGTTCAACACTTAGTACCAAAAGAAAGGAACATAAAAATAATACATAAAAATAATACAAAGGGACACCACAAAACTAAGAATCAGCCAGCAGTAAAGGAAACCACTTTTCCTTTAAAAAGATAATGAGGGAAGAATTCTGATCCATCAAAACTAGCTGAAGATAGATAGACAGACAGACAGATAGATAGGTGGGTAGATAGTCTCACACAAGATTTAAAGCAGAATCTTTTCTGAGAACTGAAACCTTTATAAGAACTTGGAGTCTCTTGGGACAAAATGGAGATAAAGGTTCTGAAAATAGAAGGTTTTGCTGTGATAACAAAATATGCCTATTATTTTATATACACCACAGAATTCATACCACCTAAAGGAGGCATAGATTAATTTCCTTATAGTAAGATAAACACCAAAAATAGCATAGGGCTGGACAAATGGCTCAGCAGCTAAGGAGATAGCCTGCAAAACCTAATGACCCAGATTTGATTCCAGTGTTCATGTAAAGTCAGATACCCAAAGTGGCACCTGCATCTGGAGTTCCTTTGCAGTGGCTACAGGCCCTGGCATGCCTATTCAGTCTCTCTCTTCTCTTGTAACCAAGTAAATATAAATTTAAAAAAAACTAATGTAAACTAAAATCACATTTTTCTTATCTCCACCATAGCAGCATAAATTTAGAAGCATATATATATTCTCATAATTGTGTGAGAAACAATATTACAGAATAAAATTCTTATAGTTTATTTTTCTTAGATTTTAGGAATACTGGGTTGAAAACTCTTGTTTTAAAAATGGCCATATATAAATGATTTTAAGAAAAATAATCTCTGGAGACATTATAAAACAATTCCTTCTCCCAAAGTTACCTCTTAAAATGAGAATTTGTTCTAGACTGGGTGAAATATTGTGATAAGCAGGGTAGTCCTTTGAAAGAAAAAATAGGTGAAAATATCTCAAGTAGTAGCCAGTAATTATGAGCATGATAAATTTTTTCATAGTAAATTGTTGGTATTTGAAAATTTTATGGTGTGGCTAATGAATCATTCAGAAAAATCATAGAAAACATTAAGAAAATTCTTAAGTTTCTCAACCAAGCCCATAATGTTGAGATTTTAGCTATAGACTTATGTTTGTCTTATTTTCAAAAAAAATGATCAAACCAATTTGTTTTTGATAATCTATTCTGAAAAGTTAAACCATTTCCCTTAAACATTTATGTAAAGTTTAAGTGTTATACAGCATGCATATTTAAAAATATAGCCATGAAAGCCAATGCATTTATAATGGAAAAATAATATTTCTCAGTTGCATTCACACATTTGCAATGATACAAAATATCTCTGCCAAATGCATATTTTATACTGATGTCTGCCAAAGTTCATGTCATCTGAAAACAACCTCTTTTTTTTTTTTTTGCTCTGTGCCTTTAAAGTGTTCGCTATGCCACGTCTGAAGTTGATTCCATCAACTTACAGTTATCCTTGGCTTCTTGTCATGATTAAATATTCAACTAAGATATACGCTGCAGACCATCTGTGAGGAAACGTCATTTCATCCGTCTCTAAGGGGAATCGTATGTCTCATTTGAAGATGGGCCCCTCTTGTTTTTTATAAAAGCAGGAGACTACCAGCTGTTTGGCACAGAAAAACACAAAGAATAATGCTGGAATAAAACCACAGGGCTTTGCTATCTAGCCTTTGCAATATGCTGGTGCACTGTAACAGGTGGGCAGCACTGAGGTCCCTATGTTTATATACAGGGCTAGAATATGATTCACATATTGCTGTTCAAATTCCATGAGACACAGAACAGATGTGAGGAAGTTTCAATATTCAGAATGGGTAGAATATAATACCAGCTATACCACCTTGTAATTTCCCCCTTCTCAAAATAACACAATTAAGTCACTAACAACAGAAAATAACTCAGGGAATAAACATGGCATTGGATGACATTTAATTTGAAATATTACTGCATAAGTTTGAAGCATTTTCTAATTGATAAGACAAACCTGCAAACTCCCTGTGAAATCTTGATAGTGATCTATGAATAGGTAACTGCTGCAGGCTGTTAGGACACATTTTAAATAAGTGTGAAGAGTGACATCACAGTCAACTTGAGGAAGAGAAGGAAACCTCACTGATGTTTCCTTGTTTGGGACTCAAAGTGATTTGGAGGAGGAAACAAACAAAGCAGCAGCCACTAGTCGTTTTGTAAACTTATGTATCTATTACCTCTAACTGTGTTGCAGAAATAAACTGATCAAAAATGGCTCCCTGAATGTACTCAGAAATTTGCAAATGTAAAATATAGGTAAGAACTATGAACATAGGCAAGTCTATGGATATGTAAGACTCTCTGACAAGCTGGTTTATAGAGTTTCCTCTTAGAATTTATTACATACTCTAGAAATACAAGACTGTGAGTAACTGTTATGCAGTAGACATTTGAACTGATGCTTACAATGATTATGGCCAAAAGTAGTAGGAACTAGAACCTAAAGAATAAATATTCAGAAGAGTAGAAACTTAGGGAACATCAAAGAACACCAGAATAATATATTTTCAAATTTTTATCGATATATAAATCATCTCCTTATTCCCATGCAATCTCAGTGAAGGCTATTAGCCAAACTATAAATCTGAGAGTGAGTGATCTGTGTGTTAACCTTCCTGACTTCTCAAAGTAGTACAGAGTAAACATGTGCTATGACAAAGACATAAATGTGTAGGCTAATTCAAAAATAATTCCAAGAATTATGCCTCCCAGTATATTAATGGGGAAGTTAAGGAAATGAACAATTATATGCAAATAGTTACAGTGACAGCATGCAGGAATATATATATGTATATATAAAATCTCCAAACATGTTTGGTAAAAGAAAGATTTTCTCAGAAGTATTTCTGCCTTTAATGAGGAAAAATCTTGAGAAGTCAGCCTTACTTAGTTATGACAATTTTTTTCCAGCTGTGTTATAAATAAGCATATAATAAAAACGAAACAAATTATAAGATGGGCAAAATTATAAAAATTATAAATCCTGCACCATCTACTATGTACGTCAGGGTTGTGCCTGTGATGAAACCATCATCCACTCATGCGGGAGAGAGCGTGGCCATCCTTGTGCGGGCTCTCTTCTCTAAGAACGCATATTAACTCGAGTTGCCTCAGATAATGAGATATCACACTGACCAGCTGGATAGTATTTATTTTACATTGCTGGTACATTGTCTATAATTCTAGAATGTGCTTTGCAAAAGGGAATTTAATAGGTAAAAGAAAACACAAGGACCAAAGTAAAACTATTGACAAATCTTATAGAAAGGCAACTCTGTGATACCAAGAAGGATGGTCATGTTTGTGAATATTATGCGAATGATGTATGTGTGCTCATGTGTGTAAGTGTGGACAGAGGTGAGGAGGTCAGCTCCTTGCCTTCCACCTTGTTTGAAGCAATCTTTCATTGTTTACTGCTGCAGTCACCAGGATAGCAGGCCTGTGAGCTTCAGAGCAATCATTCTGTTCCCAGCATAGGAGCAACGTGATTATAGACTGTGGCTTTTGGTTCTCTGAACTCCAGTAGTTACAATTGCACATTCATCTGCTAAGCTCCAGGCTCCAGGATTTGTTTACTGCTATGGTCTTAGTCACTTGAATCTTTTCTTATCTTTAGCTATAGTGAGTACGCAGTGGTTTTACTGAGTAAACATTTCAAAATCTTACAAATGCCACTTGTACTAGAAAAATAAATCATAATTTATGCTTTCCTCACTAGGTGTGATTACTGCCTCAAATAAAATGGTTTGACTTACTGAAAACGGAAGCTCAGGTATGTCAAGTTATCAAGAGCCTTGCTGACGTCAAGGGAAAGTTACTTTCCTATAGGACAGGATATGGCCCTGCACAAATATGTGATACAAAAGAAGCTGGTTTAGAGAATTATAAAATCCCATACAGGGCTGGAGAGATGGCTTAGCGGTCAAGGCACCTGCCTGCTAAGCTTAAGAACCAGGTTCCAATCTCCAGGTCACAAGTTTAGCAAGATGCAAAGTGACGCAAGGGTGCAATGCCGCACTTGACCACAAGGGGGCGCACTCATCTGGATTTCGTTCACAGCAGCTGAAATACTGCTGGCGCGCCCATTCTCTGTCTCCCTCTCCCTCTCTCTCTGTCTGTCTCTCTCTGTGTCTCTCTCAAAAAAAAAAAAAAAAAAAAAAAAAAAAATCCCATACATGGGAGTCTTATGTTCCCATGAAGATCATAAGAAACACGGGCCATCAATTTTAGAATAGTTAATTATATACTAAGTACTCTATGTTTTGTTATCTGAATAGCAATACCAAGCATTATTATTTTTCCTCTGATTGTCAGTTTTTGGCCTTTTGTGTGAAATATTGCTTTGTGTATGCTGTATAACCTCTAAATAAAGACAGTCACACAATATATCAGGAATAGAGAAAATGAGTAATATACTCAATGTTTAAGGTGGAAAATTGTGTCAAGGGGGCAAATTAAAGAAAGGGACTAGCATAAAGAGGTGAAGAGGATAAGAAGTAAGAGTGAGAGGCAGAAATGATGGTTTCAATCTCAGAGCATTTAATTCTATGAAAAAAATTATACCTCTACACTAAAATTTCAAGATTATACTAAATAAAAATCTTATGACTTGGTCATGCTTTAAAATCTATTTTGTAGTAATTATAACATATAACTAGTCAACTTATAAATAAATTATTATTACAGTTAACACCTTGTGAGGCAGAATGTTAAATATAAATTTTTAGTCATCAGATCAGTGTGATTAAAACAATAGTGACATTGCTGATTAAGGAAGAAAGTCCCTTTCTACAAATGAATCACATGGCACACTTTTCATACACAAGTGAAGGAAAGCAGTTTGCTTTTATTTTTTTGAAAGTACTCATTAATATTTTATTTTGAAAATGTAAGTAACATATTTTCTCAATATTCTAGGAGATTCTATAATGCATTCCACTTTTATCTGTTTAAGTATATTGTTATCCAATTCTCCTTTCTCAGGATCATAAAGTGTGTCGCCAATTATATAAAACACTCACAAAAATATCTTTCATCCTTCAGAAGCTCACACCAATTAATAGTAGCAACCACTACAAACCGTTCAGAGTAGCTTTGAAACAACTCTCTTTTGCAATTCCTTTCTATAATTCAAACTGTATTCTTTTCAAATCACCCCTTCTTTTCTTCACTTCTGGAACTCACTTATAATGATCAGATTAAAATCTGCAATGTGCTGGAGCTCAGCAGTTAAGGTGCTTACCTGTGAATCCTAAGGACCCAAGGTTGTTGCCATAGTACCACATAAGCCAGATGCACAAGGCTGTGCATGCATCTGGACTTGTATGTAGTGGCTAAAGGCTTCTCTCTCTCTCTCTCTCCCTCTTTCTCATAAATAAATAAATAAAATATTTTTTTTAAATTACAATGGTCATTTCTTCATATTCATTCAAATATCTGTACCCTTGAGTGCAGGCAATTACTCCTTTCATTGAAAACAGAATACTCATCATACTTTCATCCTCAACATTTTCTGTGTTTTTCTTTGAATGAAATTCTCAGTGTCTTTTGCTGATACCTCCTCCTGAGTGTCATATCTAAATCTTGTGATAAAAGGGATCTCTCTTTTTTTTTTTTTTGGTTTTGCGAGGTAGGGTCTCACTCTGGTCCAGGCTGACCTGGAATTAACTATGTAGTCTCAAGATGGCCTTGAACTCTCTGCGATCCTCCTACCTCTGCCTCCGGGGTGCTGGGATTAAAGGCGTGTGCCACCACGCCCGACAGGATCTCTCTCTCTTAATCTTATCATCTCGTTCATGACTTCAAATATCATGAGATTCCAATGCCATGATCTGCATACTTGGTTCATATACTCACACAGACTCCTACTTTTAAGAGCTCTTGGGGGCTCTTTAGTGAAAGTTACAGATGAACAGTTATTCCAGCAAGAGCCTGGGCTTTATCTTGAGTAAAATAAAAATAATTTTTTATTTCCTAATGTTATTGTGAGAACATGTATATATCAGTAGTTTTGCAATATCATGTTTAAATTCTGTCACTATTTTGATCCAATTGTAGAATTGATTTAAGAATATAACATGTAAAATACTCTTCTCCAACTCCTTCCAGTGTACAGAAATGTGTTAACATATTCTTTTAAATGTAGTCAATAAGAATCAACATGACAGTGTAGATCTGGAAATTTTGACAAGAATATTCTTTCATTGATAATTATTTCGGGCCTGGAGAGATGGTTCAACAGTTTAAGGTACTTTCTTGCAAAGCCTGATGGCCCATCTTTGCTTCCCCAGTAGGTGCACGAGGTGACACATTTGAAGCGGCAGGAGGCCATAATGTGCTCTCTCTCTTGTCCTCAAATAAATAACTAAAATACTAATACTAATAAATTGTTTTAAATAGCTAGTAATGCACTAAAAACATTTCTGTAGTTCTCAGTAGATTTGGGGGCCATGGTGGCAAACCACCTAAGTAATCATTGAGGAAAGACATGGGATATTTTTAGCTATCAACCAGAATTGACCTTGACAGAAAACCATGTATTTTCCATCAACTTTGATCTGTCATCAATGTGATATATGCTCACAGATTAACTATAAAACAGCTTTCATCAGATCTCATGCAATCAACTCATGCAGTTCCAACTTTGACTCGAATTCCTGCTTATGGCCTTCTCACTTTAAATGTGGTATCTGTTTGGGGGTGTTTGGGGTTTACCCTAGGATATAGATAGGATGCAGGCTGGAATTGAACCTTTTATATATAACAGATATCTGATCTCTGAGTAAGACACTTTTCATTTCTAAGGCTATTTTTCTCAGTTAGGAAATAGTAATTATAATTAACTGAACCCTTAGTAGGCGCTAACTTGTCATAACCCTGCCCACCTACCACATTAGTCTTTGGAAGAAGTAACACTGTGATTTTTATCTGTATACATGGCTCACAGTACGATCATAGCATGGGTGACCTCTCAATTCCAGTTTCCTCCCTGCTGTGCTCCTCCTCCATTCTGGGCAACTGTTTCTGTGCCCATCTTACAGTAGAATAGAGGGGTCTTCCAAAGATATGTCATTACCACACAGACTTTCCTTCTTTAACTGGAAAACTGGAAATCCTATTGACTGTCCAAGGAATAATCTCCACTGTACACCATCAGTTTAAAGAAAGTCAATAGAAATCTGGTATATGCACATATTATTGGAACTTCAAACATCTGACTTAAACCTCAAAAAGGAACTAATCCCATAATCACACAGGGAAATAGTCTATAATGCCATGTCTCAAAGTAATTAGGATGACATCACCTTGCTATTTTTAAAGGAGATTTCACAAAGTACATAATCCTATGTCTGCTCGGCAGTGGTTCATCAGGAAATATGGATAACGAGGCTGGCCCTACTCTCTCTCTCAGTCGAAGAGATCAGCTTCAGTTGTGTGGTGATACACACTGCTTAACATGATGTACATTCACTTTGTTATGTATGGATGCAAAGCAACTTTATATAAAGCTTTTTATGCTATTTTGACTTAAAAGACGAAATATTTTGAAGGGTTAAGAATAGCATACATAATAAATTATCTTGTATTATTTTTTTACACAATCAACAATGTAAAATAAAAATCTAATATAGCTATTATCTTAATATTGATAATGATAAAACTGTAAATTCTCTTATGTCACTTTATTCTCTTGATTTACCCTATATATTATTGTTTACTTAATGGCATAAAAGTCATATAATTATCTTATAAATACTGTATACTCTATACCATATGGTTCTCCATATGGTAATATGACAAATATCCACATGTGTACTCTATATAACTATGTAACCTTTTACATTCTGACTTGAAATTATTAACTGTAGTTATAATATGTAATAAATACTTGCAATTATTTATTCAGTAAATAAGAAATTTATTAATTTTTAGTAACTAATGTTCAATTTTTGAGAATGCACATTGTTCTATGTAAAGAAAACTAAAACAAATAAACAGCAAAACACAAAAAATAAACACCAAAACCAAATCTTTTTTTCCATAAAAACCTATGGAATTTCATGTTCATAAAACTCTGCTCAGCTTAAATAAGTTTAACAGTTTAAACAGGGATCTTTCTATTATAGCATTTATTACATTATGAAAATTATTTATAATATTTTAGAATTATGTGATTTTGAGATCAAGAGAATAAGCAGATTTAATGAATGTATATGCTTGATCAATACATGCATTATATTTATATACCTTAGTTACTTTTTAAAATATTTTATTTATTTGAGAAAGAGAGAGGGCAGTAGAGAGGGAAAGAGAGAAAGAATTTGCATGCAAGAGCATCCAGCAACTGCAAACAGTGTTCAAGTGCATTGGCCACCTTGTGCTTATGTGGGTATCAGGAAAGCAAAGCTGGGTCCTTAAGCTTTGCAGGAAAGCACCTTAACTGCTAAGCCATCTCTCTGGGCCCTAAATTTAAATTTATTATGTTTAAATTTATTACAAAATATCACTCACGGTGTTAGAATTTATAACCAATCCATTCAAATTAAAATCATATTTAATAACTTTTGAAACCATGGAAGGTATATATTTAAAATATTTATTTATTTGACACCATAAAAGAAATGACAGATTCATGTACCATTATTTTTATATTTGGGTGGCTTGGTAATTGGATCCAGCAAGTAAGTTTTGCAAGCAAGCACCTTTAAATGCTAAGTTATTTTACCCACCCCAGAAAGTATCTTTTTAATGTTATAAATTTGAAAATGTTTTATTAGTTGGACATGGTGGCTCATGCCTTTAATCTCAGTACTCTGGATCCTGAGGTGGAAAGATCACCATGAGCTTAAAGCCAGCCTCCACTACAAAGTGATTTCAAGATCAGTCTGAGCTACAGAGAGAAGACTCTGCCTCAAAAATATAAATAAATAAATGTCATTATATTAAGCAGTACATAAAGTAATGTGTTCATGTTTCATACTCTCCATATATTTTTTCTGGTTTTATTTTTGCAAAACACATCATTGCTGGGCTCATATGCTAAAATATTCAAAATAATACTGAGATTTAGAGTATCAAAATGTTTTAAATATTAATGAGAACTGGAGAGAACTGATTCTGAAGATGAAGTAAAACAAAAATCCTATAGTTGTAGATAGTAATGTGAAAGATGAAAGTAATTTATGTGTCCATATTACTATGAATAGTGACTGAATAAATTCATAGATGGGAAAGAAGAGGAAGATCTTTCTAAGTAGTGGTCATTTGGAAAATGGAAACAGGAAAGGTGACTTCAGGGCTGGAGAAATGGCTTCGTGGTTAAGGTGCTTGCCAGCAAAGGCAAAGGAACCAGATTCAATTCCCCAGAACCATGTAAGCCAGATATATAATATCAAATATGTGTCTGGAGTTCATTTGCAATAGCTGGAGGCCTGGTGTGCCCATTCTCTCTCTCTTTCTCAAATCAGTCAATCAATAAAAATAAAATAAAAATTAGAAAATCTGACAAGTGCTACTTCATCCAGGTGATCAAAGTCAGATGTCTCTTTGCAAGTTGACAGTATGATTCACTGATTTTAGGTAAGGAAATTAACAATTAACCTCAGTGATGTTTCTCCCCCAAATTCCAACTGTCATCATGAGTCTAACAAATTTTCACACAGTAATCTCTAATCCATATTTCCAAACTCTCTATATCTTAAAACAAGGAAAGTCAAAGATGTTCTAACAGCTTTAATGTGCCACCTGTCAAATAAGTGTGACATGGTGTCATGGATGGCAGCATTCTAGATTAGGGACATTCCGTAAATATGAATAAGCTGGGCTGGGGAGATGGCTCAGTAGTTAAAGGCACTTGTTTGGAGGCCTGGCGGCTTGGGTTTGATTCTCCAGTACCCACACAAAGCCAGTGCACAAAGTGGCATAGGTATTGGGAATATAATTGCAGTGGCAAGAATGTTTGGTGCATACACACACCATTTCTCTGTTTCATCTCTCTCTCTCTCCCAGCTTAAAAATAAATAATAAATAAAAATTTCTAAAATTCAAAACATGTGTAAGTGGTGGTTTCACTCTCATCACAATGATGTAGCAGGGTTGGTTAATGAATTGTTACAAATGATCCATGCTTAAGTAAAATGTGAATGGTGAATCCATACACTAGAGCTATAGGGGATTTTTCATTTCTCTTTTTCTCTAAATTCAAGTGGTTCTGAACATTCCTGTTATTTCTAGAAAGCTCCTGAGAGTTCTGAATATCCGTGTGTCTATTAGATGAGGTGTCTCACTATGGAGTCCTGGAATGAACGTGATGTACTGCACAATGTGGAAGGAAGCCAGCTCTGCCTTCTGTGCCACAGTCTGTGTGTGTAAATGGAGACTAGTCATAGATCCCATCTTTCCCCTATTAGCTGTGAAATAAATGAACAAGGCTACAAGAGTTCCGAAGCCCCACTTAGCTCTTATGCTTCATTCACTTATGTAAGAAAAAAGATGCCATTCTTCAGAGACTCTGCAGTCTACCTGATAAAGTGCATTTGCCAAGATAGAAATGACCCAAAACATATTTAAGAAGAGAGAATAAGGCTAGAATCATGTTCTGCATATGTAGATTCCAAGGCCTCTAGAAAAACAGAGCAATTCTATAAAGATTCAATAAACATCGGAGACTAAAAGATCACCGGGAAGAAGTGAACACTGTGGATGAAAGCAGTGAGGTGCTCCCTTCCTTTCCACGGGCTGAGATCTGACTCATGTCGATTTCTCATAAAGCAGTGAGGTGCTCCCTTCCTTTCCACGGGCTGAGATCTGACTCATGTTGATTTCTCATAAAGCAGTGAGGTGTTCCCCCTTCCATGGACTTTCCACATAAAGCAGTGGGCTGAGATCTGACTGATGTCGATTTCTCATAAAGCAGTGAGGTGCTCCCTTCCTTTCCACCACTGAGATCTGACTCATGTTGATTTCTCATAAAGCAGTGAGGTGCTCCCTTCCTTTCCACGGACTGAGATCTGACTCATGTCGATTTCTCATAAAGCAGTGAGGTGCTCCCTTCCTTTCCACCACTGAGATCTGACTCATGTCGATTTCTCATAAAGCAGTGAGGTGCTCCCTTCCTTTCCACCACTGAGATCTGACTCATGTCGATTTCTCATAAAGCAGTGAGGTGCTCCCTTCCTTTCCAAGGACTGAGATCTGACTCATGTCGATTTCTCATAAAGCAATGAGATGCTCCCTTCCTTTCCATGGACTGAGATCTGACTCATGTCGATTTCTCATAAAGCAGTGAGATGCTCCCTTTCTTTCCACCACTGAGATCTGACTCATGTCGATTTCTCATAAAGCAATGAGATGCTCCCTTCCTTTCCATGGACTGAGATCTGACTCATGTCGATTTCTCATAAAGCAGTGTGGTGCTGTCGATTTCTCCTTCCTTTCCACCACTGAGATCTGACTCATGTCGATTTCTCATAAAGCAATGAGATGCTCCCTTCCTTTCCATGGACTGAGATCTGACTCATGTCGATTTCTCATAAAGCAGTGAGGTGCTCCCTTCCTTTCCAAGGACTGAGATCTGACTCATGTCGATTTCTCATAAAGCAGTGAGGTGCTCCCTTCCTTTCCAAGGACTGAGATCTGACTCATGCTGATTTCTTTTGACTCCAGGTTCAGGTTTTGACAAGAGTTCCTCATTTGTTTGGATACATAAATGGCTACCTGTTGCCTGTAGTTTCAAACCCCAGTGCTGTGCATGGCACATCCACCCACTATCTCTGGTCTAGATCGGTAATTTTTCCAATCCTCTACCATTCCCCCTGCAATAGTTCTAGGTAAAAAGACATTGAAACTTTTGTCATTGCAACATGGCATTATCTTCTACAAATGTGTTAGGGTGCTTTTATATCTATTCTGGGATGCATTCAGCCCTGGAGGCCACAGGTTGGATAAGCCTGCTAGTAAAATCCCGAGATGCACTGTCTCCTGCTCACAGTGTTTTAAAATACAAATATAATTATGAAACATTTCTCCTTACTATTTAATTTCCTTCCTCATCCTTGTTCTTTTCCTGAAATGCTCCCTTCTACCACAGGTTCTGTTGAGATTGATGTCATTTCGCTCTAACTTCTCAAATCCACTTATTTCAAGAGGACTGAACATTTTATTTAGGTTTATAGCTCTCTCCTCTTTATCATTGTCCTCAGTATGACAAATATCTGCTACTTTCTTTCCCCTTTTGGCGAAAATGGTCTTGTCACATTGTGCTTTGCATCAAGATCAATACTTAGCAAATTATAAGTGATGGCAATGGTGGCAACGTTACTGATGACTGACGTTAACTCTTCTTGAATTCCTTCTTTTGCATCCTGCATCCAAATTGCACTTAAATTATAGCCACATATCTGACACTGTTTATTTTATGATCCTTGTCTCTTCAATGCAAATGCAGATGCATGCCAAGAAATATGTGTTGTATTTGAACTAAGAAAGTTCACTTACACCTTTTGTACTTTTTCTTTGCTTTATGAATTTAATGTTTTGACTACAATATGAAGTGAAGAACTTATTTTCTGGTCCTGTGATCAGTGCTAAATGAGACATCTACATCACACACTCCATGACTCAAGGAATATTGGGTAAGAGGAAAGAATGTTAGAGCCAAAATATGGGAGGAGTGCTTTGGAAGACTGTCTTTTGGACATGCAGTTCCTGTTGCATTCATGACTTTGCAGCAGCTGTTTTGACCAACACAATATGTGCAGAATGGTCTGATGGAGGAATGCACAAAATGACATCAAAACTGAAGAAGGGCTAGATTGAATGAATGGATTCCATAAAAGAGGGATGGGGGAGAGGGCAGCTGAAAGTAAAGACAGGAGATTATATTGAAAATGTAATATGTACACATATGAATTAGGCAGTAAAAATGATTTCAAAACAAAAGGAAGCACTGGAGCAATGTCTTAGCAGTTAAGGCACTTGACTGCAAGCCTAAGAATGCATGTTCAGATCTCCAGGTCTTAAGTAAGCCAGACGCACAGTGATGCAAGCATGCAATGTTGCACATGCGCACAAGGGGTGCATGCATCTGGAGTTTGTTTGCAGTAGCTGTAGGTCCTGGCATGCCAATTCTCTCTCTCTCAAAAGTTAAAAAAAAAGAAAAGAAAATTCATTCCATAATTTCTTTTTTTAACAAATAGAAAATGAGCGTTCAGAGGAGGAAATAGAAATTCAAGATGACTAGGATATGCTTGTCCAGAACGAACTGGAAATCCCCTAGATAAACCGGGGAATTTCCATCTCATCATGCTGAGATAAACTCATCTTACTTTCTAAGGCCCTGTGTATTTCAGTTATCCACATGAGTCAGCATCCTTGGAGTCATACCATAGAGAAATTGGCAAATATCAAAACATTACAGAAATACCTTTTCTGTTTGCTCCTTACCTCACTGTCACCAAAGATTAGGTTTTCATTAAACATTTTTATACTGTGCTTGCTGTGTTTCACAGATCTTTTACTAATTCTGATATTTGAAGGTTTAGTAAGAGAGATTACTTAAAAGCAAAAAAGGGTCTTAAGGTAAAAAAAAAAAATTTCTTTATGTGAAAAAGAAAGAGAAATGCCACTGCTAATACTTCTCATATTGAGTTCAGAGCAATAATTCTCCTCTGCTTAATCAGGGAATCACACTATATGCTGACACAGAAAATAATATTGGAGGGTTAATTCTCTACCAAGTTCTTATTATTTGCTTTGGAGTTTCTCAAAACTCCCTTTCAGCTATACAAACATAATCTTAGTTTTCTAAAACAAACATATCAGTTATTTCCAATTCATAGTCATACATATTTTAAATAATGGAATGGTTTTGAATCAATCAATGTTAAGGTAAGGACATATGATCCAAGAAGGCTGTGCCATGTGTGGTGTAAATTGTTCTTTGTCATTTGTTTTTCTCTCACTTTACTCTTTGGCATTGTAATGTTTATAGTTAGTAATATATTTTGAGTGAAGTTTTAAAGTATTTCTCTTTATTTATTTTCAAGAAGACAGACACAGAGAGGGGAGAGAGAGAGAAGGAGAGAGAGAGAGAGAGAGAAAGAGAAAGAATGGGTACACCAGGGTTTCCCACCATTGCAAAGGAACTCCACACACATGCACCACTTTGTGCACCTGGCTTTGCATAGGTACTAGGGAGTTGAATCCACGTCATATGGCTTTGCAAGCAAGTGCCTTTACCTCTGAGCCATATTCCCAGTCTTTGAGTCAATTTTTAATTGATGTTTCCAAGATCAATAACAATGTCATTATATGCCAAGAAGCATAGGTTTGAACTCCTTATTTACACTTATTTAAATAATTCCTTCACATATATCTTCTGAGAATATTACACCAGGTGTCCAGAGCATTTTAGCAATCTGATATAAGATGCTGTAGAAATAAGAGAACAGTGTATAACTGCTAGGCCAGGAACCGAGGCTAGGGGATGGGATGGAAAACCATGAAGGCAGGCTGTGAATATGAAAATGTTCTTCTCTGAGCAGTATTTGCAGATTTGGGGAATATTTTTAGAGTAGAAGGATATAGGGAGATACTGGAAGATTTGAATATTAACTAATTCAAAAGTGTATCACTAAGAACATAAAATCATGAATTGGGCTATATATCCTCCTCACACGTTTATGAGGTAAGTGATTTAGTCCCACCTGATGAAAATATTCTGATATCCCTTTATTTTTCAGCTGGAAACCGAAAGCTCCTGCTAATGAGGAATGTTGAAAGGATCGTACAAAATTGTACATCAGGTTTGCATTTGAGTTTTAAATGCTGTGAGTTGTAGGGAACAGAAATGCACAATGTGAATTGCTGATGCGCATATATTTAGGCTGAAGTAAATTCTCTGGAGTTTGATACTTTTCACTCAAGCCTAAGATGGTCTCTATAGCTCTCTCCCAATTGCTATGAGTCTTTCTCTCTCTTCTTTCTCTCAGGCACACCAAACATACACACTATTAGGATGTGACAAAGAAAAGAAAAGAAAACCCAATGACAACAAGAAGAAATAGTCAAAGAGAAGTTGACCAGCAAATATTCCCCTTGAAAACACTTCCCCAAGCACACCCTCCAAGATGATCTCCCTTCCAGAGTCTGCTTTACCCAGAACTTCTAGCAGTTACTGGTGACACCAAGGCCCTTAGAAAGCTGGTCTGGACATAGGATTCTTACTGTGTGGAGGGATACAAGTTCCATATCAATCTGGTGTGGGGAATTACAGAAAATATCTTGAATAAAGCTGCCTATGTTTATAACATGTGATGGGATTGGTTAGTAGTCAAAAATAATGATGACAAAGTGGCCCATATTAATTGTGAAAGGTTAATGTGAGAAAAGTACTCATAAGAGTGAAGGGTAGGGCTTGAAGGGAGGGTAAGGGTAGAGGGAGGGAACATAAAACTGAACCCAAATGGAACTAGTACCACAGAATCCTATATCCTGGAAGACAGACTAAAAGGTTAAACTCTCAACAGGAACTTCGGGGGAGCACCTGAATCAAAGGGCACTGGAGAGGGTTAGATGAAACCTCACCTTAAATTTCTCCTGTTTCCTTTTTTCCCCCCTTTTTATTTTTTTATTTTCTTTCTTATCCCTTGGCACTGGGCCTGTAACTCCCAGAACCATGATAAGGTTAACAGCACAATGAACTGTTGATCAGAGAGACCTACAAGGTTACCCAAAACAAGACAGACTTCTGTCAGAGCACTGGTTGCCCACCAGAGGTTAATGGTAAGACCCTACTGCTGAAGACACCATATGCTGTCAGTATGGAACATGGGGAAAACTTTCTGGAATCTGAAAGGGAGCCAGTCCCCAGACAGTTAGCCCATCTAGTGCCAGAAGGTGTTACATGAGCTCCTGATGAAAAGTGGCCAACATCTGTTCAAGCAGCTTGAGGTCTAAGCTACTCAGAAGCAAACAACCTGACGTGATGCTCACACAAGTGCAATAGTGGCCATGGTAGGTGACCACCTTCTCTTGGATTGGCTAACAGATCTGCTCAGTGGAAAGAAACCCATCTTAGGAACTGGGAAAAAAGTCAGAATCATATCCAGGAAATGATTTTGCTTTCCAATATCGAGCTCACACTAATCTTGGGCCACAGAGGGTCGACACCCATTAAATTTTCTCTAAACTAATAATGGTTATCCTATTTAACCAGTGCTGACTACACTCTCCATTGGAGAATCTGCTTCTCTTTGTTCAGATGGGAGCGGGACCTGAGTAGAGAAAGGACCCAACACACTTCACCATGGCCACAGCTGAACCCACAGAGGAATTGGGGAAATGAGCAAGGAGATAGACACTGAGGACACTCAACACCTACCAAACCAGAGATCCAGAGGCTCCTAAAAGCCCATCACTGATGTAGACTTAAAATGAACCCAATATGGCTCAGGGAATTTTGTGGAAGAGATGGCACAAAGATTGTTAGAGCCACAAGTTGGGAAACTATGCACAGAGACATTGCCTCTTCCCCATAACTGATGGCTACCCCACAATCCATGACCCATAATACCAATAGGGATGACCTGCATCCCTAACGGCAAGGAGGATCCCTTTGGAAAAGGGGCAGGAATAAGGGAAAGGCTGGTACCAACATATGCTGTTTACATACTTAGTAAGTCCATAACTAATATAAAAGAATAATGCAGTGTATGTTTTTACATCAGCCACTAATGCTTTAAGAAACACTATCATTGGCTAAGTATAATTAATTATTTCATGATGAATGCGAAATACAACAGTTTCTGGTATACAAAGAACTCATTTCCTGCACATTGAAGTAGGGAAAACACAACTGTGGGCTAGGATTTGCTCTTAATGATCCAGAATGACAAGGAAGTGTTAGATTTGAACCCTAGGTCATCTGTTATGGCAAGGACAATACCTAGGTGGGTAAGATGCAATTTTGATAGTTGGTTATACATGTATTTTAATTCCCTAGAAGTTCTGGATTGCCTAAACCTACAAACTGACAAGACTGATATTTCTCTTTGTCAATAACATTATTTGAAGACAAATAATGGTTCTGTATATAACACAGAACACTGTCAAATAGTCATTTCCCGAATAGGGGGAAAGTAAAATGCAAATATTTCATGTTGAGTGTTATAGGGAACAGCTCTTGGTAACAGCAACAGCAGGGTTGTATCACTCACGTCTCGGGGCATAAATATGGATTGGGGTTGAAGGTACACTAGCCAAGAAGAAACACGTTTTAAAAATTCTTCACTACTTTTTCTTTCTTATAAGGCTGTGCAGTATTTTTTAAGTCACAAGATAATTAAAACCTTCGCAGACAAATTTCTCAGGAGAAGGTAGCTAAGGCAATATTTATTCTCACATTTGTGAATATAGAGATTGTGGGAAATACAACACCTCATTAGTCTATGCAACCCCATGATAGACCATTCCATTTTAATTGCTGAGATTTCCAAATGAGTTGGATATTCACATGCAAGCAGACACCTACACTAGTGACATATCACAGGGGACACGCACGAGGACAAAGTAGCAGAGAAGCAGGTTCTGTACAGAATCCCTTCTGCAGAAGGAGACATCAGAAGCATCTTCTTCTGGAGACTTTGTGACAAAGTGTCTAAAATTCAGTCTACTATCAGAAAAGATGTGGCAGCTGTATCCTTTAATAATGTGTTTTTTTTTCTACATATCCTGGTTAGAGTTAAACAAATTATTCACACCTCAGCACAGTGTTACATATAGTGTTTATGTCACTGTAGCAAATGTTTTATGAGCTCTTTAGCAAATGATTTTTGTCTGTATGACTATTTATTTTCCTTTGCTCATCAGATAACATAAACAATTGAAGGCCTCACTGTCCAGTGTTATAATCAATAAACATGTGTGTCTATTTAAATCAAATGAGATCAAACCAAATAAATTTTAAATCTCACACTGGACACATTTAAATAGCCACTTGTGACTAAAAAGTGACCTCCACAGTCAACACCACCCCAATGTTGTTAACGTCAAAGAGTGTGCTCTCATAAAGCTGCCCTGAAATACAGACCTCAAGAGCAGGACATATGTGGCCACGTTGTCTATGGGAATATATGATGAGCCCTTTCTTTTATTTTTATTGTTTTATTGAGAAAATTACTGTATGAAGATAAAATAATTTGATCATCTTTCCATCCTTTTATCCTTTCCCCCCTCTCTTCCACCCCCATTCCCTGAGGACCCTCTTCTATTAAGCTCGTCTTTTCTCTTTTTTGTTGTCTCCTTCCTTTTGAACCTCTTCCTTCTACATGTCAAAATGTTGATGATCTCAGAACATGCTGTTCCTGTGGAGTGTTAGTAACCACTGTGGGCAATTTTAAGGGTCCTTTCTTAATCGGTTCATTGATTCTAACAGCCTCACCTAACAACCTCCACACGCTCTGGTATTAAACTCATTCTTCTGTTTGATTATGCAACGAAGATTGCAGGTGATAAAATTAGGCTCAGAGTTCACTTCATTTCAGAGTAACAAAATCAACTCTCATTAGCACTCATTATCAAACACTGAAGTATTCCCCACAACTTCCTCCTCTTAAAGACCCTGAGCCACATCTTTCTTGTCAACCTCATCCTTTTTATATGCTCCTTTCAGCTCACTAATCTAATGCTGCAGTATATAATCTATGAGGGGAGATATTTACCATCTGAAACTGCTTAGGGTATACTTCCCCCTTTTGCATAAAAGTATTATAATGTTAACTCCCAGTCTCAAGTATGGAACCTTGGAAAATCTCTCAAATGGAGATTTATACTCTTTGTCCCTAGTTGTGGCCTTGACTTGAAATATAAGTAATTGTATTATAATATGCTATAAGAAATTATCACAAAGAACAAAATTAAAGACAGTTCATGTCAACAGGTGTTACCTGAAATATGTTCTCATTTGCTCCTCTTCTGTAGACCTTTATGGCTTGCCTTATTGGATCTTCCTCAAATTTGATTCAACCTTTCTTTGGAACGTGTATCTTTTTTTAAAACTTTTTATTTTTTATTATTGTTTTGGAGAGAGACACAGAGAAAGACAGACAGAGAGAGAGAGGGAGATGAAGAGAGATGGGCGAGCCAGCAGTGTCTCAGCTGCTGTGAACAAAATCCAGATGTGTGTGCCCCCTTGTGGTCAAATGCGGCATTGTGCCCTTGCGTCACTTTGCATCTGGCTAAACATGGGACCTGGAGAGGGGAACCGCTGGAGATTGGAACCAGTGTTCTTAGGCTTAGGAGGCAGGCGCCTTAACCACTAAGCCATCTCTCCAGCCCATGGAACGTGTATCTTTAAACAAGCTTTTTAATAATAGCCTTGTTATTAGTGCTGTTAAGATGACCAGTTGGTTTATAAGAATAGATTTACAACAGGTGAAATATTAGTGGCTCTGCATTGAAATCAACTTTAGAATACATGTCTGTGTTAGCTACTCAGAAATGTCATGTTTGTGCCCTCTTACCCTGCTGACTAGACCCCCAGAGAGGACAAGGTGGCCACTTAGAATTCAGCAGCAGCAACCTAGGAATGCTTTCATCCGCACAGTTCACTCCACTTTTACCAGGCTATTATTTCTATAATCTCCCACAAATTGTTAAGTTTATATTTTAATTTAAATGTCCATCTGTTCATGCTTATGAGAGATGTTGGCAGCAACAAAGAAAGAATAGCAACTACTATTTTAGGTAGTTTTAACATCATCAGATCCGATAGAGATGTCCAGAAGCTTATGAACCCAAATTGACATATTTGGAGGAAGACATATTTCACTCTGATTTCCTATTTTATGATGCCATTCCATACTTTTACGATAGGTATTTGATGATATGAGTTATTTTCTAAACTCTTGTTAGTTTATTCTCATAAAACAAATATTTCTAAGACCTTATAGCTTATACCAGTCAAGATTGAATGATAGGTTGCTCTTGTAAATAAATTTTACCAATAGACCTGAATTAATTCAGAAAGATGAAAATTTTGGTAAGATAACAGACATTCTACAAGCTCAAATGAGCTCAAACATTAACAAAGTTGCTAATGTGAAAATACTATTCAAATAAAGTTATTTAGTAAGTACAATTTGGAAAATATTATGAATATTCATTATATTGATGCTTAAATTTACCAGATTGTGGAAAGGTTTAGATTTTACTTCAAACTATCATCTTAAAAGGCATCAAAATGTTTTAAAATTTTCTTTATCTATGGTGTTAAGGTTGTGTTACAAACTGAATATAAAATAATAAATAAAAATTATCTACAATTATAAATTCAAGGCAAAAATATACCAATATTTTGTTCCTGACATACATCACAACAGAGAGAGCATTGGACTCTGTAGTTTCAATATTTTGTAGAATTATCACAGTATAAATATAAGATATTATATGTTAAAATGTACCACATAAGCTACACTCAAAGTATGTGGCCCCGTTACTTTGTTTTAAAATGTATTTGAAGAAATGAGAGTTTAATGATGTAAATTATTTACATACATTTTTGTGGTTATAATACATTGCACTTAAGGAGTCACATTTTATTTGAGACTGTTGCCCAGGCTAGCCTAGGACTCACTAGGTAGCTCAGGATAACCTCTCCAACTGTCTGTAATCTTTCTGCTTTAGCTTCTAAAGTTCTGGGGTTACCTGCAAAACCCACTAAACCTGGAAAACTTGTCAGTGATGTAAGTGGTATAATGATTTTGCAGATTTATGGGATATTGCTTGATAACTCCATACATGTAGGCAGTGGACAGTGATAAAATCAAGATTTCAATCTATTGGCCTTGCAGCTACATTTCAAAGCATTAGCTAGTTTTTTTTTTAGTTTTTAAGGAAGAGATACTAAACATAATTTTTCAAGCATACTTTATCCTTTTTAATGACCATGTTCAAGACAATGTTTCTACAGTTAAATATTTTATCCCTGAAATACATTAAACTTTCCTTGTTAGATGCTATATTCAGAATGTATAATGTAATTATATTTTATAAATATCTTAAATTATTGTTTAAAGAGCAAATGGATTGTATATTAAAACAAAGACGTATAGATAATTTTCCCAATTGTCAGGAACGTTTGTTACTGAATTAGAGCTATGTTATCCACTGGGCTATCAAAGTATGAACTGAAGATTGTAAATTCTAGCCTCTTGAGATGACTCAGTGGATAAAGCCTCAGCTGTGCAAGCTTAATGAATTTACATGGATTTAGATGACAGAACTGACATAAATACAGGGTGGGCTTGGTAGCCTGCCTATATCCCAGTTCTATGGAAGAGGAGACTGGGATGCCCAAGACAACCTAAACAACTTGACTAAACTGAGGTGTCCTGGGTTCAAGTAAGAGACCCTACCTTAGTAAAATAAAGTGATGATGAGTTATCAATGACTTACCCAAGGACCAACTTCTGTCCATATACACCCCCCACACACGTATGCACACTCTAACACACAGGATCGCATATACGAACACACAAACACACATTCATTAATACCACACAAAATATTTTAAATTACTGTAATTTTTCATCAGCCGGGTATATTTGGCATCCATGTTTCTAACACTTGCTTGACAACATCAATTTAGGATTCAGCATCAATTCCTCACCTGGGCAAATGAAGTTTCTACCTCCAGTCATGTTGCAGTCAGATTGGGAAAAGTGATCTAGCTAAATCTTTCAGCCCTGAATTTGGAGGCACACAGATTGTCACATGGAGGTTTGTTATTTTCAGATTTATTCTACTATAAATAATTTTAAAATCATGACCAATAACTCACCTTTTCACACTGAGCACAAACATTATTTTCCAGAATTCAGTATTGATTTTTTTCTGGATATTTATATTTTATTCAATTTTTTGAATACCAACTAAATACCATGTAATGTCAAATTCATCTAAAGAAGGTTGGGGATATAGCTCAGCAGTGGAGCACTTGTCTTGAGCTAAATCCCCAACACTACAAAAATGTAAATGAGTAAATCCAACAGTCTATGTTTAAAAACCAGCATTGTCTTACACTAATTCTAAAATGATTTCTTATGATGTCAGCATCACAACTATTTAAGATCAAATTCTTATTTCTGACAATTTATTATTTAACACCTACTGCTTAAAATTTCATAAGCCAGTTGGTGATTTGTTAATATTTGTCTAGTCATATGACTATATTTCTCTCACTTTCAATAAAGGTAGTAATATAATCAGGAGTTGCTAAAACCTGTATGAATGTAATTGTACACATCTCCATTATCTAAAACTAAAAATAGCAGAAATGGTCACAAATTTAAAATATGAATTTCACCAAGAATAAATACACAAAGAGAACAGTATTTTATATATACATATAAATTAAGATTAAATAAAATGTGCTTATTAAATACTCTATATTTAAACTCACCAACAGTTAGCTATTCAGACAGTATTACCTACTAAGCCTTGGAGGCCATTGTTTTCATTTAAATTCCACTAGTAGGCAAAATCTAAATGTCAAAACTTAGCACAGTGTTTAATGAGTGGATAAGATTAGACACCACAGCTCTTGAAATCTTAGGTAAGTCATTATTAGGGGCTTACTACTTTCAGTACCTGACATTTACTTCCTTTTTAATATTAGCTTTATTTCTTATTAAATATCTTCCCTCTTTGAAGATAATCTATTTAATAAAGAAGGACAAACGTTCAGTTTTTCATTGCAGTTTTTGGTCAGAAAACTGATCTTTGCAAAATGCCTTCTAAGGCAATTGAACTGTCCTATGTAGACATATGGTGAAGTCGTAACTACAGTTGGACAAGAAAAATTTACATGTAGGGAATATACAGATATTTTTAGTTTCTACACCAAAAAAAAAAAAAAAAAAAAGATTGCCATGAGACTGCATTAGATGAACTGGTTTCTTAAGTGAGAAAGGTTGATTTCTCAAAGTAATTGATAAAATGAAAAATCCCAAGCCAATGTTGTCTGATATATGGACACAGACTCTTTGTTGCTAGACACAATTATGACCATGCATCATCAATGCAACCAACGATGAAACGTAACTACAGGTCTCGTCTTCAGTCTATTATCGAATTAATTAATATTAGGGCAATATGAGGAAAATGGTTTCCCACCTTTATTTTATAAAACAGCTTAGGAGGTGTGAATGGGCAGGAAGTGAGCTTTAGTACAGATAATGAGAGAACACTTAACAGATAAGCCTCCATCATTTGTCTTCTGTTCAGGTTCAAGGGAAAATATACGTATTTCCAGTATTTCATCACACAAAATTTATCCTTAAAAAGATGCTTTAGGGGCTGGAGAGATGGCTTAGCAGATAAGGCGCCTGTCTGCTAAGCCTAAGAACCCGGTTCCAATCTCCAGGTCCCACGTTTAGCCAAATGAAAAGTGACGCAAGGGCGCAAAGCTGCACTTGCCCACAAGGGGGCGCACACATCTGGATTTCGTTCACAGCAGCTGAGAGACTGCTGGCTCACCCATTCTCTCTCTGTCTCCCTCTCCCTCTCTGTCTGTCTATCTCTGCGTCTCTCTCCAAAAATAAATAAAATATTTAAAAAAATTTTTAAAAAGATGCTTTAGCACTCACAGAAGAGGGGCATGCCATCTCAAGGCTAATAGTGAGCAGGAAGGAAAGGTCCAAGAATAACAGTACAGACCGTGCGACTCAAGAGGAAGTCTATAGGAAGAAAAACCAGGGAGTACAGTGAAGAGATAAAATTTAAGTGATTTTATTTTATTTTTACTCTCAAAGTCTATCTTCTATATAAGGTGTAATACAAATCCCAATAATTTCAATCATTTTATTCAAACTTCAATAATTGGTGGAATTTGTGTCAGGAGACACTAGAAAGATGACGGTGGATTGTCCCAGAAACAGATGTTAAGGTAGCAGTCGGCCTGTGGCACTTTAGGAATCAGCCCTACAAGGTGTTTCTTCATCCAGCAATTGTAGACTTTTATACAACACATTCTACATAGCTCCAACACTCAGTGCATCTTTGATGGTAATTTGACCAGGTAAGGGTTTGACCTTTCAAATAATGATGACAGTTCCCAGACCGGGAATGAACTAAGAGTTTCCAGGGATATGTTAAGGCATGAGTAGCTCAGACATATAAAAGGATGTGAGACTTTCACTAGCCTGGTATCCCTTCAGTTTAGCCATCTAGCCAAGTTAAGCCCATTCCTATATTTCAATGTTCTCTTTTCCTCTATATTCATTTCCACATAAATGTCCCTTTAGAGTTTTTAGTGTTCATCTTTGTCATTCTTTTTCTGATGGAAATATGAAGTAAGTTGGTACATACTGAGTCAGTAGATCCTAGCCAAGCCCTTGTGCAGCAAGGAAGGCGTCATTAGTAATGTCAACATTCAGGCTGTTACACACAGACACATTTCAGTAGAGTTGCCGCAGTCTTCTTATCCATGAAACCAAACAAAGTTCTGGTGACATGAATGTATTTTCACGGACTGAGACAGAGTATTGTGAGGGGAAAGTGGTTTTGTTCAATGTCTGTCACAAAGCCACTGACAGTTCTTAGAAGCATAGCAGTTATTGTCTTGCTGAATGCATATCACTAAGCACGGTTCTAATGCTGCATACATGTAACTCAATTAGGGAAGCATATACTTGATTTATTTAAAGAGTTTGTACAGATATGTTTCTTATTATACTTAAGGTTACTCTTGGTGTTTATATTTGATTTTCGGATTGTTTTTGGTTGGTAAATCACTATTTCCAATTTTACTTGAAGTTAGAATATATTTGCATATATTAATCATGTCAGTTTTCATTAAATATAATTGTAAAAGAAGCCCTCTTCTTCTCAAGTTGAATGTTTTATTAATTTTGTTGAAATAAATTTTAAAGTCCTCCATTACATCAATCCAAATATGTGGTGAGAATTTGCCTCTATTTTTAATGAAAGTCAAGACTCTAATATTTGATTCATATTAAATCGAGGTCTTTGCAGAGGCACATGGCACCCTGGGGTAGATTTGAGTTTTACCCTCCTCTCTGCTATTCCCCCACACATCTATATCTATCTCTATCTACGTATCTATGTATCTATCTATATTCTATAGTTCAAGAGACATAGAACTCTAATACACTTTTAGGTATAAGAACTATAGGAAAATGAACTCTTTGCACCTTCTAAAAGCCAGAATTTTGGCAATATGACTATAGTACTGAAGTAGAATTCACTGCTTCAAAGTGAGGACCTTCACTTTAAGGACTGAGGGTGAATCCATGGACTTGATGGCCTGTGCTTGGTCAAGGATAATAGCAACCGGAATTCTGTCCTAAGTATGCTTATTGTTAGTGGGGTTTGGTTTGGTTTGCGTTTTTGATTTTCCAAAAGGATTCTTCCTCTTCCTGTTAATAACCATATGCTGATTCCTGCCCTATACATGATCATCTGGAATATAAATCATGAAGACTATCTTGTCCTAGATAAAAGGTACACAGTGCAGATTATCTTCAATTTGTAAATGAAGTCCACTTTCACTCCCAGGATTTAAATTATTTTATTATTCATTTATTTATTTGAGAGAGAGAAAGAAAGAGGAATGGAGGAAGGGAGACAGGGAGGGAGAGAGAGAGAAAGGACATACCTGGGCCTTCAGCCACTGCAAAGGAACTCTAGACTTATGTGCCAAATTGTGCATCTGGCTTACATGGGTCCTGTGGAATTAAACCAGGGTCCCTTGGCTTTGCTGGCAAGAACCTTAACTGCTAAGCCACCTCTCCAGCCCATCATTCCCAGGATATTGAGTTAAGTGTAATGACTCTATTCTTTCAATTGAAGGGGAGGGCCTCTTCTAATATAATCCTTGTGTTATTACTGCTGAGTGCCTTGGGAATTTATGGCAGCAGCATCATATATGACTCTTGCTCTCAAAACTTCCCACCAATTTAGGGAGCTGATATGCTCCTGAGAAGCTTCAATTATATGTAAATCCGACAGTACTTTTATTTTTTTTCTATTAGTGGAAGCAAGAGTCATAATGCACCATAAAAAGTACGTGAGAAATATTTGCACTTACATACATACCAATATAATTGTTTAAAGTATGTTGTAGTTACCTTCAGGATGCTGGAACAAAGCACCTGCCCATCAAGGTTCTACCTTCTAAGTTGCCATCAGCTGGGGACCAAGCATTCAGAACACGTGAGTTTACATGTGGGTATCTGGCATCTGATTCAAACCACACAGTGCTTTATCATATTTTGTTTGAATTAATAACAAAGTTACAATGTGTTTCCTAAAATTTAGGTTTTTCTATGGAAGATAAATAAATTATTTGTTAAGATTTTGTTCTAGGGAATACTTGATTTTGGAGAGATCAGCAAGAATACCCTATTCACAAAGAACTCATATTCAAAGTAGAGAGCATGAGGCAGTTTTTTTTTTTCCTTTTTCATTTTGGAGAGAGACAGAGAGAGAGAGAAAGAGAGGGAGAGGAAGACAGAGATGGGCGTGCCAGCAGCCTCTCAGCTGCTGCGAATGAAATCCAGATGTGTGTGCTCCCTTGTGGTCAAGTGCGGCATTGCGCCCTTGTGTCACTTTGCATCTGGCTAAACGTGGGACCTGGAGATTGGAACCGCTGGAGATTGGAACCAGTGTTCTTAGGCTTAGGAGGCAGGCACCTTAACTGCTAAGCCATCTCTCCAGCCCAGAGGCAGTTTTTATAGCTTATAAGTACTGGAGGCATATTAATATATGTAATATAGAGATTGAAATCCTGGAGAAATGGTGAGACTCCCCCATGGAAAAGAACACAGATACCAGGATTGGGAATGAAACTAAAACAGGTCCTCTTCTATACTCATCAGCTAACCGGGCTACATTAAAAGCTTAAAGGTGCCGGGTGTGGTGGCACATGCTTTTAATCCCAGCACTCGGGAGGTAGAGGTTGGAGGATGACCGTGAGTTCGAGGCCAGCCTGAGACTACATAGTGAATTCCAGGTCAGCCTGAGCTAGAGTGAGACCCTACCTTGAAAAAGAAAAGAAACGAAATGAAAACAAAACAAAACAAAACAAAACAAACAAACAAACAAACAAAAAAGCTTAAAAGTAATTTTGAATAAAAATCATTTTTATAACAAATGTAAAGAGACATTTTTGAGGACTTAGTTATTCATAGTGGAACTCAAACATATGATATAATTTGTCTTTTGACAACAAAAATCAGAGCTCATCTTAAAACACACCTAAAACCTAATTCCTAAGACATAGGAGGCTCTTTAAGATAACGATATTGTTCTACATTACCAAATATAGCAATGTGGAAAAAGATAACATGCCGTGCCTTGTTGATAGCCAAGGATAATTACTTCTGCAATGTCAATATTAACATGTAACCTCAGAGCTGGAGAGATGGCTCAGTGGTTAAAGATGCTTGCAAAGCCTGAAGGCCTGGGTGTGACTCCCTAGGATGTGTAAAGCCAGTGGCACCTGTGTCTGAGTTCTTTTCAGTGGCACTGGGCCCTGGAGTGCCCGTAATCATTCTCTCAGTGTGTCTTTCTACGTGTAAATACATAGAAAAAATTTACAAAGAAAAAAGTCTCCACAGATTCCACCTTCCTTATCACTTCTGAGACTCTATAAATAAATAAGATCAGTAGTGTGCAACATGATACATTTGGGACCAGAAACCAAATGAGAAATGTCAGACATACTCTACCTGATGGGCACATCACACATCAAAAATACACCTTTGAAGGTTGCTGTCAAGTACAGGAAGAAATTACCTTTTTTGAATTTAATGTAGCCTTTTTGTAAGTCATGTTCTCTCTTAGGAGACAATGATGTGCTTATTGTTGAAGCACATTTTGCATTTAAAGTTTACTGGTCTGTAAATGTTATTACAAACTGTATTTTCTGGCTAATGAAACAGTAATCATTAAAGTAATTCTTGTGAAGAAATCATATAACATATTTTAACATTTTTATTTAATTACTTGTAATAGAGAGGTGAGTTAGAGAAGAGAGTGTATGGAGAGAGAGAGAGAGAGAGAGAGAGAGAGAGAGAGAGAGAATGAATGTCATGTCATGGCCTCTTGGTACTGTATAAAACTCCAAACTCATGTGCCACTTTGTGTGTCTGACTTTACATGGTTGCTGAGAAATGAAACCCAGGTGATCAGGCATTGAAATCATGTGCCTTTAAGTGCTGAGTCATCTCTCCAGCTCCTAAAATTATTTTTATTTATTTACTCACATAACATAAATGATGGATATAGTCTGAATTACTAAATGAATTGTTTTTAAAGGTAGGGTCTCACTCTAGCTCAGACTGACATGGAATTCACTATGTAGTCTCAGGGTGCCCTCGAACTCATAGCAATCCTCCTATCTCTACCTCCCGAGTGCTAGGATTACAGGCGTGTGCCACCATGCCCAGCGCAAATCAATAGTTTTAAACTTTTTTTTTCAAATAAGCATTTGTTTTCTGTATTTGAACTATTAGATATCTGCTCTCTAAAAATTAATAGTTACCATTGGTTTAAATTGGGTAGCACACTGCAAAGTCTAACAACCTGGGTTCATTTCCCTATTACTCACACAAAACCAGATGCACAAAGTGGCACATACATCTGGAGTTCATTTGCAGTGGCTAGAGTCCCCTGGCACACAACCATTCTTTCTCATTGTCTCCCTCCCTCCCTCTTTCTCCTTGAAAACAAATCATATGTATTTCCATATATTATATATATTTCCATATGTAATAAATATTTCATATATCATGCACACACACACACACACACACACACACACACACACACACATGTGCTGTCATCTGCAGGGACACAGTTTAAAAAATGGACACTGTTAGATCACTCAGTAGTTAAGACATTTGCCTGAGAAACAACCTGGGTTTGATTCCCCAGTATCAACATAATGCCAGATGCATTTGATGACACAAGCATTTGGAATTCATATGCAATGGCTGGAGTCCCTGGAATAACCATTCGCTTGCAAATGCATGCGCTCTCTCTCTCTCATGCAATAAATAAAAAATTTAAAAAAATAATGCCTATTGTGAGTGGTTTGAAATGTGTGTAAATTCAAGCTCCAAACAGATAGCACTATTTTACTAAAATTCAGCAAGTGGCACTGTCCAATTAAAAAGTCAATCAAAATAAAGTGAACAAGTGATAAATTATTTTTAATTGGTTGCAGAAGAATCTATTAACCATAGTAGCAAGGAAACTTATTGCATCCATCCCTTCTGGACAATTCTTTTTTTCCCCATCTCTTCAGTGCTCTCTTAATACAAATGAGAGACCCCATTATGGTCTGATATGCTGCTGGTTCTGGTCCAATGGGACACAATGCCTCAGTAGCCTAGTTTCATGAAAAGACTGTAGTTTTCTTCCAAAGAGTCCAATCTTGGAATAAACATCTGAGTACAGCACTTGCTGACTGTACTCAACCATCACAAAGCACACGAGAACCTAACTTAAGAGTCCAACATAATGGACTCAAGCTCATGTTCTTTCATGGTTAGAAACAGACAAAAGTAAAACTCAGGTACACGTGTAGTGCATGCATGTCGTATGTTGTCTATAGAGCACTAAGAGGGGATGCGGTATTTTTGTTAGGTAGTTTTGGGTGACTAGGCCCCTGAAAGTAAAAAGCAGGAATGTCTTTGGTCCTATCCTTGCAGTCTCCACTTTGTTAGAAGTCAAAGAATGAGCTGATTTCTTATCTCTTCTCTAGATCTGCTTTTTCCAAAAGAACCTGAGTCCTTCCTAGGAGGGAGGTCCCCATTCCTAGAATTTAAATCGAATCCTGACATTGTGGTTGGTCATGTGCAGCCCCCAGAACTAGGCTACATGGCTAGCCCCTTCCTGAGCCAGCCTTTAGCCCAGACCAATCATCTGTCTCTGTGGCTCACCTGAGCCAGAAGGTAGGGCCCACCACTATAAAGTTATAAATGTGTTTACCAGGGGAGGGAAAGCTCTCTTGTCTGGTTCCTGAACGTTGAGGTTCTGGTAAGCTTCCTTTGCTTTGACCTAACTGGGCCTAGATGAAGGGACAACCCCTTACTACACATGGACTCTTTGCCCCTTCCTGCCATCCACGTGGCAAGAACTCTTTTAAATTTCTTTTTCTTCCTCTCTAACTCTCTTTTTACATTTCCTCCAGGCATACCACATAAACTCCCAGACCATGTGAGTATATCAATTATCCTTCTCTTGATTTTGTACTTCCCTAAATAAATATAATAACTAATTAATTATCCTTCTCAATCTTATTTTTCTAATTCTTTGGTTAAAAGCAGACACAAACTCAGGGTTTGGAGTTCAAGGTCTTTCCTGGACTCTACACAAAGCCCGTATCAACACTAATCTTGGTTGCATTGTGTATAACAAATTGAACCCTGCAGATGAAGATTTTAGGAAGTAACTATGCACAGAAAATGTGTAAACTATAAAAACACATAGTGGAAAACATAGTTGTGCTTTGCTTTGCATATTACCCCTATTATATACTGGAGGAATATGGAGGAATGCATTACTTTGTGTAAGTTTAATTTAGTTTCTCTGCCTCTGACCTCACACAGCTCCTTCCTCCATCCTGCCTGTAAATAATGTCCCACCTGCCCTGTCAGTTCTTCATCTTTTTCTAAGCCAAGGGATAAGTCTAAGAGAAGAACTATGTCAGCAGAAGAAAAACATGCCAGCTACTCAATATGAGCCCAAATAAAAGGAAAGAAAGAAGGCACAAAGAAGGAAAAATATGAAAAGATAGGAAAGTGAAGAGAGCATAAAAGAAGTCCTAGCATGTAAGAATGTATCCTCTCCTTATCATCATGTGAAATAATAACTAATTGTAGAACTTGTGGTACTTTTACTTTCTCTCTCCCTTCCTCCATGTGTGTGTGTGTGTGTGTGTGTGTGTGTGTGTGTGTGTGTTTCAGGAACATACCTCAACATTCCCTTCCTATTGTTCTACCTGATTTTCTACATCTGAATGAATACTTGAACCAAATTGTATCTTAGTTTGCTCCCACAAACCCTTCTCTTATTGTCTAACCTCAGAATATGTTTGCAGATTAAGGAATTTATAACCAGCACCTTTTATGATTTGAGAAACAGCCATTTGGGTTCTTCCTTGCACATGGGATGATGGGCAAGGGACACTTTTTATTCTGTATGAATGTTTTCAAATATATGCTTATTCCCCAAACATTGCTCAGTCTTCAAATCACTCTCCCAACACTTTCATGTACTCAGATTCAGGCCAACATAAATGTAAATGGATGTTTATCTCTTGTATTTTTCCATGGGACTATATGGTATGTATGTTCCTACATTTGTACATGTGTGTGAATGTGTGAGTGTGTGTGTATGTGTGTTCAAAGATGCCAGAGGTCAACATCAGGTGTCTTCTTTAGTCACTCCCCACTATAGTTTTTAAGACAAAGTCTCTAACTAACCTTGAACTTACTAATTTAACTTACTAATTTAGCTAGTTAGCCAGAAAATCTTAGAGAACCTTCTGTCTCTACCTCCCAAGCATGAGGTGTTGGTGATTCTGAAGCCAGGGTCATCGTGCTTGCACAACAAATACTTTATCAATTGAGCCATCTCCCTCGACTTTAGCTCCTCACTTTCGAATCTCCAATAAAATCAGACAAAAATAAAGTGGCAAGAATATCTGGGGAAGTATTTAGGAAATCTCTCTATTGGGGCTCTAAGAAATTCATTTTACTTCTGCTGACCACCAAGAAGTATATCCCGAGACTTCCTCCCCCTCACCCCCACACTATTTGATAACCCCAGGGGAGTGGGATACCTGGCTTTGCTATCTAGGAAGAATGGAGATCAAAGAATTTTCTTCCCTTACATTTGCTAACCCTAATCCTTCACTTCGCCACCCCCAGGCCAACAGCATTCCAATCTTCTGATATAAACCCTCCTTGCCAAATGCTGCAGGGGCATCTTGCATTTGCAGAGTCCTGAAAGTGGGAGACACAAAGTGTTCCTCCAGAACTAGCCCCAAGAAAGTCTAATTCTTTGCTATGGAGATCCTTATTTGTTTCTACCTTGTTCCCTGGAAAAAAAAAAAAAAAAAAAACAGAAATACTATTACTAGGGCTAAAAAGAACCTCTGCTTGCATAAATCTGACAAAAAGTAGAAATTAATTAAGAACAAAATGAAAGAAAGGAAGGGAGGGAGGGAAGAAGGGAAGGAAGGAAGGAAGGAAAGAAGGAAGAAAGAAAGAAAGGAAGGAAGATATGAAGCCAACTTCATTTGTGTCTCTTTGCATCTCTTCAACACTATAAAGAATAGGAATAACAAATATCTTTTTCTTTGTTGAGTAGGAACATAACAAAAGTTCTAAATGGAATCCAACACATGAGAAAAACTGGAAGAAATCCTAAATTCTCTATAAATTTATCATCTATTAAGAGTCTCCTCCATTTCATTCCTCTCCCCAGTCAAGAAACACTTCCTGTGATTTACACTTCAACCACCGCAACAAGGAACAGCTTTGGCCTTATCTCTCAGGTAGTAGAAATCAATTTTTCATATAATTTAGAATCTGTTGTGAGAGCCACAATAAATGAGATATAGTTCATTTTCTCTATGTTTTCCATGTTAAAATTGAATTTCAGGGACTGGAGAGATGGCTTAGCAGTTCAGGCACCTGCCTGCAAAGCCAAAGGACTTCAGTTTGATTCCCCACAATCCATGTTAGCCAGAAACACAGGTGGCACATGCATTTTGTATACAGTGGCTGGAGACCCTGGCATGCCCATTCTCTCTCTCTCTCTCTCTCTCTCTCCTGCCTCTCCCCTCTTTCTCAAATAAATAAATAAAATTTAAAAAATATATTGAATTTCATGGATGTAGCAGCCTGAGCAATGTCTGGCATTCTCTCCTCTTCCTTCATATTCCCTAGCCTCTGGGGCCACTGGAACAAGCACTTTGACCATGATTTCTACTCTGCTCTCCTGCAAGAGGAAACCCTAAAGTCTATTCTAGGCAGTTACTGTGGTGGGGAGAGTTTGGGGCAAATACACAAAGACTAAAAGAGAAAGGTTGAACAATAAGAAATGTAAATCAGAATAAATCTGTAGCAGTTTCATTCATATCTAACAAAGGAGACTTCAAGCCACAACTATTTAGAAGGGATAAACAAGGCCAATACAAATTAATAAAATGAGTACTCTATCCAAAAGATATAATCAGTGGGGGCTAGGATGATGGTTCAGCTGTTCAAGGTGCTGGCTCCACAAACCTGGCAATTGTAGTTCAGAGCCATGTAAAGCCAGATGCAAAGCGGTGCATGCTACTCGAATCCAATGAACCTACAACAACAGGAGGTGGAGTTTGGAGAATTCTAAAGCTCATGGGCCAGATAGTCTGCGCTTCTCAGTGGCATCAAACAGCAACTGGAGAGACCCTGTCTCAAAGTTGAAGGAGAGAAACAACACTTTGAGGTTGTCCTCTGGCCTCCACATTCATGCCATGGCATATACATGCTCATAAATCCACATCATATACCTATCACTCACAGAGAGATAATTAAAGAAAAAGAAGATATGAGAATTGTAACTATCTATGCACTGTCAGCACACACAAGTTCATAAAACAAGCTCTAGTGGACATGAAGGCACAGATAATTACAGAAACAACAGTGTGTGACTTTATTTACACTCACTCATCTATAAATAGATTATGCAGACCAAAAAAAAAAAAAAAAAAAAACACGACAAAGAAAATAAATAAGCAAATTTCAGAGTCAAAAGCCCATAGATCAAAAGTAATAAAAATTTAAAACGAAACAATAACAAACACAATTTTTTAAAAAAGGAAAAAGTTATATTATGAAAAAGTAAGAGGAAAGATTTGAAGTTCAGGGACTAATCCCCAATAACAAGGAATGCAAGAGGAGGCATAAAATCTTCCATTGAATTTAACGTGAGGTGTGTGGTTACACTGGTATGAGAAGCCATGAAGTTGGACACTTGACTGCAATATAAACAGCAACGCTGCTTAAACAGATCACTCTACTATTCCTAGAATTTGAAGTTGAATTCAGAATTACAAACCTAATTCTTCACAGAATTAAAGTCCTCAGAAAAGTGGTCATTTCCTACATGAGACAGCTAAGAAAGACATTTATTTCCCCCACGAGAATAACTTTAGTTTCCTGGGATGTGACACAACATTGAGCACGTCTGCCATTAGTAATGGTTTGTCCTGTGAGACAACCTGAGCAACTTACAGTGATCAGCTACAACTTAAAGCAGTTTTGTTAAGAAAGAGATTATGTAATGTGTCCTGGAATCTCTTTGCTATGAAAAAACAATAAACCTTAAGGCATACACTGTAAATGGTGAATTTGTTCTTTCTTTAAAATTGGTGCTTCGATTTGGCCAATTATTACATTCCAGCCCCAAGATATGCTGCAAAGCTGCAGGACAGAGAACTTCCTGATGAATTGTGTCCCCATGTATTTCTGGTAATGTTTTTACCATCCATGGTCAGCATTAAATCACAAAGCAGCTGATAGGAGCGTGAAGAGAAACAGTCCGTGTTGTGTGTGTGTGTGTGTGTGTGTGTGTGTGTGTGTGTGCGCACGCGCACGTATACCAACAGATACAGTCTTAAGGTAACAAAAATAGCTGAAAATATAACTCACTAACCACATTATAATATAATGATAAGATAATACAATATAACAGTATCAGAATAAAAGTAATGTTGCTTACAGACCTTTCACAGTTCCTGGATGCTGAGAATTTCAACAATCACTCAGGAGAGGACAACTGATCTATCTCCCCTCCCTTGTGGAAGAGAAACAGTTGACACGATCAAAGCAACATCCACAGTTCCTGGCACCTTGTGGATACTCAAGGTTTTTCTTTATTTATCAAACAAACTCATGAACACATCAGAGAAAGTAGAGAAAAATCACTAAGTCACACTCTTGCATTATTAGTTTCTGCTTCAAATACAATCATGCATTAGCAATGACCAATTTACTGAAATAGGTTCAGAAAATATTTAAGATTTAAAAATTAATAAATAAATCTGAAATTTAATCTATGAGTTTTCCAATTATTTTCCACCACAGTGTTTGTTTGTTTGTTTCTTTTTTTTTTCTTTTCATTTTTCGAGGTAGGGTCTCACTCCAGCTCAGGCTGACTTGGAACCCACTATGTAGTCTCAGGATGGACTAGAACCCTCAGTGATCCTCTTACCTCTGCCTCCTGAGTGCTGGGATTAAAGGTGTAAGCCACCACACCTGGCTTCATTGTTTCTTTTTAATTTTATTTGTTTATTTTTTAAGGTAGGGTCTCACTCTAGCCAAGGCTGACCTAGAATTCACTATGTAGTTTCAGGGTGGCCTTGCTTCATTGTGTTTTATATATTTATTTATTTGAGAGAGAGAAAGAGGTAGAGAGAGAGGGAGAGAGGGAGAGAATGGGCACACCAGGGCCTCCAGCCATTGCAAAGGAACTCCAGATGCATGCACCCCCTTGTGCATCTGGCTCTTGTGGGTCCTGGAGAGTCAAAACGGGATCCTTTGGCTTTGCAGGCAAACACCTTAACCACTAAGCCATCTCTCCAGCCCTTCATTGTTTTATTATTTACCTTGTAGCCTAGAATAGTCTTAGTCCCCATTTAATGTACATTTCCATTTATAAATTGTTCATATTCCCGTTGATATGTTTTCTCATTCCTCCTTTTGACTCAGATCAATATATACATTTTTTTAAAATACATTTTATTTTTATTTATTTGAGAGATAGAAAGTGAAAGAAGCAGATAGAAAGAAAGAGAGAGAATGGGTGCACCAGGACCTTCAGCCACTGCAAATGAACTCCAGATATATGCACCTCCTTGTGCATCTGGCTTATATGGGTCTGGAGAATAGAACCTGGGTTCTCTGGCTTCACAGGCAAATGCCTTAACCACTAAGCAATCTCTACAGCCCTATACATGTTTATCTCAGTTAAAAATCTTCCTCACTTTTTACTTCTGTACTCTTTTTTTTTTTTTTTTTTTTTTTTTTTTTTCGAGATAGGGTCTCACTCTAGCTCAGGCTGACCTGGAATTCACTATGTAGTCTCAGGGTGGCCTCGAACTCACGGCAATCCTCCTACCTCTGCCTCCCAAGTGCTGGGATTAAAGGCATGCGCCACCATGCCCAGCTACTTTTGTACTCTTATATAATTTAACTATCTTTAATGCATCCTCACTCTTGTTTCTACAAAAATTCATGAATTCTTTCCAAAATTACTATTTCCTCCCTCTTCCATAAACATTTGTTGTATTAAGCAAGTAAATTACCAAAATCTACTCCAGAATAAGATAAATGTTCATAAGCAAAATTATTCTTATTTCAATTGTTTTTTAAGAAGTTAAGATGAGGGTGGAGAGATGGCTTGATGGTTAAGGTGCTTTTCTGTGAAGCCAAAGGACTCAGGTTCGATTCCCCAGGACCCACATAAGCCAGATGCACAAAGGGGCACATGCATCTGGAGTTCATTTGCAGTAGCTAGAGGTCCTGGTGTGCCCATTCTCTCTCTGTCTCCTGTCTCAATCCTTGCAAGTAGATAAATAAATAAATAAAATTATTTTTAGAAAAAGAAGTTAAGAAGAAACAATTAGATACTTGCATTCATCTTTCTGCCAGTCAGAAGACCATTGTCTGAAATGCCAGAAAAGGAAATGTACTTCATTACTGCAGTATTTCATAATAAGGAAAAAAAGTCCAGCATTTTTGCTTCGACTTTCTCCTTGAAAACTAATATTCAAAATAAATATGCATTCATTTATTAAATATTTATAGAGAAAGTCAGAAATCCTCAATACTGAGCCAGTGAGTGGACTTAAAAAACTATGTTCTGTTATCCCTAAAGGAAAAATGGTCTTTCTTTAAACTCACAAAGCAGGAGTAAAAGGTCAACAATTATGCCTGAATTTTACAAATGAAAACATATAGCTTATCAATATTAAATGATCTATTCTAGCCCATGTAGAATTATGGGAAGCAAAGCATTTGACTCAAGCCCTGCTTCCATCATTTCTATCCAGACATTTGTGATGCTGAGGTTGGTGATGTCAGTGATGGTGATGATGATCTTGATGCTGATGGTGGTGGTGATAGCGATGATGATGGTAATAAGGACTTGCTGAACCTGGAGCCCTCGCCTCCAGGTCCTATGTTCAGATGGCTTGTATATATCAGTTCTGTGTGTATTTTACTGTCCTTTGATGATAGAAAGTAGCGCTTGGAGAGGATACACATGTCCCTCATTGGTAGTCATGATTTGATCCAGAATTAAAGCTCACCTCCACCTAGTGCTACACCATTCTTTTCTATCCTTCCTCTATCAAAACACTTATAACAACAGGAAGAGCCTCCTCACCCCTGCCCCTCAAATATACACAAGGCACCTTGTTCTCTGTCTTTGAATCACAGATTCCACCCTCCCGTGCACCTTCCTTTTATCTCACTTTGCCTTTCTATCTCCCTGAGGTTCTTTTTCTATTCCTTTTCCCCCAATTGCATAATTTTGTTTGAAACAGAATATGCATAGGTAGCCTTTTGAGATGTCCAACTCAGTATGCCCCTGCCTCCATCCCCCCTAGTGCTAGGATTATAGGTTTAAGCATACCACAACACATCTAGCTGCTTGGTTTGTAATGTTTACTGTTTGGCTTTCTTTTTAAATTTTTTTATTAATTTATTTTATTCATTTATTTTAGACAGAGAGAGAGAGAGGGAGAGAGAGATTGAGGCAGATAGAGAGAATGGCCGTGCCAAGGACTTTAGCCACTGCAAAAGAAATCTAGATGCATGCACCACCTTGTGCATCTGGTTTACGTGGGTCCTGAGGAATCAAACCTGGGTCCTTTGGCTTTGCAGGAAAGCACCTTAACCACTAAGCAATCTCTCCAGCCCTACTGTTTGTCTTTTTACAGTCTACTTTTATATTTCATTTTTGTTTTTGTTTTTTCAAGGTAGGGTCTCATTCTAGCCCAGGCTGACCAGGAGTTCACTCTGTATTCTCAGGGTGGCCTCGAACTCACATCGGTCCTCCTACCTCTTCTTCCCGAGTTCTGGGATTAAAGGTGTGCGCCACCACACTCGGCATCTGCAGTCTACTCTTTTCCTGCCAGTTTATTTCTGTTTGCTTCTGCTGTCTCCCTGCATGTCTCTTTATTACTTTTCCTCCACCACTCTGTTAACTTGCTTTCTTGCTTTTATTTCATTGTGTGTGTGTTTCTGTAATTTTTTTTATTAAGTAGTAAATTAGTATGGTCACATCATGTGTTAGCACCAACATTTCCCTCCTCCTGCCTCCATTCCATTGACGGCCCCTCCTCACCCGGGGTTGAAGGCTATGAGATCTGAGAGCAGCAGTCAGACATTGTGTGTGTGTGTGGGGGGGGGCAATGCCTCTGGATATTTTCTTCTACCCTATGGCTCTACCCAATCTTTCCACTCGCTCTTCTACAAAACTCCCTGAGCTTTCTCTAACTTTTATATGCATGCGACTCTCTCTGTTTCTAATTTGATAGTGTTGCTGTTCCTGGTTGATGGTACCCATCTGCCAGGGTATACCTGAAGCATCTCTTGTCTCTGTGCATCTCTCAGAGTGAGATGTGAGGGACTTAAGCAATAGAAAACTCTCATCTAGTTCCAATGACCCCTCTCTGGATTCCAGTGGTGTCTGGGAAGTTGAAGACATCAGTCCACTAAGTGATAAAGCATAAAGGAGAGTCACTGTCCTTGGATGAACAATTTGCATTTCCATAAGGATTCAGTGATGGCGAATCAGTAAAAGCTCACTCTGACACGTCCATGAACACCACAGTAAGAGCATTCATTACACAGCCTCTTTGTGAATGAGGCAGTTCATGAACACACTGCTGTCCTCTCACGTTCCGGAAATGATGCACAGTGCTGCCTGAAACTGTTCTTTCACTGGGTTTTAGAATGACTGACTTTCCAAAGTAATAGGAGCTATGCATCTGCCATGGCCCGAGAATGCTTACACTCTAAAAGCCATACAGAAAGTTACACCTTCTGTTGATTTCATAGCCATTATGGAGCCTAATAAACAAGAATTGAATTTTTCCATTTACCAGCCTGAATGAGGAAAAAAGGTCTTATTTTCCTTTTGTTTCTTGAAATAATGACTGATGTGTCTTTTGCGTTTATAGGCTCAGTAGCCAAGATCTGATATATAATGTTGAGTGCAACCTTTACAGCGCTTGAGATCAAAGGAAGCGGTTTGTCTGTTAAGTACCAGCTAGAAACTTCTCTTTAGAGTATTTTGTTGCTTTTCCTGTTTCACACATCCACAAATATGTACAAACATAAACCATCCTGAGAAGTGATCAGAATTGTATTCTAGATTGGTTAGCAACTTTATTTCCTCTTTCTTCTCCTTGTTGATATCAACTCCAATAGTATTAATTATAGATGTAAACAATAAGACATGTATTGAGGTTACGAAGACAGTTCTTAACTTTGGATGAGAATTTGAGGTTTCTTTTTTCCTTTTATAAATTATGCAGTGTGTGTGTGTGTGTGTGTGTGTGTGTGTGTGTGTGTGTAACTAGCATGTCAGACTGGGACTTATATTCTGACAGAATAGTCCATATTCATCTGCATTCTCAGTCATCAGTCTAGGACTTTGAACAACATATCCCTGGCAGAAACTCTACAAAGCGGTGGTGTTCACCCTCGTATTCAGAATCAGATCCCAAAGAAGCACTGCCTGCATCAGTAATGTCTGTGTATATTCGCCATCCTCTTACCATTGCCACCTAAGTGACCCCAAAATTAAATTTCAAAGACTAGTTCACATTATCTTAGTTTCTTAGTGTTTTGACCTTTGAGTTTGCATAGAGACTCTAGCAGAGGACACAATCTTGCTATAAATTACTCATAGTAGCTTCTGTTTTTGCTCTCAAATTTGATTATAGATTATAATACATTTCCATAGCTACTCACTAATTATTCAACATATTTTTGCTTGAAATACATTTTGTGATAAAATTTGTGATCTCTACTTTGAGGAAAGCTGAATAATTGTTTTTTACATTTTATTTCAAGCTTAAGCTGTGTATGAGAACACCAGGGACTTGTCAAAAATGCAAAAATTAAGTGAAGTTTACCTGCCTGTCTAGCAAATGTTTAAAAGATAGATAATAAAGTCTTACAACCCACATTCTAAAATATTTAAATGTGGAAAGATTAAGAAACAGCACAAGCATTCAATTTTAAGGTTATTTTTTTTAGAATTAAACCTATCAATTTTTGTGTGAATAATTTTGTAATTCACATAGTCACCAATCACATATCAGATAGTACTAATAACCATGATATAAATATAGGAATTTCCTAGAAAACAAAAGGTTTTCTCAAGTCTCTTTATCAAGGACATTCAAATTGTCTCCATAAGCTCCAACAGAGCAGCTCATGGTGGCTTGCACGAACTTTGACTGGTGCAAGTCATTTAGCAGGTAATGCTTAGGGATAATTTTAGTGTCACTGTTGAGGGCTTCACATTCCCTGCCGAGCACATCACTACACCTGAGAGGTGAGCAAGTCAACGCTTAGTGGAGTTGAGCACCCATGAAATTGCACTTTTTTCCAATCGAAGAATGAGTCCAAGGCAGGTGAAGCAAGTTGTAACCTGACAACTCTTGTGTACAGATAAATGCACACATGCAGCCACAACAGAGTAAACTGAAGAAACGAATCAAAGCGAAAACCGAGTTCACCTGAGCACACTTTTTTACATTCTCCCGATAGACTGTGCAAACTATAGGCAATGTTCTGTGCTTAAAATATGCCTAAAGAAACCGTATCTTCTGCTCTACTGCTAAGCAACACAATATTAAGTATTTAGTTACTATGCTTGACAAGGGCTCTTTTGTGAACATATGGGCGCACTGTTGGAGTTAACCTTCCACGAGGCCATGGCATTGTACTCCAGGGAACCTGGGCGCTCTGCATTCCTGTGACAACTCCTTCAGACCGAAGAGACACATCTGAGTACCGATAGACTATGTGAAACTTGTTAATTAGGTCTATCTGTGCTGGAGCTGCCAAAGCACGTTGTTTAAAGTAAGAAAGCGACTAATACCGATGTAGGACTGATTTTGAATTACCAGGATGAAGTAAGGCTAGATTCAAACTTGACATATTTAGTGTTCCCAGAAACATTCCAAAAGGAATGCATACTCTTCACCTTTACGAGTGTTGAGAACAACTTCAGCACCATCATAAAACAGACACTATGATACTCTCGATTACTCATATCAACATCAATACTATTTATTACACACTTAACCACTAGTACCATCACCAATGACCACACATAAAATATCAGTATTTTCACACACCAAAAATGAAAAGCATCATATGAGTTCTGATGCCATTTTCTATGTTTTGTCTTCAGGGACAAAGAAGTAGAGAATGTGATAGAGGATTAAATTTTGGGGGTAAATGCCAACCAAGCAGTTACATTTCAAACATGTCTGCCTTTATCAATATGATATTGCCATTTCAACAAAATTACAAGCCCACTCAGCCAGCAAAGACAAGGAGAGTGAGGAGCTTTGTTTTCTTTTTCTCCAAATGATCACTTGTGCAAGATCGTCCTGCGTGCTCTGAAGGAGCATGCCTGAAAGTGTTATCATGAGAAACTGCTCTGGAATATGCTCGAACTTTCTGGGTAGATCATTCCTGTCTGATATTTAAAAGAGCAAAAAGAGGATTGGCAAAGCAAAAAAAAAACTTACTTGCAGTTTAAAGTTTCATCTTGAATCCATGTACGATCATGAAGCAAATTTTCTTGCCAAGAATGCCTCTTGAACATCCTTTGAAAAGACAGTCCATGCTCCACCGCTTCATTCACACATCACAACTCCTGTTTCTGGTGAGCCATTAATATCCACTTTCATATCATCATGAAAATGTGACTGGAGAAGAATAAAAACACAACAGAACAAAAACCCTCAACATATTTACTCAGAAGGCATACAGGATCATCCCCCACGTCCTAGGTGTGTGCTAAATGCCTCAGTTACCACAGCAGCTAACTCTAAGCTGCTAGCAGGAATCTGTCTGCCCTCTATCTGTGACTATTAGCTCAGCACGTTAATTCACTGGCACGGACGCAGCAGCAATTAGCTCTGAGCTCCTCACAGCTTATTCAGTAGGCAGCTGGGTGTGTTGAGCCACTGAGTTGACTGGTGAGCTCCCTGCACCAATTAGTAGCAGGTGCTACAGCCCAAAAGACAATTCGACCTCCCATGGATCAGTCTGCTGGTGGCTTTATTGGTTTGTGTCCTGCCAGCCTGTCTGGTAGGTTTTTATTGTTTTACTTCAGTAGGACTAAGGAAGTAGGAGCTTGTATTCAATGACAATATTATTGACCAGGCAAAATAATCTCTTAAGCTCCTTTTCCTATCTCCTCCTTCCTCTTTCTGTCTTCTCCTTTCTCTTTTCACCCTTCCCTTTCATCAAATCCGCTTTCCAATATTAAATGTTCCACATCTTTGAGACATATCAAGGGTTTGCACATTTTTTAGCTACCAGGATTTCATAAGCACATATGACTCCTAAAAGAATGTCATGAAGAAACATACATAAATATAGTGCATTTCATATACATTGTAATTCATGACATCCATACATAACTTTTAAGAGAAAGACATGCAAACTAATGAAAACCAGTAACTGTGGGATCTAATCAATGGCAAATTCCTAAGGAATCTACCTTTTATTGTATCTGCACAAATCAAATAAAATTTTGCCCATATATTCACCTGAGAATCTGAGAAGGAAGGAATTAGAAAAGCAATGTGACAGTCTCAAGTCCCTCAGAGGGGATTTTCTTCATAGGTGAGGTGATTAGTCGTCAGGATAATAATTCATCCCATTTAAGGACACGTGATCACAAGGATGCCTACAGAACACTGACACATTTACACACATGCCCTCAGTCACAGTGATGTTCCATTCAAACCAAATGCACCTACCATTCAAACTTAGCCTTACATAGGACTGAAAGACGTCACTATGCATATGGAAGTCATATATAATCAGACCTCTGACAAAAGCAGTAAAATGCACAGAGGAAAACAGTAAGCAAAGGCTCATCACAAATGAACTCCCGTAGCTTCAGAGATCCCATGGGTTGTCATTGTATGTGGAAGTCAAACAAACCGAACTGTTTTCTTCCTCCCCAACAGAGAGGGTGGGGATGTGTTGAGGACTGGTTTATGTAACACCTTATATGGTTGTAAGAATTGACTTGGCTCAGTTTTTTTTCAGAAGTAATATTTTTAAAACTAATGTTCTACCAAAGATGCTTTTAGGATAATGTTTTTTTTTTTTGTTTTATTATTATTTGCAAGGAGAGACAGAGATGATGGATGATAGGCAGACAGACAATGGGCATACCAGAGCCTCTTGCCACTGCAAATGATTTCCAGATGCATACACCACTTTGTGCATCTGGCTTTATGTGAGTACTGGGGATTCAAACCTAGGCCATAGGGCTTATAAACACGTGCCTTTACCACTAAGCTATCTATCCAGCCCTGTATTGTTTTTTTTTGTTTTTTTTTTTTTTAGTTGATATTGTATTTGTAATTCTGCCCCTGCTTCACATGGTCCTGGAAGGTGCTGGAGTATATAGAATATGGAAATGTAACTGAATTGGGAATTCCATATATGCAACTATGGGGACACTGTCCTCCTTGCTATGGGGGGGCTTCAGGGATGCTATTGATTTGGGTCACCCATGCTCTGGATGCAAGTCCAATAAACTCTGCTTCACAAGCTAGACTTGGATGAATCATCACTCTGTAATTGGTTCCCTATATGGAGTGAGTAGACATTTATACACATCTTCCCAGGAAGAAAGTAGCAATAGTGGCTAATGCTTTAATAAGGCTCCCATTAAACGAAATATCCCACATGTGGGATAACACATGCATTAAGACTGTTAGATATACAGGGTGATAATTCTAGTAATAATAACTACTAAGTAGAACTTTATATTTATAAAGATATGACCCTCATTCCAGAGGACATTCAATGACAAACCCTGACGACACATCAGAAATATAGCTACAGCACATTAAATTTCATTCTTCCTTGTACTCATGAGAAATAGGTTTATCAGCATGACTCCAAAAATTAGATGATTGTAGTTTTCTTTAAACATTTACCATTTCTCCATACTTTAAAATTAGCAAAATATACTAGCAAAATATAAGAAATTATAATAAATATAAGGAATAACAAGGTATGGAAAACAACTTAACATATCATGAAAGAGAACCAGTGTGTCTTAAAAAATCCACAACTCAGGCATAATAATCCACAACTCAGTGAAACACATGGTGTATGGTATTCTACATTATTCTCTCCTCCTCCTTTTCCCCTCAGTCTCTTTCAATATCTCCCTCACTTTCTTTCATTTTAAACACATAGTGTGTGGTATTCTCAACTATTTTTCTAGTCTCTCTCAATGTCTTCAGTCTCTGTGCTTCTCTCATTTTAAAGCCCAATTAAAACATATTCTATATACTTTCAACAAAGGTCATCATTTCATGTCTGTCAATAAATCTGAACTTAAATTAACATTTATATTTTGTTTAATTACTCTCATAAATAATTATGAGAGAGCAAGAGTGAGACAGAGAGAAAGTAAGTATGAGCATGCCACGGCCTCCAGCCACTGCAAATAAACTATAGAAGCATGTACCACTTTCTGCATCTAGTTTTACATGGGTAACTGGGGAATTGAATCCAGGCCATGAGTCTTTGTAAGGACTTGTCTTTAACCACTGAGCAATTGCTCCAGCAATATCTCCAGAGCTATGGGGATAGTTAATCTATATCTATCTATATCTATCTATCATCTATCTATCTATCTAACAAATTTTTTAAATTTTTGTTTGTTTATTTATTTAAGACTGACAGAGAAAGATGCAGAGAATGGGTGTACCAGGGCCTCCAGCCACTGCAAAAGAACTCCAGATGCAAGCGCCACTTTGTATCTGGCATAGGTGGGTCCTGGGGAATCAAGCCTTAGGCTTCACAGGCAAGTGCTTAACCAGTAAGCCATCTCTCCAGGCCTAATGAAATATTTTTAAACATTTAGGTACTTTTTAGTTTTAGTATGATTATAGACTCTTGGTTTTATTTAACCTTTAGAATCCCATCATACTAGCTATGGTGGTTTGTTTCCGGTGTCCCCCATAAACTTATGTGTTGATGCTAGGGCAATTTGGGAACTGGATCCCCCTAAGGGTGATGGATTGTTGGGGGCAGGCTTATGAGTATGATAGCCCGCTTCCCCTTGCCAGTACTTAGTACACTCTTCTGCTGCTGTTGTCCACCTGATGTTGGCCAGGAGGTGATGTCCACCTTCTGCTCATGCCATCATTTTCCCCTGCCATCATGGAGCTGCTCCTAGAGTCTGTAAGCCCAAATAAACCCTTTCCTCCCACAAGCTCCTCTTGGTTGGGAGTTTTCTGCCAGCAATGAGAAGTTGATTGCAACACTATCTTAACCAATGACTTGGGTTAAAGAGGGCTGAAACTGGACATGATAACCTTAACATTATATCTATGTGAAAGGGTGGGGGCATCATTTTCCCACAATGAAGGGAACATCTTGCCATTCACATTGCACATCTGTCTAAAGATGACTTGGGCTATGTGTCATAGAGACCTAGCAGTGAGGTTCATTGTCTATGGAAAATGGTCTCTATGATGAAGTACAAGTGACCACAAATTCTGCCATGTAAAAGACTCTATTTAAATCACAATGGACCATTACACACACACAAAAATTCAGTTATTTAGGAATAATATAGGTTATTTTAGATGCTTTAGAAAGATTTTAAACATTATAAAGATGGAATGCAGTTAAACATTACATGCTTAAGATTTTATCTATATGAGGTTACAGTTACATATTTGTAGTGAAATGACTCATTATATGAAATAAATTTGCAACATAAAATATGTAATTTATAAATCTTTTAAAAATATTTGGGCTGGAGAGATGGCTTAGTGGCTAAAGGACTTGCCTACGAAGCCTAAGGACCCAGATTCAATTCCCCGGTACCCACTTAAGCCAGATCCACATGGTGGTACATGTGTCTGGACTTCATTTGCAGTGGCTAGAGGCCCTGCTGCACCTACTCTCCCTCTCAAATAAATAAATTAAATTAAATTTTATTTTAAAATAATATTTATTTAAGAGACTGAGAGAGAGGCAGGTGGAAAGAAGGACAAAATGGGTGCACCAGGGCCTGCAAAGCCACTGCAAAAGAACACCAGTTGCATGCACCACCCTGCGCATCTGGCTTACATGGGTATTGGGGGGATTGAACCTCGGTCCTTAGGCATTGCAGGCAAGTGCCTTAACCTCTAAACCATAACTCCAGTCCAATTTATACAACTTTAAAGAGAGTTATCCAACCTTTAAAGCACTGATCACAAAATGTTGACAATCAATGCCAAAATAAAAACAAACTATTAATTTTTAGTTGTAAAAAAGTTTTACCTAACTTTCATATAAATTATATGTACATATACACAGGGATTATGATACCTTTATGACATAAAATTAGCAATTATCACTGCAGAGGGATTATCTCTCTCTCTCTCTCTCCTTTCTCTCTCTTTCTCAAAAATACCTTAGTACCTTTCAAAGAATTTTAGTCTCTAAATCTCTTTGTTTTGTTTATTTTATTTATGTATTTGAGAGCGACAGACAGACAGACAAAGAGGCAGATAGAGAGAAAATGGGTGCACCAAGGCCTCCAGCCACTGCAAAGGAACTCCAGATACATGTGCCATCTTGTGCATCTGGCTTACATGGGTGCTGGGGAATTGAGCTTTGAACCGGGGTCCTTAGGCTTCACAGGCAAGCACTTAACCACTAAGCCATCTCTCCAGGCCCTCTAAATCTCTTTTTAACACTTCCTCAATGCTGTCTTTTTTTTTTCCCTAAAAATAACTGTTTGCATAGACTTGACATTTATTTTTCCTTGTTTGTGTTGGGTGTGTGTGTGTGTGTTTATATGTATTATTTTGAAAAATCATAGAACTTGTTCTAGCAGCATTTGTGAGAATTTTTCATAAAATGTACTGTAATGCTTTATATTTTACAGAGCAATGCAAGAGAAACAGTAATATTCTAACTGCATTCCAAAGTTTAGCTCCATCCTGGAAACAGCTATAAGTATTACCATAAACATTTGTTTCTGTGCCAGTTCATCTGTACACTAGCATTTAATGAATGAATATAAAAAGTAAAATGTCTAGTCAAAGATGCAAACTTTGTTTCTGTATTTAATCTTTTTTACTTATGTTAACAAGAGATTTATGTAGAGATTTTATTATTATGTGAAGCTATTTAGCTTGCTAACAAGAGACTGAAAGTCCAGTTTATTCCATTGAATACTTTGGATGAATTCTTATACTAACTAAAAAGTATATTTCTTATAGGCTTTTGATTGATCAACTGTGAAGCATTTAATAGTATCTAATTAAAGTTCAGCAATCAACAACAAGTCACATAGTGTTCTGAAATATCTCTCATACAGAAAGCATGGGACAAGACCTTTTATTTATCTCTTTGCAGAAAGAGAATTGAGTCCTGAGTCTGCATGAATTGCAAAGTATAGGAAATCAATTTTTTTTAATCCAGATTAAAGCTTTACTGCACAAAATCTCCTGCAGTATTATCCAAATAGCTCTGCTTATTACAAGTGGGGTCTCACCCAGTTGCTTGGAATCAAGCTAGTTTAGTACGTTACTATCCTCTGTTATTTAGATTTGAGATTCAAAGCTGTTGGGAAGACTTCCACTAGCGACCTGCGGCTGGGGAATTATCTTCATTCACTAAAAGGGGTCTTTGCCACGATTTCTTGGTATATCCGTTATTATTTATTGTGACATCACTTTATTGTCAGGATGTAGGTCGTCCAATTTAACTTAGCTTATTGCCGGCAATATTTATTTCACTTTAGTCTTTAACTCAGCACTTGCATGATTTAACAGTGATAACTCAAGGGATAAGAAGAGAATGATCTTTATCGAATACTTAGCTCTACCGAGGTTTCCAGCAAGCAGCTTGTAATTTTACAAGAGCAATTTGGGGATAAAGTGTAATAATGGACAGTTCTCACAGGACTAGCTGCCTTTGTTTATCCATGGTGCATACATACATGACAATGCAACTTAGCTACAATATGTGAATAAACCTCATATCTTCTTAATATCATCTTTAGAAATTCAAATTTTTGCAAGACTATTAAATTTATAGTAAGAAAATGATCTTCATTTACCTCTAATGGAATTTCAAATATCAAAGTTAATTTTAATCTTGTGGGTTAGTCATTGTAAAGTCAAATTATTTACTATTTTATATAATATAAAGTCATTTCAAACCAAGACAATTAAACCAAAAAGTCATAAAGAAGGTAATGCTGATCATGAAATATTTATTAAATTCCAGGTTCTGTTTAGATATTTCATACTATCTATGGGTACCCCAAAGGTACCCAAAAGGGATATCCCATCTACACAACATATAAGGTATTCAAAATTAACAAAATAGTTTAGACAGGAACAAATTGTGATGCTACCATTTCAGTGAGTGTATTAGTATGGCAAAGGAAACTAAGAAAAATGTAGCAGCTTAACACAACAGGAATCTGGGTCTCACAAGTTGTGGTCAGAATGTGGCTGCGCAGAACCACTTCCCCCATTGGCTTGAAGAAGGAAAGATTATTTTTGAAGCTGTTTGTGGAAATCATTTGGTTATAACGGCGTGTCTAAGGGCCTTTATTTGACTTTTAATGACTGTGCAGGAAGATGCTTTTAGTCACTAGAAGCTGCTCCCGTTCTCTCTTATGCCTGCTAGTTGGCAGTTTACAAGAGAACTCGAGGCCCCCAGGATGAGCTGTGAATATGAGAGTAGGAGCCTGATACCTGCACTACGACATAATCACAAGGCTGATGAATGGCCCCCTCCACAAAATCCTGCTGACTGTAGGGAGTTAAGTTTCTCCCCATGGTTCTCAAGTTAGGGGACTGAACAAAGACAGTCCTCATAGCCCTTAAATTATATCAACTCCCAATGCATTTAATATATCAAGTCACAGATCACATAATCACTGTACATGCATAAATAGTTTATATGTATGTATGTATATGTATATACATGTATGCATATATGTATGTGTGTGTGTTGTGAATGTGTGTATTTGCACATACTCCTTTGTGGGCTCATGTGTCTGTGCACCTGTATGTGGATGCCAGATGTCAATGTTGGGTGTCCTCCTGAGTCACTCAGCCTCTGCTTTTAGATCAGTTTTCTCACTGAACCGAGAGTTCACTGATTCATCTAGTCTAGCTAGTTCTCCGACCTCAGGGATCCTTCTGACTCTGGGGTTGTAGGCACACATCACCACGCCTCTGAGCAGCTCCTGAGGATACAAACTTAAGTTCACATGATTGTTCTGCAAGCATGTTTTAGACTGAGCCATCTCCTCAGCCCCCAAAATAATAATGTCATAAAATAAAGGGTTGATGATTTTAAACATTAAGTTTTTCCTTTTAATATGGTTGAAAACTGTATAGGACATTTTTAATGAAAAGATTATGCCTTTACATCTTTTTATTTACTTATTTACATGTGCTGTGTGAGAGTGTGTGAGTGTGTGCATGTCATTGTGTGTTTGTGGGTACTAAAGGCTCTTGCCACTACACATTAATGTCAGATATTTGCACTACCTTTTGCCCATAGTTTTATGTTAGTGTTTGGGAAATTGACCTGGCCCAGCAGGCTTTGCAAGCAGGTGCCTTTTAACCACTGAACAAAATCCTGTACCCCAAACTACATTTTTTATTGGAAGAAAAAGAGTGATATCAATTTACTATTAGTACTCTGACCAAAGCAAAACCAGAATGAATAGAAATATTTACAAAATGAAACACAAAACATGGTAAAAAGGCTCTCATTACAAATGTAAGCTAGATGCATTGCAGCTATTCCACACACAACAGGACTGCCTTCTATGAAGCGCCTTCTACACAGTTTGTTAAGAACTAGGGAACTGTTTTTTCCTTGACAACTAAAAATTTCAAGCTTCCTTTGTGTTCTCTGCTTGCTTTTAATAGAACAATCTTTGGGATTACTGAGCTATCCTCTTAGATGGCTAAGCCCATTACACAGGATCTATTTGTATGATGCCATTTGATAGAAAAATAGAATCACAAATCCATTTAACATATAATATGTTAATTTTGTCATTTAAAGTTTTTTTAAATTCTGATTTATTAATTTGAGAGAGGGAAAGAGGCAGAGAGAGAGAGACAGAGAGACAGAGAGAGAGAGAGAGAGAGAGAGAGAGAGAGAGAGAGAATGGCATGCCAGGGCTTCCAGCCACTTCAAACGAACTCCAGATGCATGGGCCACCTTGTGCATCTGGCTTACGTGGGTCCTGGGGAATCAAACCAGGGTCCTTTTGCTATGTAGGCAAGCACTTTAACTGCTAAGCCATCTCTCCAGCCCCTCATTTAAAATTTTAATTGTTAAAATTCATAATAGTAAATAATATTTCTAAAGATTACCAGTATAATTTTGCTATATTGTGAGTTAATAAAGAAATTCCAGTATAGTATTTTATATACTTTGAAACAGCATCAGCTATAGCTTTTTATGTATATGTTAATGTGTGTCTTTCACAAGCCCTGTTCCCAGAAACCTTATTTCAGGACATATACACTAAAGCCATCAGTACAAGCATTTATACAAATGCCATTTTTAGATAAAATTTGGGATATTATCAGTTTACTATCAAGTAAATATTGCTTCAATTTTCCTTATGGTAGTCTCCTTTTGACTTAATTTCTACTCATCTTAAAGCAGAATTAAGAAAATTGTTCTTAAATAAGTTTATAAATGAATGTATTTGGATTCTGTCCTTTGTCTGTTGCTCTCTCCTACAAACGGAGTCATAAGAAAATGGTAAAGTGCTAAGAAAGTAGTTTCATTTACTCAAAAGCCCAGTGTGCATGTGTCAACTGCAAACCATGTCCACGGACAGAGGGGACACAGAGCTGGGTTTGTTCTGGAGCCAAAGATCTCTCTCTCTTTCTCACGGGATAATAGATTGAAATGTGTGGACAAATTAAGACCAAATACAGTTGTGGACCTGATGCAATGAGTCCTGGATCAAGAGAGGCATGAACTGGATTCAGAGTCATGGGTCAGATGAAGAGAGTCATAGATCAAATGCAGAGAATTATAGACTGCGTGCAGAGAGGCATGGGCCAGATGAAAGAAATTCATGTCCTAGATGCAAAACACCATGGACCAGATAGATAAAGTCACTTACCAGATGAAGAGAGAGACAGACCATATAGAGTCATGGAACAGATACCGAATCCTATACAAGATTCAGAAAGGCATAGAGCAGATGCAGAGTTATTGACCAGATACTGACTCATGGAAAGTGTCAAGATAGAATGTCAAGGACAAGAGGCAGAGCTATAGATTGGATTTGGTCATTTTATTCACTTGCATTGTATCAAGTCAGTAACCCAGACACACTGTTTCATTGTTAACTCTTTGTAAACACCTCCAGCAACTAACTAAAAACTGAGGAACAGCTTATTTATTTCTCAGATGTCTAATTTTAAGATGTCTAATAAGTATGTGCAATATTTGCTCTGCAAGTTTATGTCCTTCTTGGAGTGAAGAAATCTATACTTTTGCTAAAGCTCTGTTTAAAAATTTTATAATTTCCTCAGAACAAAATTGTCACCTATTATGAGACAAGGTCAAGTTGCATTACAGGCACAAAGTGCTAGGGTAGCCTAGTACTATGGATAACAGAAACAGGTAGAAATCTAGAAGCAGAGATACCTTGCAAAACATACAGCTTTAACTCTAGTAAAGTTCACTTTTATTTTAATTTAGCTCTAAAGAAAGGTTAGCTGGTTAGAAACATATACAGAGATCTAGACAGAGAGAGAGGGAGGGGTGGAGGAAAGGAGGGAGACAGAGACACACACATAAAAAGAGTCGGGGGGGGAGAGAGAGACAGAGAGGGAGAGGGAGAGAGAGAGAGGGGAAGTACTGAGAATTTACTCCCACAGCAAAAGTATGAAAAAAAGTATTCTTCCTGATCCTAATTATAAAAGCTGACATCAGTATGGCCATATAAGAAAGTACATAATAAAATGGTTAAGACTTTTTGCAAATTGTTAAGATATGAATGTTATTTTCAAGGTAGAGAGTGTGTTGCTACTTCATGAAAGGCAAGGCATGAGGCCCAGTTATTTTCATCATTTCTTCAATTTTGATCCAGTCCTTGGGCTCATCAATATTCTGTTAGTCATAATCTGCCCTTGACTTTGGTTTCAATAGGTGGAAAAGCAAGGAAACAAATATAAAAATCATTATCATAAGTGAAAAAATTCCTTCTATAATCCACATAGTCTCCCAGAAAGAATGTCTATAAAGCCAAGGATTTTCAAAAGGGCCATCCTAACAATTCTTGTAACATTTATGGATTTGTAGAGTAAGGCAAGAGGACATAGAAAAGCAGAGTATCAGCAGTAGTCCATAAGTAGAAATACCTAAGATTCATGTTTGAAGACCATTTTTCTACATGCCCCCTTATTGTTCATAGCATCTCAACATTTTGTGTGTGTGTATATACAATTTATATGTAATATATATATTGTATATTTATGTAATAATTTATATATGCATACATATAAACACTAATTGCCTATATATGAATGTATATACATACATATAAAAGCTAATTGCAGCATTTTATATGTGCACACACATAAACAGTAATAGCATGGGCTAACTCTCTATTCCTTATATTCTCCCAAATCACTTTCAATCATATATACATAATACACACACACACACACACACACACACACACACACACACACACACACGTACCAGAGCTCTTAATCAAAGCTACCAAATAATCTCAAATCTATCCCTACTCTCCACCTTCTGTGTTCCATAAACACTGCTTTACAAGAGGTGAGAATGGTCCTTATGTCCTCATTTCCATTCCTGTGTCCTTTGAATCTCTTCTTCATGTCACATTTATGGTGGCATCTGAAAAGTATTTCTGATTAAGCCACATGCCCATTAGAATCTCTTAAACTTTCCTGAAGTCTGCAGATTGATGTCTTGTATCCCCTTGACATTTAGTCTACATGTTTATATGGTTTAATTTTCATTCAGATTTTTTAATTCATTCCTGCTCTTAAAGTGTTTATACTTTGGGGGCTGGAGAGATAAGCAGTTGAAGGTGCTTTCTTGGAAAACCTAACAGACCAGGTTCATTTCCCAGTACCCACCTAAAGCCAGATGTACAAAGTGGCACATGCATCTGGAATTCTTTTGCAGTGGCAAGAAGCCCTAGCACACCCATAATCTGTCAGTCTCTCTTTCTCTCTTAAGTAAATAAATAAATATTTTAAAAATAAACTTTGGTGAGCAAATGTGTTTAAGAAATACAGAATGCATTAGTGACTCTAGGCATGAGTGCAACTTACATTGTAGTACTCCTTTTAAAAATGTTTTTATTTGTTCATTTGTGGAGAGAGAGAGAGAGAGAGAGAGAGAGAGAGAGAGAGAGAGAGAGAATGTGTAAGGAAAAAAAGAGCATGGGCACACCAGGGTGTCTTGTGGCTAAAAAGAAGTACAGATGTTTGTTTCAGTTTTTTTTTTTTTTTTTTTTAATATGGGTACGTGGGAATCAAACCCAGCCTGGTAAGCTTTGCAAGCAAGTACATTTAACTGTTGAGCCATCCCCCTAATCCCTACAATAGACACCCCCCCACACACACACATCATATCATAGAATGACTTTGTTCCTTATTCTTATATATGCTGTGTGGTACTGTTCTCTACAAAATAAGAAATTTAATGATTAAGAAGCAGGTCCCTCCCTATATGAACATATGAAATGTATGCTAGTATCACTGTATAGTGCATACTCAGTGGCAGGCACTGCACCTAATTACTGACTCCATATACATAATTTTTTATTTATATTTATTTATATGTTATTTATACTCACTTTAAATAATAGTTTCACTTTGGATAAATTAAAGACATCTGTCTAACTCATTAACCTTAAACAATGTTTCATTCAATTTTTAAAATGACCTTCATATAATTATAATTTCCTTTTTAAAGAAGAGAAGTATGGGTCCTGCAAAGTTAAACTATCTTGCAATACCTCTTGGCTAACAAATCTCCAATTCCTTAGCATAAGTGAAGAATCCTTTCTGACCTCGTTACCACTTTCTTCAGCAAAATTGAAATCTTTCTGTGGTTCCTTTCATAGTCTAGGCATCAACTACAGTACTTTTATGTGACTCACCATTAATTATGTTGACTTCTGAGTCACTTGTTTCCTCATTCTGCTCCAGGCACATTTTCTGTCTTAATCTTCCCATGTCCCAAACAGTGAATTTTCTTTTCATTTAAAATTTTCTGTACCTCAACAAAAGAGTTTAAAATGTGGCTATTTTTTTATAGCCTAATTCTAGCATAGTGCCTCCTAACACGTATCATTGCATGCTAAATCATTTTTTGTCTCTACCTTAAACTAGTAGTGCATAGAGATCCGAGGCTATGTATGCCTGAATATTATATCTATTTCTGTTATCTAAGAACTTGGCTAGCATGTGAAAGATGTTTACTGTATATATTTACGTAGCACCGAGTAGATGCCAGAACTAGAATGTGTTTCCTTCATAGCTCACGACTGCAGTGTGCACTGCTCATTTGCTATAAAAACACCTATCTGAAACTTGGAGAATGATGTAGGCTGTGCAAGAGGCTGACTGTAAAAGAAATTCATGATTATTAATTGAGAAGCATTTCAAGGCACTTTATTAGATGTTTCAGATGCAACTATTTTATTGCTTGGACGTCTAACGTAAACCTTACTATCAAAACCCAAGCAACACTGTGGGTGTGATGTTCTTCCAAAAGGAAAATAAATAAGCACTAAGGTTTATGCTCTTTTATTTGTATTTTTTAAAGTACTTTTTTCTCAACATGATAGTCTATTTGCTTAGTTTGGAATGAAAGGTTGAAAAGCCAAAGAAATTCACTCTGGTTGGTTCAAAGTCAATTAAATTAATGACATTTGAATTTCTCACCACTGATTATCTTCCTTCATATTTGCCATAGTCAAATATAGTCATCCCGAAATACTCTTCATGTAGGATTAATTTTTAATTAATCAATTCTTTATTTTAACTTTTTGTTTATTTATTTATTTATTTATTTATTTATTTGAGAGTGATAGAAAGAGAAAGGGGCAGATAGATAGAAAATGGGCCCTCGAGGGCCTCCAGCCACTGCAAATGAACTCCAGATGCATGCACCACCTTGTGCATCTGGCTTACGTGGGTCCTGGGAAACTGAGCCTCGAACCAGGGTCCTTAGGCTTCACAGGCAAGCGCTTAACCACTAAGCCATCTCTCCAGGCACTAATTAATTCTTAACTAATGCCTACTGCTACCAAACCCAGCAACCTAAGAGGAAAAAATCTGACCATTTAGTAACTGTGAGTGAGCTATGACCCTGAACTTGTGTCTTCCTACTTCAGGATTTGTAGTATACCCTCCCAGAGGGAAGATTTTCTTGTACACTGATTTGCATCTTAATACAGTTAGTTTACTTTTTCCATTTGTTCTTTGAGTAAGATTATGGCTGCTGTGTTCTTAATTGTTCAGCCAGGATCAATCTTTGAAGTGTTGTATCCATTAAGATATATTAATGTATATATTGATATATTAACATATATAACATAATAAAGAATATATTATGTGTCAATAACATAGTACAAGAAATTTCATAAAAAATCAATCTGTGATTCCAATGTAGTAATACCTTTAAGTGATATATCACATTGGAAGGAGACTTAGACTCTACAGTAATAAAAGCTTGTCTCATTTTAAGTAGGAAGAAAGTAAATTTCTAGGATCACAGTTACCAAAAGCAAGACTAGCAACCACATCTCTAAAAATCATGTTACGTTGTGTCTTTCAGTTGCCTCAATGACAATGAAATAAAAGAGATTTCACATTTATCAAGTTGGAAAGACAAATCCTGTAATCTAACACATCACCAAGACACTGCTGCCCTGAGTGTTTACCACAGAGCTGATTCTTCTCGTAAGATTGTGAGTGACATAGATTCATGATGACAATGTTTGTAGTTTCATTCAAAATATCCTCCCTGAGATTGCCTTTCAATGACTGGCATGCTGTTCAGGTGAGGTTGCTGTGGGGACTACGTGCATCATTAGCACAGTATGTTTTGATGGGCCTTGGTCTACCTCCCTGCCCAAACCTGCTGAAGGAAATGAGAGTAACGGAGAGTTACACGATGCATCATAGCATTGCAATCTGCAAGTTCCCATCATTGAGGTGTCCTGTCAATTACTGGTAATACTGCAAGTTAACAATTGTTACTAATACTATAATCCAAAATGTGGTCATATGTCCTAAACTATGAACTTAATTCGGCCTTGGGTTATAACTACTTATATAGTCACATAAACTCAAGAGGACGTTATTACAGGAAATGGCAATATTTTCTTTTTTTACCATCTTTTTACATCCTGTCAAAATCAGTTCAGAGTTAGCTACTGTACAATTTGGTCCAAAGAAGTCTATAATATCCATCCTCCCACTCTATTTCCCTCCTCCTTACTCATCCATTCACTTATGTACCTGGATATCCAGATTATTTTATTTAATGTCACCTATATATTCATTAAATTCTTTGGTTAATATTAAGTTCATATCTCAATGTGGTAAGTATTCATTTGGAGTAGATCAGTTATAGGAAAGTTCTTTACTTAGGAAGAAAATAAAAATGATTCATTACTGATTCATAATGATTATTTATTTATTCATAATGATTCAGTAATGATTCATAAACCAAAATAACGTCATTATGACTAAGTGTGGCAAAACTTGCTATGCTTCTCAGAAATGCCATATCAATCCCACGTGCCCCACGTCCTCTTCTTACAACGTGTCTGTGTCACCCTTCCTAGCAAGAAGCAGAGTGTGAGATCTCTTCCCTCAGTCTATGCTGGTGCTTCACTCAGACTCCAGAGAAATGACATTTGATTTCTGAACTATGGTGTTGAAGTGCTAAGCACCATTGCGGCCGTTTGAATGGATATCCCCCGATAGATTCAGGAGTTTTATCCAAGCTTGAAACTTGGATTTCCAGCTGCCTGGCTGGAGGAGGTGTCAGTGTGGGTGGATCCTAGGGTCCTGCCCTAAGGTGTGTTTGGTGACAGATCTGGAATTCCAGCCTAAGGTATTCAGAGCGTGGTTTGAGCTCTGCCTGGCGTTTCTAGTGTGTTAGTGGTGCAGCTGGTGGTATTGCTGTGTGCGTGGACCTGTGAAAGGAAGCCAGCTTCTTCCCCCATTATGGAACTTACCCTGGATCTGTGAGCTTCAATAAAACCCTTCCTCCTACAGACTGTGCCTGGTTAGGAAGTTCATCACAGCAACAGGAAGCTAAAACAACCAACTAGCTCTCTTGAGGGGTTCGCAGGTTCCTGAATGACCGCATCAGTTGTCTGACTTGTGCATTCAGGAAAAATGACCAAATTCAGCCAAGAAGACACAGGATTTAAAGAGAATCTATAATTACAATTACACAAAAAGTCAGATGGGCCTGAATATTTTTCTGGGTTTTTTTCTACCCTGATATTTTGGCTTCACAAGCTGTACGATCATAAGGTCATCAGGGATCTTCAGCAAAAATGCTACCAGAACACTTTCCAAGTTCCTTGACCCCAGAAATCATGGGAAGTAATAACATTTTATTGTTTACTTAAGCAACTAAATTTTGTGTATTTTTGCATATCCATAACTGGAACAGTGATGTTTCTTAGCTTATGAAAACTTCAGAACATTATCAAGGGACATAATTACATACTTTCAGGTACTAAATAAATACTTGCTGGTGGCTTGATAAGATACTTCTCATTTTGTACATGCAGGATCCTTAATATTACATTTTAAAAATTCATGATAACTAATATAATAAGGAAATGCCACATCTCCAAATACTATATGCAAAAATATTTAATTACCATATATTATCTCCCAGGTTCATATTGTGAATCTTTAACTTGGAATGCTTGTTCATATTCAGTCATGTCAAATTAGCTAATGCATAGAAAATTAAAATAATATTTTCATTCTTAGAAAAACTTTCACATAATTTATTGAAAAAAAATCCAAGGTGTCTCTCTCTTGTTTTACAAAGTATATATTACTAACATGCATCATTTGTAAGTCTACTTTCTTATTTATTTATTTTTTTTTGGAGAGAGACACAGAGAGAGACAGAGAGAAAGAGGGAAAGGAAGACAGATAGAGATGGGGCTTGCCAGCAGCCTCTCAGCTGCTGTTAACGAAATCCAGATGTGTGCGCCACCTTGTGGTCAGGTGAGGCATTGCGCCCTTGCGTCACTTTGCATCTGGCTAAATGTGGGACCTGGAGATTGGAACCGCTGGGGATTGGAACCAGTGTTCTTTAGGCTTAGGAGGCAGGCACCTTAACCACTAAGCCATCTCTCCAGCCCGTGAGTCTACTTTCTTATGAAAAGTGAGAAGTAACATAGCTTGCATTAAGTAAGTGTATATTTATATGAACATTTGTTAGATTTCTTGTTTCACTAAGGTTTCTATTGCAGTCAGGTTCACATGGCTGGCAGAAATCACTTTACCAAGAGCAGCTTTTGGGCAAAAAGGGTTTATTTTGGCTTACAGGCTCAAGGGGAAGCTCCATGATAGCAGGGGGAAATGAGGGCATGAGCAGAAGGTGGACATCACCCCCTGTCCAACATAAGGTGGACAATAGCAACAGGGGAGTGTGCCAAACACTGGTAAGGGGACACTGGCTATAACACCCATAAGCCCACCTCTAACAATACACTGCCTCCAGGAGGCATTAATTCCCAAATCTCCATCAGCTGGGAACCTAGCATTCAGAACACCCAAGTTTATGAAGGACACCTGAATCAAACCACCCCCGTTTCCCTGCCTGTTATTTATTTATTTATTTATTTTGTTTTTTTTGAGATAGGTTCTCACTCTACCTCAGGCTGACCTGAAATTCACTATGTACCCTTAGGCTTACCTCAAATGCACAGAGATCTGCCTACAAATTGCTGGAATTAAAGGTGTGCGTCACCACACTAAGCTTTCCTGCCATTTAGGCTGTCAAAATGGTACATAACAATATGATACAGAAGGGTACTTGTGGACTGTAGCAGAATACCACAGACACAATCTAGAGTCCCATACACCACTGTGTGCCATGGTTGCCCTGGGAAGTGGTAAATTCAAGAAATTTAAATCACAAAGTTTCTAAAGCTAGATCAATCCCTTTTCAGGGAAGTTAGTACTACATTTTTCCTAAATATCTTTTTTTTCCTTCTTTTTACTTTAAGCTCTTAGCAGCTAATACATACTGTTTAACTTTATGAGAAAACACACCTTGGCAAGAAACAGCTGAAAAATTCTCTTGGAGTGACAGTCAAGAGCTGGGCATGGTGGTGCACGCCTTTAATCCCAGCACTCAGGAGGCAGAGGTAGGAGGATCACCATGAGTTCGAGGCCACCCTGAGACTACATAGTGAATTCCAGGTCAGCCTGGGTTAGAGCGAGACTTTACCTTAAAAAACCACTAATAATAATAATAATAATAATAATAATAATAATAAAATAAATAAAAAATAATCACCATCAAGCTTCCACTGTTTATTTATTTATTTTTTTGGCTAAAAGAATTGATTATGCCCATTGAAGAAATTTCTTCTACGTGTCAATGCTTATCCCCTTTAATCCATGTTGCTCCTACTCTCAGCTAGAGAATCTAGTTTTTAACAGATATCTACGAATAGCCAGGAGACCCAAGATCTATCAATATGACAAGAAAAGAAAGCCCACTACCTGCCATGAAACGAGTCATCTCTATCACATTTTCCAGGGCCCAGGTAACATTATAGAGGAAGTAGCAGACTAAATGTGAGTGCTGCTCTCCCTGCAAGCCTGAGAACTTCCTTCAGGGAGATGACAGTAGATATCTGGAAGACTCAAAACTCATCAAAGCAGAAAATCAAGAGGCTGCTAAGAGCTCAAAATTAAAGGAGACTATTAACATGCACTCTAAGGCTCAGGGAACATTGTGGAAAAGGCAGTGGAAAAAATGAAAGAACGACAGGTTGGTAAGGTGTACTCTGAGGCATTGTCTCCTCCCACCTCAAGAGACTAGTGCATTCATGATCACAGTGAGATTACAGAAAACCCTACTAAGGGATTTGGTGGAATGGGGGAGAAGGACATGAAGGTATGACACAATGAGAATATGACCAGTTTTCATCATAATCATAAATTAGATTCTCAATTAAAAAAAAAAATCACAAAGTCTTAATATACCTAACGTTGGAAGAGTTCTGGTCTCTTCCCCACAGAAATCATCCCACAGAAAGAAGGTAGGCAGAGAAACATAATCACCAGGCTGAAGACCTGAAGAAGCTGTAGCAGAGCATTGCCAATGCACAAACACAGTACGTTCACACTCCACAGATCCTCACATGCCTTCTCCACTAGTAATTTTTCCATATAAAATGATAAAAGACCCCACTTATTAGGTCTTCTCTTCTTTAGGGCACATTTGACATTCCTTTTGATTTCCACCTTAATGCATTTAGATATTCACATTCGATCTTCTAGGAGGAAGGATCACAGGATCTTACTCTTTGCTTTAATCTCTCAAAATTATTCTTAAAATTGACAGAATCATATTGACTGGAATTGGCCTGGCTGAGTAGTCTTTAAAGAACTCTTAAGGCAAAAGAAAAGGAAAAAAAAAAGATTTTTAGCATTCATTTTTGGTTATATATTTTAATCTATCTCCAAGGATAAAGTTTTCTGTAGAACAACTTCATTTTGGATTTAGTTTTGTATTTATTTTTCCCTACTCCCCTTTCCCTCCCCACAAACCCTTCATTCCTATGGTCTGGGCCTTGAGTTACTGATCAGGTATGTCAGCAACTTGAGCTGGTCCAAGTTAGGAAAAAAGATAAGGGAGACCATGCGGCATTTGTCTTTCTTCTATTTTGTGAGTTTGCTGAGTATGATCTGTTCCAAGACTGTCCATTCTTCTACAAATTTCATTTTATTATTTTTTTCTTACTTACTGCTGAGTAGAATTTTTGTGTAAATGGACCACAACTTTGTTTCAGTTCATCCAATGATGGGCACCTGAGTTCATTCCAGTTCTTAGATATAATTAATTGAGCAATTGTAAACATGGTTGAGCAAACATCTCTTTAGTGAAGCATAGAGCATTTAGGATCAATGCTCAGTAAAAGAATAACTGGGTCTGTTGGTAGCTCTATGTTCATCCTTTTCAGGAATCTCCATATGGATTTCCATAGTGCTTGTACAAGTTTGCATTCCCACCAACAATGGATGAGGGAATCTTCTCTTCCCACATCCTCACCAACATTTGTTGTTGTTAGATTGTTTGATGATTTCCATCCTTACTGAAGTAAGGCAGAAACTCATAGTTGTTTGAATTTGCATTTTCTTAATGGTTAGGGATGTTGAACATTTTCTTAAGTGTTTGTCAGCCATTTGTATTTCTTCCTCTGAGAACTCCCTATTCAGTTCTCTGCCCCATTTTTTGAGTGGGTTGTTTGATTATTTACTATTTAGTTTTTTGAGTTCTTTGTAGTTTCTAGATATTAGGATTCTGTCAGTGGTCTAGCTGGCAAAGGCTTTCTTCCATTCAGTGGGTAATCTATTGGTTCTAGGCATGCTTGTCTGTGTAAAAGCTTTTTAGCTTCGTGAGATCCCACTGGTTGAGTGATTGTTGAGTTTCCTGGGCTACTGGGGTTTTGTTCAGAATGTCTTTCCCACTCCTATATCATGAAGAGTTCCTCCTATTTTTTCTTCCAGTAGAAGAGTTTCAGGTTTTATATTGTCTTTAAACCACTTGGACTTGATTTTTGTGTATGGAGAGACGAGTGGGTCTAGTTTCATTTTTCTACATATGGTCATCCAGTTTGTCCAGCACCACTTGTTAAAGGTATTGTCTTTCCCCCAGCTACTTCATTGGCACCTTTGTCAAAGATTAAGTAGCTATAGTTACTTTACTAAGGTCTGGGTCTTCAATTTTGTTCCATTGGTCTTTGTTTCCAGTTTTATGCTAGTAGTATGCTGTTTTTGTTACTATGGCTTTGTAATATAGCTTAGGTCAGGTATGGTGATACCTCCAGAGGTGTTTCTTTTGCTGAGGATATGATAGATTTCAAAATTTAATGGTGTTTAAATATTCTGTCTCTCTCATTATGAGATTTTTTTAGGAGACTAAAGATTACAAAACTGTAAGTTTATATAGGATGAGCATTTTACGATGTTTAAAGAAACTGAAAAAAATCCAGATTTCACAAATAATGAAATATGTATATATATGTTTTGCTCAAATCAAATAAGAAAGGCCAGGTATGCCCAGGGTTGTCACACAGGAAGCTGAGGAACAAAGATTGTTTCATGTTGAAGACCAACCTGGGTTATGATATGTCTCAGAAAGAAAATAATAAGGTCAGAATTTTATGACATCAAAAGACTTTCTAAAGGTAGTTTTCTAATGTTTCTTAGCCATATTAAATGAAATAACTGACTTACTTTCATGGAAAATGCAACAATAGAATATGAAAATTTCCAAACAAATCCATCCCCTATTAACTCCCTATTAAATCATTTATTCTTCCTCTTTCTGTTTTGCTAATCTCATTTATTTGGAGAAAGAAGTAATTATTTATAATGCTAATTTTCTATTATTACCAATTAAGGAAAGAGACAAAGAGCATGATGTCTTCAAGGAATCCACAGCCTGTGGTTGATAAAAGTTTGTGCTAGTTATGTACTTGTGAATATTCACAGTAGAGATGAATACTGAAATGTGTTTTGCTTTATATAAAACTCTGTGTCAAACACCAATCTATACACATGGCACAGTGACGACCATAATTGCACAATTTTATTAGGAAAAATTAATAAAATTCACCAACAATAGAATTTTGAGTAAGCATAAACATTTATTTCAAATAAGGTGCTGGAGAGATGGCTTAGTGCATAAGACACTTACTTGAGAAGCCTAAGAACTCATGTTGAATGTCCAGATGCACAGTGATACAAGTGTGCAATGTCACACATGTGAGTAAGGGGGCACAGGCATCTGGGCAGAGTTCATTCTCAGTGGCTAGAGGCCCTGGCATGCCCAATATCTCACTCTCTCTTTCAAGATAATTTTTTAAAAAAATAAGATAATAACTGAGGTAAGAGGAGAGTGTTGAGTTTGAGGCAATATGAGAACTACCGAGCGTGTTCCAGGCCAGCTTGGGCTAGAGTGAGACCCCACCTCAAAAAAAATCAGATAAAAAGATAATAAGCTGGGCGTGGTGGTGCACACTTTTAATCCCAGCATTCAGGAGGCAGAGGTAGGAGGATCAACATGAGTTCGAGGCCACCCTGAGACTACATAGTGAATTCCAGGTCAGCCTGGGCCAGAGTGAGACCCTACCTTGAAAAACTGAAAAATGAAAAAACCAGAATAATAATAATAATAATAATAATAAATCATGACTAATTACATTTTGTCAGTTGGCAGGTACCACAAAAATCATGATACTTAGAAACATTCATTTTTCAAAATAAACAACTCATGACACACTCCTGTAATATGTATTTTCTAACATATCTTGGCTCTACAATGGACATAGAGTCTGAGTTGAATAGCAATTTTGTATTCAACAGCTTTAGTGAGAATGGACAGATAAAGAAGTTTTATAGATTGCTCAGTTTGCTTAGCTCAGCAAGTGTCAATTATGAGTATTGCTAAATTGTATAAATTTTCTATCAAGTTTCATTTTGTATGAACTCTAATATTTTAAGTTATTTAAAGGCTTCTGTTTGGGGCATGGTTGAATACTCTTAAATATATTTTGAATTGCTGGTTTTTATTCTATACTCTGCTACTGGCCCTAATTAGGGCATAGGAGGAACCTTAAGACTAGGTGTCTTATTAATTGCAGTGAGAAACATACCTTTGTTTCAGAATTTAAGAGAACTCACAAACAGTATTCAAGATTAATAATAATATGGATGTAAGGGCTGAGGTGTGTTCACTAGCGTAGAGCTTGTGTAGAATGCCCAAGTCCTATACAGAATGATAAAAATGAATGTCGTTTTGATATAATATTAAAAGAAAAACACAGATGTGTCACTTTCACATTGCATATGCACACATTTCCCTTTTGTTCATATGGAGTACTGCCTTCATGGAACTGCATGGGACTGAAGCACGCCAAACTTCAATTTTGGGATCTTATTGCTAAATTTACCCCCAAATCTTGTTAGTGATCCATTGTGTACCAAAAATACAGGCTAACAGTGGCTGAGGAATGGTAAAAGCTAATGATAGTGGAGTCATGCCAACACTGTTCTGTACTATCCAAAGATGTTTCATGCTGAATAACAAACAAACCTTCAGAGAAAGGTCCTTTTATATTTTCCCCATTAAATTAAATGCAGCAGAGTTCAGCTTGATTATTGGCAGGAAGTTTCACACTGGAATCCAGTTTCCTGTTTCCAAGTTCAGACACTATAATGACTATTTTACATTGTTGCCTAATAATAATTTATCTTGACAGTGAAAAATCAGCCAAGCAATTCCAAATTGCATACTAAGTTGTGCTATTGCACCTCATTTTATGCAGTAGAAACTTACTCCAGCATGCAATTTTAAAATTACATAAGCCTAACAGAAATAGTTTGTTTCAGGGGAAAAAAAGTTAAAAAATATAATTGTTCTTGAAAAGTTGTATACAGACCAAGAAAAGACGTGATTCAGACTTTTGAAAAAGTTTTTTTGAACAATCCAAGTGATTTTCCTTCCTTGTATTCCCAAGGTTATAACAAATGAGAGAATTTACTTTCAATGCTTATAAATTCACTTTTCTAGCTTACTACAAATTCTGCCATGCCCCCGCTGTCAAACTGCATCATAACTATCTCTTTATTGTCCCAATGTTTCTAAGGAAAGTCATATTTTCTGCATGAATGCCAGTGAAAGTTTCCAGAGGGGCACTGTCATAAACTGAGGAGGCTTTCTTTGCTTTCTTCATCTCTCCTCTGTCCATATATAAATTTGTCACTTGCTTATGGATTCTAAAGTGCTACCAAAAGGTTTAAATGTGAACATGTGTGTAGATGCACTGAAACCCACTCCCATATGGATTCTTAAATTGTAATTACATAATGAACAAGAACTAGAACCCGGGGTCTGTGAATGCTCCAAGTTCCTATTATTTTGCAAGTTACTATTTTAATTGATAAAAATTATTATCTATATCTATGGGGTAATTATAACGTGTTAATCTATGGGTTTAAATGGCAGAAAAAATCCAATATACTTCTCATCTAACCAACTTATCTTTATATAGTTTGGTACTATTATAAATTATACCTTCAGAATACCACATTTGGACTTCAGAACATGCCAAACAAGCTTCCAATGTCACATAGGGCTGCATGTGATGTAGGGAAAAGCAGCCAGCAACTGTGTTGGGATGGCAGATGGACAGAGTCAGTGCCCTCTGGATGGCAGTGGCTTCTCCTGTCAGAGGAGAGTGATATCAATACTAACAGCATCATTGTTATGCTTGGAGAGCTCTCTGAAAGAAAAGCTGCTCTCTGGGAAAGCAGTGTGGCCTCTTGAGTGCACTAGCCAGAATACAAATATTTGTGATGTTTTTCAAATATTTGCTCAAGAAATACTGGAGTTGAACACTTCATTTTTCATAAACTGTCAAACAAACAACAGATGGAAACATCCAATAATCTTCAATTGGAAGGCATTTGAACCAATAACAGAAGACGGTCTGTTGAAGAATTACTCTATTAGCCTGCTGAGTCTTAGGCTTAAAAATGGCTTCACTCTGCTGTACTTTTTAATTTTAATTATTTTCCATCAAGTCTGCAAAATACACTTGCTGTCTAGTGAGATGAGAAGCAGTTTTCCATACTTGTTCTTTTAAATCACTACATTTCATTCTTTTTCCTTCCACTGGGAGCAGAGTCCTGCTTTTCACCACAGAAAACTTGGCCAAAAACAATTACGTCTTATTAAATTGCCTTTTGGGCTTGTGGAAACATTTAAAGTTATTGTAGAGATAACCACTATTTTCACTTAGCTGACAAAGAACATAGAAATTTATCATCACGTCCATGTTTCAAGTTCTCTGAAAATTACGTTCAAACCGTATGAGCAAACAGATTTTTCAATATGAATGACTTGGGGTGGTGGTATAACTTTTGATGTACATGAGGAAATGATAATATTTTAGGTGAATAAATTATATGTCCCCTATCATAGGTACTTGTACAGAGCAGGTATCTCTCAATACACAATGGGAATTGGTTTATGAATCCTCCACTCTATCCTTTATCCAAACCCCTCACATATGTCACAATCTGGAGGTGACCAAATCTCATGTTCAATGAAGTAGCTACTGCATATTATCTCTGAATATGCTTCCAGAGCCTTTATCTTGCCTCTAAATTACTTAGTATAGTTAACCAAATCTAATTATATGTAAAAAGTTGTTTTACTTCATTCTTTAGGGAATAATAAAAAAACCTGTTCAACTTCAGAAATGATTCATTTTATAATATATGTTTGATCTGTGATTAATTGGATCTGTGGAGAAAGAGCTTGAGGAAATAAAAAATATATTGTTTAAATATGTACTCATGAATATGTAATCTTATCAACCTATATTTAATCTACATAATCTACATTGTATATAAATACACTTATATGCAACACATATCTATAGCAGCTTATTGTGAACATTTCTTTTCCTCTTGAATATTGGGCCTTATGTGACTAACTACTATTGGAACAGAATTCTTTGACAACACTTAGATAAGATTTTAGTACAGTTTTCATTATGATAGAAGGACTGGGTACTTTGGCTTGAGCCCACACTGCCCATTTGCAGAGTGCTGGAGATCCTGCTGTTGAGTGGTATTATTTGACAATTAAAGAGATGGACTGAAAGAGGAGAAATGTGTACAAGCACTGAAAACAAGTAAATATGAATCAGGTCTATAATCCACAGTGTCAACAATCTGAAAATCCTATCCTTGACTAACATTGTACTTTAACAAGTTAGAAAAAGAGAAAAATAAAATAGGATCATAGTATACACTGCAGCAATAAGAAGAGAGATGAGAAATTTGGTTGTTAAGGTCAGTTTCTCTACATAAGATTTGTAGATGAAGACTTGGATATGACTATGGGCAAGATAAAGTTAGACACAAGGAGGCTTGGAAGGAGTAACCCTCTCTGTTTTGTGCAGTTAACATTTTCATTGTCATTCAATCTATGACTTTGTGGGTGTTAATGCACTTGACCTGTATTCTGACTATTGGCCATAAACCTCAAATCTGTGTATTTATATATGATATCAATAGAGCCATTACAAAATGAGACATGTATCATTTACAATCATTTGTTTCCGTTTTCCTATTTTTAGCAATATAAGTTTTCCTAACTTATGTGAAAACACATCCTATTCAAAACTTACTCAAATTTTCAGTGAATATGTGAATCATACATTGTGGCTTTCAGAAATTGAACAGTTAAGAAACAAACCAGCATCATTAGCCAAAGCTAAACCACACAGAAGAGAAAAAAAACAAAATCCAAACTATCCTGAATTCTGTTATGGACACTTCACACTTTATCCTCTCTTGATACAGATTGCATTTGAAGAGGTAATGTGATTAAACACTCATTCAACTGGAGAACAGATGATCTTTCTTATCATAAAATGTATGTCAATGGTAGACTGGGTCGCATAGCTCACTTGGCCCGTTGATAAAGAAATGATAGTATTAGGGCATCCTAGAAAGCTTCAAGTGTTAAAGACACAGACCAAAACAAAACAAAACCTCATCCCAATTTGCATCCGAGACTGGGTATTTGTTCATTGGTGTCCATTTTGCTAAAGATGAAAATAGTTTCACTTGGGAAATGTAGATTTGTTTTGAGGTTTTTATTGCTTTGAAAGCATTTGCATTTCCAAAGTTTCTTTTATGCTACAATTCTCTAGTTTGCTGCCAAGGTAGGCTTGTGATAAACCTCCTTGCACTGCTGAGGTCCCTGTTGGCTATTTACATAAAGAGTCTGATTGGCAACAAGCTGGGCAAACCCAGGAGGGGTTTCTCAGTGGTATTCTCTCACTGCCCATCTGAGTTCATTACAATATACTGTCCAGACATAAATTAGTTCTGAGCACTAATCACCAGGGGGATATGTAAATAGGGAATGTACAAACGTCCGAAACAAGTGTAATTTCAATGCCAACTTTACTGAGATGGGTGGATGTGAAGATGACGTGGCCTGTTTTCACTAGACTATGAAAACAGTAGGAATAGTAAGCAATTGTTTTTACACTGTGACTGTCAGGAAAGTGCAGGTTCCAGCCTTTGTCATTGTTCATTCCCATGCCCAGGCATAGCTGATTCTGAGCAACTAATGGATGATATCTCATTCCTAATCCTGCGCAGCTTGTTAGGGCTAATATAAAAAGTGTGTTTTCTAAGTATCGACCTCATGTCCTCCAACTGTGATTTTGGTCACCAGAGCAACAAGAAGAACATGTGGATGGTTCCACATGGTACTGCTGGTAGTTTGAATGGATGCCCTCCAATTATTAAAGCTTGTAATTTTGATCTGCAGCCACCTGGCTAGAGGAGGTGTCACTATGGGCAGATCCTGGGGTCCATCCCTAAGGTGGATCTGAATTCCAACCTAAGATATGCAAAGTGCCTGAGCTCTGCCTGAGTTTCCTGTGGTTTGGCTGCTAGTTTTTTTTGCTCTTTTTATTATTATTTATTATTATTATTATTATTCTAAGTTTACATTCATGTTGGTGACTCAGGTAACCTCCTCCCTGGTTTTCTCTTTTTCACCATTATGGAACTTTCCATGGATCTGTAAGCTTCAAATAAATGTCATTCCTCCCATAAACTGTGTCTGGTCTGAAAGTTCATCCCAGCAACCAGAAGCTCTCTACTACAGCGTGACTGCCAACAACTGACACTGGCACAAAGTGATAGCAACATTATTTATGTAAATAGACAAAAATGTAAATTTTGTTTGGTGATGATAAAAATGAAGTTTCTGGGCTGGAGAGATGGCTCAGTGGTTAAGGCACTTGGATGCAAAGCCTGACGGCCAGGGTTTGATTCCGCAGTACTCATGTACAGCTAGATGCACAAAGTGGTGCGTTCATCTGGAGTTTGACTGCAGTGGAGGCACTGCCAAGCCCATTCTCTCGGTCTCTCCTCTCTTCTCTCTGTCCTTATCAATAAATAAGTAAATAAATAAAAGTTTAAAATTGGAGTTTCTGATGGCTCCATTACTGATATTATAAGTGATGACATAAACAAATGTCACTGAAGTAATCAGACAATAGATGGTTAATTGTTGTAACTGGAAGACAGAACAGAAATTGCTAATCTTCATGCCAACTTTTGAAGGTGAGAAAACTGAAGAATAATAGAGAGATCCTGAAATTGTACATCTGAAGAGTGACAATTTCATATGTCTACAAGAAAAAGGTATAGGAAATAAATCATATGTATATTACATATGTTATAAACGTATATATTTATTAAAGACCAGAGCATGATATATGTTACCAGATATAATGCTCCACAATTCTGTAGTACATGTGTCATCAACCATATGTTACTGCTCAGGAAGAGCTTCAGAGAAGTTGTCAATTATTATGATAAATTTTGTTTGTTTACTTGACTAGGCAAAGCTACCCATTTGATCAAAAACTGCTTCAAAAGTTGTTACAAAAATATGTTTTTATTTGAGGGAGAGAGAGAGAGAGAATGGGCACACAAGCAGCCTCTCAGCCTCTGTGAATGAGCTCCAGACATATGTGCCCCCTTGTGGGCAAGTGCGGCATTGCGCCCTTGCATCACTTTTTGCTTCTGCACGTGGGACCTGGAGATTGGAACCGGCATTTTTAGGCTTGGCAGGCAGGTGCCTTAACCGCTGAGCCATCTCTCCAGCCCATGAAAATATTTTTGATTAAAGCAAATTATTCTCTGAAATACATATGTCTTCCTCCAATTGTGAGAAGTCATTAAGAACAAAAACTGACTATTCCAAAGAAGGAGCTGTTTTGCTTCACCTTGAGCTTATCCAAGTTTCCTTTCCAGTCTTTACACTTTGGTTTCACACTTCAGCTTCAGCATTGGCTGTTACCTGGATTCTACTGCTGGCTTCATGGCCAGCCCTCAGAATGATGAGAACCAATTGCTCAAATCAGTCTCCACCACCTTCTTCTATCTTGCTGGCTATGGTTACATAAATTTATCAATGCTCAGTACATGTTTTTCAGTAATCAAGCTGGAGGCCACTTCCTGGGGCACAGAAGGCTTCCTGTATGCTGACTATTTCCTTTATTTTCTGAAAGGCTTAAAATTGGTGTGTTTGAGGTTTGTTACTTTCCTCCATTGTACAATGCAGCATAAGGATTAGAATTTGTTACTCTCTCTTCCAACTGTAAAATTTAATATTCTAAAGACTTTTAAAAATCATTCTGTGGCCTCATCACTTCAGTGATATTTGTTTATATCATCTGTTTGTTAGTGCCAACCATGCATTAATCATAACATATTTCTAAAATAATTATTACAGGACTAAACTTGGATCTTTTATAATTTACAAAACATATCTTTATAGTATACATGGCAGCAATCAGGAAAGAAAGACAGGGGAAAGGATGGAAGGAAGGAAGGACTTTAGAAAAATTCAAAAAATTACAAGATTTCTATTCTTCTATTTTTAGAGACAACATATTTAATAATTATGAGTATTGGTACTGAATCAAATAAAATGCACTATAGCTTATAGCCATCTAAATGATCTTTTTGCTTTGGCTACTGTATAGTTACAGAAGCAGTTAAATTATCTACTATTGTAATTTTCCTGTTTGTGGAAATGCACTTTTAAGAAAACTACTTGACTGATTCTTCCTACCTTATATTTCTATCCTATGAATTAAACTATGACCAGTTTAGACTTGTGCTATCACAGTGTCCATTACATTTTCACCTTTTAAAAATTCTGTTGAAGGCATTTATTTCAGACAGCACAGGGATGGACGGTGAAAGGTCTATTAACTCTGCCGTTCATGTCCTGGGGCTTCTTTTGAACAAGACTAAAATCTGATGGGAGGGAGCACTATCATTGTGAAGACCCTTACAGTCTGAAGAGAAAAGGATGTTGTCCACTCATAATGTAATACTATGTTGACAAAAATACAATCGCACATGAAAAGTCTCACAGAACACATTAATGGACAAGTAGAGGAAGGAATAGAAACACGTGATCATGGTCACAAGTCAGTCATTCTAGAGTTAATGCTAACATTGCTAAGTACCTGAATTTATTTCCTAAACCTGAATTTCATTGGCTTTCAAATTAAATTATCCATCACCTTCGTGTTACTTTTGTAAAATCAGAAGCTTTTAATCATAGAAGAATTATCTTTCTCCATCTCTTATTTTCCCTGCCCTTTTTCTCACGTACATACACACACAGTGCTCTATATTAATCCCTACATTATTCACACAGTCTCGATATATGTACATATTCTAACTAACCCCCACCCCACAAAACATTCCCTATTCTTAAGTCCTCAATAATGTTCACATGGCCCTAAGCTCACAAACATGTACATACAAACAAAAAAGAGACACATTTTCCATTATATACAGCCCTGCGATATAGGATGGTTGAAGTGATGACCAAGACAACTAAGAGAGACGGCAGGAGAGTAGATACCCTGAACCAAACATGACTCACATCCCAAGCAGGGTACAGGATAAGGTTTCATCACCCTACTCAGAATGGTATGCATTTGAAGACATGAAATATCTACCTCTGGAATTTTTCTTTAAACTTTTTCTGACAGTACTTTTCTGAGATTAACATACCTTGGAAAGAAAAACTTCAGATAAGGATTGGCAGGGAGGGGAAGATTTTCTATTATTAGTTTAAGGCCTTTTCTTCTCATTTCCTAATTCTAATTGCTCTCACATAGTCATCTGTCAATTACCCATTTTTTCCATTTCTTATCACAATGAATTGATGTTCTTCATTCAGGTTTTTGATAGTAAATTCCAGAGCAAATAAAGTTTGAAATTATCGAACAAGAAGAAAAGGGGACATTAAAAAAATAAAAATAAATAAACATGTACCATGGCATGAAAATGCAAGGACAGCTGAAGACTATAAGGAGGGAGGAGAAATGCAGACAACATGGTGAAAGCAGAGCACACTCCCTGTTGATATGGTGATTTAAAGGTCATGAAAAGGTAGCACACATCTCACATAGTTTACAAAATGTAATACGGACAGCCGGCATTTTCAGTAGGCCCTGAAGAGTACTCAAAAGTCTCTTTAAATTGAGTATTTCTTTCTTTGTTTTGCATCACTGAGCTACATGAAATGCACCGAGAGCAGAAATAGAGCACGCTCTACCAGAGAAAAAGATGGCAGGAAAATATTTGGCATGGTTCTTCGAGGAGATGGATGTGGCCAAACCGAGGTGCATCCAATATTAATACTCAAACTTAACAATCAGGCAAGTCTAATGTTATCAAACCTCAGGGTTAAAAAATTTACATTTTTCCCTGACACGCAAGTAGAAGCTGAATGCCAAAGCACACATTTATAATTAGAAAACAACTTAATTGCGATTTGTACATGCCTGGCAGGCTGACACTTGATCTTCTCTTATTCTTACTGGCTTCCATTTGCTTTTATGTCCAGACAGGCATAACTCTACCTGGAGTTTTTGCTTGGGAACCTAATACACTATTACCTAGTCTTTCTAGCTGCAGATTTTACTTTTGCTCCATCCTTGTATTTTAGCATTTCTATGACATCGATTGGATTTCATTAAATATATATTATGATTCTCAAATGATGTAGTTTATCAACAAGGCCTATTCAATATGTTTAGTAATATTGCTAGATAGTTAATTGAAATTTCAGAGGAATTTCCTGACATAGCCATGGGGTTATAAGTCCTCGATGTGAACATATATTCTAACTATGGAATAACAATGAAAATACATCATGTGACTGTAAAAGTAGAAAAACAGTCGATACAGAAGCCTCTTTCATAATCTTATGCAAAGCTTTACATACACATTTCAGTGTTAAACCACTGAAATGAGAAAGAAGTGGTTTAAATGAAGGGAAAATAAGTCAATCACATGTCAATAAGCTCTGAGAAATTCCCAAGTCTGATGATGGAAGAGCCAGTTTATCTGATTAACAGGTCATGAGCCTGTGCACATGACAAATGTTAGCAATATTATATTATCACTTAGTGTAGTGGTTTGAATGTATGGTCCCACAGACTCGGGTGTTCTATTAAAACTTTTTTGTTTGTAAATTAAGCCCCTGGCAGGCAGTCTCCTGCTACAGGAGACCTGTCACTGGAGGCAGGTTGGATTCTAGCCCAAAGGTGTGGGCAGAGCAGTGTGAGTTCTGGAAGGTCATGCTTGTTACTTTTGGGGTTTTCTGACTGGTGGTTTCCATCTCTGCTTGGATCTGAGAAAGGAAGCCAGTTTCTTCCACCACCGATGAGCCTTCCCCTGGATCTATAAGCTGAAAGAAACCGTTCCTCCCATAAACAGGACCTGGGTGGATATTCATCCCAGCAACATGTAGTAGACTGAACCACCTAGGTACCTTAGACAACAATGGTGAGAAAATTATAATTTTGATGAACTGTGTGTTAGGAAGAGTGCAAATAAACAGAAAGGGAGGAAAAGAGAGAGAAGAAATAGAGAGATGAGAAAAAATGAAAGAGTAGAGAGAGGGAGATGGAGACATTGCATTTATGGAGATTAAGTACATTTGGATAGCCTTAGTTTATAAACTGGAAACTTAAAGGTGTGCAGCACCACGCCTGGTACAAATACCTCATCTTGAATGAGAATAATAGATTGTAATTTTTCTGGAAATAAAATACTTAAGGGTGTCACAGCATTCAATACTATACAATATACTGGATGACACCTTTTGTTCAGCTTTGTAGTAACTGACAATGGAACCAAAACTATGAATGTAAAATCAGAATAATATAAATAAAAAATATATATTTAAAATAAAAAAGAAAAAATAATAAAAATAAAATGACTTAATTTTTAGTCTTTTCTAACAAATTAAATGCAATTTAAGTAAAACATGAAGATGGCTATCAGGGTCTGTTTGAATAAATATTTATTTAACACATATGTACATTGGCCATTTTTAGCATGGTAAATTTTAGCATTGTTTTCCTTACTATTTTATGGGTCACAAATTTGTGGACAATTGCTCAGCAGAAGAGTCAGGATTTCATTATATTACTATGCAATGGTCAAACCCATTTAGTATGGATGATGGGATACAGAGTCTGATAATGACTCTATACTAACAAGATGTTTATGATATGGACTGAGGTACCTTTCTCGTCTTATACATTTCTTTTTCTTTATCTCAGTCTTCAACAATATTTTTGTAAAATGGTGTCATCAGCAATAGCTGACTGGGAGATAGAAGAAGTCTTCCAAAAATAGGAAAATGTGATCAGAGTCTTAGAGAATTACTAGAATTTGGTCACATGACAGCTAAAGAAAACAGAAATACACCCCAGGGATAAAATAGCATGCAAAATTACTGAGTTGTTCATATTGAAATGGATATGACAGAACATAATTTTTTATTGCTCTAAACTGCAATTGTGAAAAAGAGTAAAGGCAATTTGTGTTGAGTACTTGCAGTTTCCAAATATACATTGTATTTCATTTGCTCATTAATGTGTGTATTAAGAATGATAAATGAAAATTCTGTGAATACTTAAGAAAGACAGTCCATGCTGAATTGCAGCCCCATGTGGTGCACACTGAGCTCCTAAATCCTGACAAAATCATTCCATGTTCTTCTGGATTATTCTGAGCTCCGAGCATCGGGATTCTTTCAGTCAAGTCTTTTCAGAAAGGATGGCTTAATTGTCTCAATTTATTTCTTTTATCTCCCCTAACTTTTCCAGGTCTCTGGATATTCACCTGGGTACCCTTGTGACTAAGAGTGCAGATTTCTTGTAGGCATTAGTAATCTCTAAATACCTGCCTTTGACACTTTCTCATTGAAGTTCTGCCATTCCTATATCTGGCTTCTTGCCAGAAAGTAGAACTGCATCAGCCGAGCTTCTTTCTTTAGCCAGTCTCCTGAAGCCCAAAGCAAAAGTGGTATTCTCATCATTGCCTTGATCTTGAGGACATGGTGTTTTATTTGGAGCCATATTCAACCCCCCCCCCCCAATCAGGTCAATTTGGCGTCAAAATGAATTCAATCAGAGTACTTAAAAACCAGGAACCTTGATTTTATGATGGATTTTATTTATCAAAATCCTTGTAAAGTGGAGTTCTTTATTTAAAGCTTTCTTTACCACTATTTGACATCCACATCCATTATCATGGGGCTCCTCATGATATAATGCATGTCTTGGTAAAGTGAATGATGAGATTAGGGAAATTATCCAGTGTTGAGATAGCAGAAAAATGTTCCTAAACTAGCTAATAGTTTAAGGAGAATTAATTAACTGATATTTAAAAATTTTTCAAAGTTTTTCACAATGTATTTTCATTACTCAAAACTACAAGGCAACTCATATGGCTCAAGATGGCTTTACTATCTTTTGACAATAGCTGCCAATTTTCATTAATACAAATTTAGCTTTTATAACAGTATTTGGTAGAGAATGTTCTACATGTAGGACTGTTTAGTCTTGTTGTGAATCTATTTAATATTTTAGAATATGGTTTTAATGAAGCATGTATAATCAAAAGTTTAGCATGACAGTTGAACCACAAATTTGATATTTTCATTGTAAATGTCACATAGGAAAAAAAAAAAAAGATATGAACACAACCATACCATTTTGAAATCTGGAAGTTTTACTCACTGTTAAAAGTACAAAGTAAGTCAGATAAGGTACAGTAGTATTCTACAATTGCAGTACAAATGGTTATAGTTAGATTACAAAAACATGATATTCAGAAGTATCAGCAAATGGAAGCCAGGTGTGGTGGCACACACCTTTAATCCTAGCACTTGGGAGGCAGAGGTAGGAGGATCACCATGAGTTCGAGGCCACCCTGAGAAAACAGAGTGAATTCCAGGTCAGCCTGGGCTAAAATGAGACTCTACCTCAAAAAACAAAAACAAAAACAAAAAAACAAAACAAGAAATACCAACAAATGGAAAACTATCTGAAACAAGAACATATCAAATGAAATGATGAAAGGATGATTTCTAACAGATAAATTGGCAATCTGCCTTGGGAACTGATGTCAGGAAGTGCTATGAAAGGGGAAATGAGGGCTGTAGAGATGGCTTGGTGGTTAACGAATTTGCCTACAAAGACAAAGGACCCAGGTTCAACTCCCCAGAACCCACATAAGCCTGATTCACAAGGGTGTACTTGCATCTGGAGTTTGTTTGCAGTGGCTGGTAGCCCTGGGTACCCATCCTCTCTCTGCCACTTTCTCTCTCCTTCTCTCTGTCTCTCTCTCTCTAATAAACAAATAAAAATAAAAATATTTTTAAAAACAACTAAAAAAACTCTTTCTTAAAAAAGAAGGAAAGAAAGAAAGAAGAAATGAATAAACTGAAACTGAGAAAGATAATACCTAGAATGTGTTACGTGAGCTGCTATGATTAATACCTGTACAGATACCAACATAAATATAATCTCATGGAAAAGGAATATAAAATGTTAAAAAAGGTTCTGTACTAAGAAAGTGAAATAAGTTAAAATGAAAGGGCAATTGTAATAAACAGGTTAATATGATTATTTTACACTTATAGTGGTTATTATATTATTAAAATTGTTGGGCACAGTTAAGGACCCTGGGCCACTGGAGGTTTAAGCAGGCCTGAGCTGTCAGGCACTACCAATGGCCCCAGGCCATAGGAGGCTGCAGCAGGCCTAGACCCTGATAATCTCACCTTGAGACTAGCAGGAGTGGGGCCTCTCCCTCCCTTTGCCTGGGGCACCTGGACATCCTGATAAGACTTAGGTTTCAGTTTCCCCTTGGCCATGTGACCTTTTACCACTCACCCAGAAGGTCCCTATATGTTAATGAGGTATCAGCCAGCAGCCTTCACACAGCCAATCCCCCTGTGATCCGGACCCCATACCTCTTTCCACCACTACATGAACACTTATAAGCCCACTCCCTTGGCAAACGAACAAGCTGTCCTCTGACACAGTCTCCAAGTGTTTCTTCCCTTCACACTCACTGCCACTCAAGACCCTGCTCCACAGTTGCCTGGACGCTTCTGGGAAACCGATGCTCAGTGGCCCCAGGGTGGACAGGGACCACAAACAATAAGCACTGTAGAATAAGATTATCTCGTAGCTGGGCGTGGTGGCGCACGCTTTTAATCCCAGCACTCAGGAGGCAGAGGTAGGAGAATCGCTGAGAGTTCGAGGCCACCCTGAGACTACATAGTTAATTCCAGGTTAGCCTGGACCAGAGTGAGACCCTACCTCAAAAAACAAACAAAAAAAACAAAACAAACAAAAAAAAACTTCTAAAAAAAAGATTATCTCGTGATATTTATAATCTTTTCCAAATTATGAAACATATTTTGATTACCCAAATTCATATATTTAAATAACACATTGTTGACAAAAGTGATCACTTGGCCATGTTTTGAACCAGTCTGCTGTCACAGTAAGTTAATCCCTATTTTTGTAGCAGAATATGACTAAAGCAGAAATGGAACATACATATCACCTCTAAAAAAAATAATACAAACAGTGTTTACTTTTCCCCAGGGTTATATAATAGTAATAAATACAGAAAAACAGTACTGTGGATCAGCAGTCATGAGTGACAAAAACACAGATCTGCTTTTGCTTTCTAGTGAGTGCATAAAGTACGAAGGAAAACCGGTAATATTTTCATTAAGTAAATTACCAAGGGTGTTTTTGCTCAAGAGAGTAATTCCATAAGGAGATTTCTAGAAGATGATTGGCATGGATCTTGCCTATCCCTGATCCCAATTTGACTTTTCATGAAAGACGTCCCCAGAACACTGTCATCAAGGAAGTGCACAGAACCCTGCAGAAGACATGACCACATGGAGCAGGAGGGAGTAGCCTGGTGAGACATTAATATTATGGGGTGGACTCCTGAGCTTCCTACAAAAATTCACTCCATAAAAAATATATTTAAAAACTTTGTGACATAGCATCAATTATAAATTTTAATGTATTTATTGTAGGCACTTTGATATGAAATAAGATAAATTAAAAAAATTAACAAATCTCTCCAGCCAGTGTGGTAACTGCTCCTATTGTTCAACCAAAGGACATGCTGACATCCCTCTTGATGACCATATCCACTCTGATTCCTGGGAGTCAGAGGGATGCCTTCTTGATGCTAAATGTCCTGAGCTGTATCTCTTATATGAACCTTAGTAATAAAGAAATAAAGCTATCTCTAGAGTTTCCTTAGGCCTTTGACAGACAAGAGGATGGTGGTTTTAGGTCCAGATGTGGAAATAAATGTGAAACTACAAGGCTCCATTTTTGTTCAGCATTGGATCCGTGACACTCCCAATAGAGAAATAGCAAATGGGATTTCTCACTTCCGAGGGGACACTCAAGCCAGTGGTTCCCAATGTATTTATGCCCTTGACTTCCCTGGCCTTTCAGTTCCATTTCTTGTGCTCTTCAACAGTTTACCTCTTCCAGGCTCCACATTAGTCTAACCACAACTTATGAAACCTGTGTGGAGATCACTTTAAACACCTCGTCTGTAAACTTTGGCGAGCTGTTATTTCAAAATGTTCATCAGATCCCTTATGCTAGCAACTCAACAACTCAATATTGATATTTAATGTGATATTTTTATTTGCAAATGAAAGAAAATGTCAATACTACTGCTTAATATGCATTTGGATTTGTTGAATAAATAGCATAGACTGTTTTGTTGATTGAAAAATGAATAAGGGGGCTGGAGAGATGGCTCAGTAATTAAAGTGCTTGCCTGCAAGGCTCAACAACCCTGGTTCAATTTGGCAGTACCCACATAAAGCCAGATGCACAAAGTGGCACATGCATCTGGAATTCATCTCTAGTGGCTGGAGGCTCCGTCACACCCAATCTCTTTGTCTGTTTCTCTTATATCTCTTTCTGCTTGGAAATAAATAAAAATATTTTTTTAAAAATGAAACGAGGGCTAGAGAGATGGATTAGCCGCTAAAGTTGCTTACAAAGCCTGATGACCCACATTTGATTTCCCAGTACCCATGTGAAATCATAACATGGCCCAAGCGTCTGGACTTCATACGCAATGGCCAGATGCCCCGGTTGCCCATTCTCTCTCTCTCCCACCTCCCTCCTTGCAAATAAATAAATAAATAAATAAATAAATAAATAAATAGTAAATAAATAAATATTTTTAAATTAAATTCATGTATGTGTTTTCCAAATGGAAGTCCATAATGTCATCCTTATAATCTAAGATCTAGTAGCTGTAAAAAACAAAGCTTTTTTTTCCTTTCCTCTGAGATTGTTTTAAACATATTTGGCATCAAATTTGGAACCAGAGATGTGTTTACTGGGAAAACATTAATGCATTTGATGTGTAACATGTATAGAACTAATAAGAGATATTTTATTGGGCATATATCCTACTATCTTTTACCATAAGATCGTTATGAATTTTAAGCACTGAGACGGTGTCACAGTGTAAATTATGTTTCCTTGTCAGACTTTAGATACTGGAAGACCCATGAATATGTATCAAAATGATGTTGGTAATGTGGCTACAATCTACCTTGTGAGTCTTCTCATTTTTCTTTCTGAAATTATGTCTAAAACCTGCACAAAGACCTCTGGAACTAACATACCTAGGGACATCTCTGGCTTTTTAAAATTATTACTTTATTTTGAAAAGTATAAAACTTAAAACAGTTACAACTGCCTTCACATTTCACCTAGAGTTTTCACCTTGAGTTGTGAACAATGTATGCATATATATATATATATATATATATATATATATATATATATATATATATATAAAATCATTATTGCTTTTGCTGAATAATGTGGTAGTAAGTAACAGATGACATTTTGGTAGGAGTGAAATTTTGTTCTTTTCAGGAGAGAATACACTGCTAGAATTTATGTAATCTGTCTTCTAAAATATTGCTAAATTCTGTACTTTCATATTATGTCCTGCTTATATATTTTAGCTCATACATTGTTAAAGAAAATCAAGATAATGAATATGTAAATGAACGTATAACACACTCGCTTTATTGTGTATTGCCTAAAAATAAGGATGAGGAATATAACCATGGGTTGATAAGTCATGGCTAATGAACTGGATTTAGCCCCCATGCTGTTTTGTTTATTACTTGAGGTAACACTCGATTTTATGTTTTTAAATGATTGTAAAACAAAACTAAAATATACTGAAGAATATTCAACAGAAACTCTTTAGTGTCTTTTGAAAACATTTTCAACCACGCTTCTACAAAATTACAGTATAGTACCCTAAACTCAATAGATCCCATATAAAGGAATGACTGGTAGAAAATGTTTAGGACAAGTGAAAAAGACTTGTGTAAAACTCTTTTTCACCATCTACCAAACATCTCCTTCATGTGTTGAAGTATGATTGACTGATACAAATATTCAACCACAGAGGTCTCGCATTACTCCAGAACTCATACAGATGAAATATTGCAAATATTACCATCTATGAGTCTTCTTATTGTACACCATTAGTTCTGAGTTGTGTCTGTAGCAAGAGATATTTAAAAGTATTTTAAACTTTATTCTAAAAATAAATTTCCCAGTCTAAGAAAGATAATCTAGAAAGGGCAAAAACATTAACATGAAAATTTAACCCAGGTTCTTGGGTTTACCCTGTTCTTGCTGAATAACTTGACAGTTAAATTTCCTCATGTATTTCTTACCATCAGAATTAATTTGTGTCTTGAAAAAAGTTATGAACCATGGGTATGCTTAATACAGATGAATTTAAAACAAATTGCTATTTTCTAAAAACATTGCCCACTTGTAAGAGTGATTTCTTTATAGGCAAATAAACTTCTATAGGAATGGAAGTGTCATCAAATGGATACCACGCATTTCTTTTGGATAAATGAGATGAATATAATGGGCAGAGAGTAGTGCATGCAGTCCTGAGGCAGGGAGGAGGTCTGGCATGAGCACCTTGGAAAAAGGCTTAACATCACCTTATTGTGACTTAAGAAGCAGGGCAGATGGTAAAGTACCCAATCAAAATGTTATAACAGCAAAACTGATGGGAAAAAATACCACAAAGATTCAGAAGTAAATGGGATTTTACATTGTTTCAAAATATGTAAGCTATATCAAAATAAAAAGGGGCTTTCATAGACATACCTGTTCTAATCCCCACATCCTCTAATATTTTAACCTCACAGTTTATGCCCTGACCCTTCATGACATCCACACTTTGATGTCTTACTACTGAACCCCATCTATCCTTCATTTTATCCCTTACAAATCCACATTGCTTGGATACTAGAATTGTGAGTGCGATCCATAAGCCTGCTACCAGCCCATAGACATGTCCTGCTTGTACCCTTATTTGGTTTCTTGGAAACATTCCAGCGTCAGTGTTGATTTTGGGGATGCATCAAGACTTCTAGGCATCACCATGTGAACACTCATACCCAAGACACTAGTACTGATCCAAGGAACTGCACTGGCAGGCTATAGGCTCCATCCTAATGGCTCCAAATGGCTCATTCGCTTAAAATGTCTTTTTCAAATGCTGAATGTTCCCTTCTCATCCTTGACTCTGACGAAAAGCGCTGACATAAACCTCTGAGGACCTTGTCAAGGGAGAGAGGTCAGTGTGAATTGATTCAGTGCTTCTCACACGTGCATGTGACTCCGCACTGTGGGAGAGTGGGTCTAGGGCTCACTCTACATCACTGAACCTTACATTAGCTGTTGTCAATCAAGCATTCAGAGACATGACACAAGTCCATACACCAAGGAAGTTAGAACCAGTGTTATAAACCTATACTATTGGAATTGAATATAATCGCATGCATAAAGTAATGTGAACCCTGAATTTCTGAAAGAGACGATATTTTTAATAAAATATGCTGATATATTTTAAAAGGTTCATAGGTGTTTTGTTTGATAATGGCTAAATGGCATTGTATTAAAGATTTCTCATAAACTATTGAGTTATTTTATTTGCTTAAAATCATGATATATTTTAAAGTCACATTTTAATTAATTTATTTATTTGACACAGCGCTTGAGAGGCAGAAGTAAGAGAATCACTATGGGTTTGAGGCCACCCTGACACTCCAAAGTACATTCCAAGTCAGCCTGATCTAGAGTGAGACTCTATCTCATAACACCCCAAAAAATTATTATAAGTACTATGCTAAAGATATGCTGCATCTCAAAATACTCTATACAAAATTACCTATTTTGTGTATCTTCTCTTTGTTACTCATTCTAGTAAGTTGAATAGATGCCCTCCAATAGATTCAGGAGTTTTATGAAAGCTGCATGGATTTCCAGCTACCTGGCTGGAAGAGTTGTCACTGGGGTGGACCTGAAGTCCAGTCTAAGATGATGAAAGTACCTGAGTTCTGCCTGGAGGTCCTGAGGTTGGCTTGTTTGTGCTGGTGTTGTGGCTTTTGGGTTTTGGCTTTTCTCTCTCTTTTTGGACTTGTGAAAGTGGGCCAGCTTCTGCCATAATGGAACTTCCCCTCTATCTTCAATAAATCCCTTCCTCCATAACTGTGCCCAGCAACGTGAGGCTTCTGCTACACACATAATTTGAGGTTTCTTTAAAAAATCTGTTTCAATGTTTTCATACTTTATGTCTTTGACTTGCCATATTGTTCTGGGAAGACTTCTCAGTATTGTGAATAGATATAATAAAGCGGACATCATTATTTTATTTTCAATCTTATAGAGACACTTAATTTTTCAATATTGGTAAAGGTTGGTTCATGATATATGAATATTATCAATTGATGTATGTTCTTTCTGTTCTCAGTTTGTTAAGGTTTTCATCATGCAGGTGTATTGAATGAGTTACCTCCTTCAGGAAAAAGACCATATACCTCTGCCCTGCGTTCCCTTGTACTGTATCTCATTTATTTATTTGTTAATGTTGAAATAACCTTGTGGGTTGAATTTCACTTGATCATAAATAACCTCTGTAAATATGTTCTTGGATATTTTCCTAGACTTTTAAAGATTTTTCACATCACTTTAATAAAAAAATTGGCCTCGGGCTGTGGAGATGACTCAGTGGTTAAAGGTGCTTGCTTGCAAAGCCTGACAATCTGGATTTTATGCATGTTTGGACTCAAACAAAGCCATCTGCACAAAATGGCATGTGTTTGGAGTTTTTCGCACTGTCAAATGGCCCTGACCCACTCATTCACACATTCACAATTCATGTTCTCTCTCTCTGCCCTCTGTCTTCCCTTTTCTCCACACCCCCCCACACAAACACACACACACAAATATAAAGATTAAATATTAAAATGGCATTCTTTCTGTTTATATCCTGGTCTGGTTTTGTATTGAGAAATGCCAGTCACATGGAGTGTGAATTTGGGAAAATTCATCCCTCCAGTATTTTTTGGATTAATTTTAGTATTGATACAAAATACTAACACACTTAGAAATGTGTAGAGTGCAAAAGTGAATCCTTCTGATTTGGACTTTTCATTGAGAAAGACCTTTGAGCCTGCAGAGTTGTATGTCCAGTGTTTCTGTAAGATTTCTCTCTTTCCTCCAATGTTTGAGGAGTTTTCCTGCTTTTAAAATATTGTCAAAGAACCAGATGCTTGTTTCCTTGGTTTTTTGTTTTTTTTTTTTTTTTTTTTTTTTTTTTTTTTTGGTTTTTCAAGGTAGGGTCTCACTCTGGCCTAGGCTGACCTGGAATTAATTATTAACTATGTAGTCTCAGGGTGGCCTCGAACTCACAGTGATCCTCCTACCTCTGCCAACCAAGTGCTGGTATTAAAGGCGTGCGCCACCACGCCCAGCTTCCTTGGTCTTTTTCATCTTTTGTTCATAATGTATTCCTTATTATTTCTTGCCTACTAGTGTTAGTTTTGGTATGCCTATAATTTTCTCATTTGTTCGTACGTAATGATAAGTTGCTTATTTGAAATCTTTTTCAGAGTCCCACAGTATAGCTCAAGGTGTCCTCACACTCATGCCTAACCTCCTGACTCAGGCTCCCACGTGCTCAAATTACAACATGTGCCCTACATCTGGATTCCTTCTGCTTTGAATTCCAAGCTTTCATTGCTAAAACCTTCATTTCACTAACTTCCTGCTAGTTCTGATATTTTCTTTGCATGTTCTTTTTTATATTTTATTTTATGTCTTTAGAAGTCATAAGGAACATAGATTTCTTCTATTCATAGTTCATATATTTTCTTATTACTATGTATTTGATTTTGTATGTTCATCATTGGCAATGATTTAATTAATGTGGTTATTTAGTATACTTCTGTAATGTGCACAGATTTAATTGAGCTGATTAACATGTCTGTCACCTTACTTGAATTTTTTTTTTTATGGTTTTTCGAGGTAGGGTCTCACTCTGGCCCCAGGCTGACCTGGAATTAACTATGTAGTCTCAGGGTGGCCTTGAACTCATGGTGATCCTCCTACCTATTCCTCCTGAGTGCTGGGATTAAAGGCGTGCGCCACCACGGCCGGCTTCTTACTTGAATTTTTGTAGCAAGACATTTGAAATTTCTTATAGGGGTCTTTCAGCCTGTCTTAGTAAAAACTTTGTTTGAAGAATACTTTATGATTCTGCTGATACCATCTTTTGGAAATAAGGACATCTGTGCTTATCCCAGAATGCTGGGAACAGAGTTTGGCGTGTCTATTCTCCTGTTGTTAGGGAGGTCTAATATTCATCTATAATTTCAAGTGAGCCAGAATGTCTCTTGCTTCTGAGATAGGGAATTGCTATCTACTTTGTTTTGGCTAAGCCATTATCTGCATAAACTCTGCATAAACCTTGTACCCACAGCTGTTCTAATAAAAGTTGTACAGGTTGATGCCTCTGAGCTCCTGTACAGAAAAAATCATCTGGAGTCCCCTGGTTCTGCTGACTTGCTCCAGACTCAGCTCAATTCCTTGGCACTGGTCATTCAGGACCTGAAAACAGGTTCAGTTGGCACTAGCAGGTGATGAAACCAAAATTTCTTCTCATCAGATTTGAAATGTATAATACGTCATTATTAACTGTAGTCAGCGTGATGTCTGAGCGGTCCTTACTGATGTCTTCTTCCAGTTGGAGTGACACTTTCCACCCTTTCGCTGTGTCTCCCCATGGCCTTCTCTTTTCCATTCAGTGGGACCAGCATTATACTCTCTAGCTATATTTTTCCTTGTTTACATTACACAAATGAAATGGTTTGTTATTTGTCTTCTGGTCTGGCATATTTCACTTAGCATTATGTACATCTTCTTGTAATATCAGTACTGCCTTATTTCTAAGGAATGAATAATATTTCTTAGTGTGCATACACTACATTATCCCTTCAGCTGTTTGCAAAGGTATAATTTGTTTCTTATCTTGAACATTGAATAATACCACAGTGAATATGGATTCCTCTCCTAATTGTTTAGCTCTTATATCACTATTTTGAATCAATTTTCTTTCCCTTTCTTTTATGCCCAAATTAATGAATTTCAGCAGAGGCTCTAACAAATAAGGTGCTCAAATGAATAGCAATCATTTCTCTAAGTTCTAATGTGTTTTTGAAGTTAACTTTGTGGTGTTATGAGGTACTTTGTATTGTTTGGCTGAATGGGAGCCCTGTTCTAAAAAAATCAGCATCGGACCTGAATGATAATAGTTTCTGGAACACCAAGGTGTGTGCCATCATATGCTTATAGCTTTAAAAGATGTATAGGTCTCTATTGTTAAAAACAGCAGTTTCAGGCTGGAGAGATGGATTAGCAGTTAAGGCACTTGCCTGTGAAGCCTAAAGACCCATGTTTGACTCTCCAGATCTCACAAAGGTGTGTCAAGCACAAGGCTGTACATGCTTACTAGGTGACACAAGTGGCTGCAGTTCGACTGCAGTGGCAGAGGCCCTGGCAATTCTCTGTCTCCCTCTGTCTCTCTCTTATCCATGCAAAATTGTTTTATTTAACTCTAATAAAGAATAAATCAATTAATTATATCTTTAGTGCTATATTCTAACAGTTTCATTCAATTTTGATTAAATCCAACAGAATACCCACAATGTTGTACACTCTGGTCAAGTGTGATTCATCTCAAGGATATAGTGATAATTCAGATACAAAACTCAATAAATATAGAACAATAAGTTGACAGACAGAAGTAAAAAAGAACATGTGATAACCTCAATTAATGCAAGGGAAAATAACTTTGATAAAACATTACAACTCTGCTGAAATAATTTCATCTAGCATAAGAAAAATGCCAAGAATTTCCACATTTACCACTCATAGCAAATGTCTTATAAGTCTTAACCAGAATAATGCAAGAGAAAGAAATAAATGATAACCTTATAGAAAATTAAATACCCAGATTTCAGACTTAAAGACTACAATAACTTTTCAACTATATTAGACTGATTACTGAGTCTTTCTTTCTTTTATTGCTCTTGTCAGATATTTTTTTCTCTATTTTGTCTCAGCAACTAGACAATTAACTAATACAGTATCCAAGAATGCATAAGACCAAGGGTTAATTCCCAACACATACATACATACATATATTAAAAACTGTGTACAATCTGGTTGCCTAAATATCTTTAAAAGATAAGCTACATTTTTTTCAATAATAAGAAAATAAGAATCAAAACATATCATAGCTGCTCTTTTGCCAGGAGACAAATTTTATAGTAAGAAAAGAGATTTTAAAGTTGCCTTGGTAGGACATTATTACCTTTGATATGCTATGCCAGGAGGAAGGTAGGAGTTTATTTTAACCCTCCTGTCAAACCTCCCATCATAGAGAAGAAGTGTACTTGTTGAGGAAAGCTGTACTGCAGACTGGAATGGAGTTCTGAGTGATGATAATTCCTTAACTGTAATAATTTGAATGATGTCAAAAATGTAGCTGTTATGTTTGAATACTTGCCTAATTGGACTTAATCAGTTAAATAAGCTTTCCTATTTAAGACTCCCTTGATGAAGTCCTTTAAAAAAACTCACTCTGCCATATACCTGGGTGACTATGACTACCAAAGATGGATTTTCAGAGGGAATTGGCAGCTCTGAGAAAGCCTAAATCATAAAGTTTTTATAATTTCCTTCATCTCTCTGACCCAAATCAGCAGAGCCTAGAGACCATTAACTGAAAACTCAGAAAACCTGAGGTAAAATAAACCTTTCCACTTTAAATTGTTTATCTTGGGTATTTTATTACTTTAAGGTTTATCGCCAGTGGCAGCCATTTATCGCATCACTTTCATTCTTAGGAGAATCTGCATGGGTTGTGGCCAAGCTGTTTCTTGTAGATGCAGTCAGTCTCTTCTGAAGACTTAATGGTGGTGGTGCAAGAGACAGGTCCAAATTCACTCACATGGTAAGTCTCAGTGAGGTGTAATGCCTACTTCTCTTTTGTGCTATTTCAGATATCAACTGTGTTTCCACCAGTAAGCAATTCAAAAAAAAAAAAAGAGCTTGTGAGAGAATGCATGGAAAGACTCATCAATGGTTTCATAAATTATGTCAGAAAGGACACTCTGTTACATCAGCTATGCTCTGTCCTTCAGAGAAAAAAATAACACTCAATGCATCCAACATGAAGAAGGATGTGAGTATGAACCAGAAGAATCAGAGAACATATCTGAGTAGGCCCTCTGCTCTGCCTTCCTGATTCAAGGGCCCCTGGCTCCCCAACTCATGGATCCCCTGCTCTGGTGGGGGTGCAATCAGAGTGAGTAGGCCAGATCTCCCTGTTCCTCCCCTCCTCCCAGTTCCCTGGTCCTTGTCAGTTCCCCTTCTGCTGGCTTGGGGCTGCCTGGACCCTGTGAGCTTGCTGCGGAAGCAGGACCCTTCCTCTGCCTTCCTGACTCAATGGTCCCTATGTCTCCAACTCCCAGATCCCTTGCTCCTGAGGGTGTGCACGCTGAGTGAGTCGTTCCTTTCCCACCATCCATTTTCCTGGTCCTGGTACCCCTGCTGCTGCCTTGGCAACTAAAGTCCCAGATAATAGGGAAGGAAGGGTTGGGGGGGAGGAAAAAGGAGGGTGGGGTAAAAACAAAACTAAATCCAAAATGAACTGGTACAACAGAGACTTCATCCATGGAAAAAGATTAAAAGATACAACCCTCAACAGCAACAAAGGGGGGCATCTATAAAGAAGGGCCCTGGAGAGGGTTGGATGAAGCCTAAGTTTATTTACTTATTTAGTTTGTCTCTGGCCCTGTAGCTCCACAAGTATCAGGAATCAGTTGCTACCAAAAATGAGCTGTTGACCAGAGAGACCTACAAGGTCCCCAAAACAAGACAAGTTTCTGTTAAAGCACTTGAATACCCTCCTGAGGCAAAAGGTAAGACCCTATTGCTGAAGACATCATATGCTGCCAACACCAAGCATGGAGACAGCTGGCTGGATTCAAGAAGAGAGCCAGTCCCCAGGCAGTTCGCCAGTCTGTGCTGGAAAGCTCTACGTGAGCTGCTGGGGAAAAGTCCAACAATAGTGTGAGCAACCAGTTTTAAGCAACTCAGAAGCAAACACCCTGACAGGATGTACCTGCCAGTGCAATGGTGGCACACAGCCTTGGTGGGTAACCAGTAGCTTTCTGATTGGCTAAGAGATCTGCTCAGTGGAAAGGACCCGTATCTGGAATTGGGAACCAGGTCAGAATCCTATGGAGACAAAGATTATGCTCTCCAGTGTCCAGCTCTCAGTAGTCTTTGGCTAAAAAGGGGGTTACATACATCAAATTCCCCCTAAGTTAATAATGTTTATCCTATTTAAACTATGCTGACTCCAGTCTCCATTGGATAATCTGTTCTTCTTTTTCAGAAGGTAGCAAGATCTGAGGAGATAAACTGCCCCTCTCACTTCAACCAACTCACAGCTGAAATCACAGAGGATTTGGGGAGATGAACAAGAGTGCAGCTTCCATGGTGAACTTGATAATCAGTGCCAGGGGGAACGAGACAGACCCTGAGGATGCTCCACACATCCATCGGCTCCCAAGAGATCACCCACCACGGTTCAGGGTATTTTGCAGATGAGGGGCAGACAGATTGTAAAAGCAACAGAATAACTGACTGCTGTTCCCAAAATGCATAACCTACAACCCCATAGAGAATGCCTGAAACCCCACTGAGGAGGGTCCCCAGCAGAATGGGGGCGGGGAGGAGGAAAAGGAGGTTACCAACACATCATGTATCCTTCCAAAATATGTTGCTAATAATAATAATAAAATAGTAAAGGAGGAAAACAAAGAATATATCCAAGAAGAGTGGTCTTATAACTTGTCAAAATTTTATTTGGCATGTGTATGTGTAGTGTGTAGAGATGTGTGAGTGTACATGTGTATAGGCACATGTTTGTGTGAGCATGTGCCTGTGGAGGCCAGAGGTCAACGTTAAAGCATCTTCCTCAGTCACTCTCTAGCTTACCTTGTGGGTAAGCTGACTTGGCTGGATTAGTTAGCAATGGAGACATTTGAATCTGTCTGTTTCCACTTCCTCAAACCCAGGAAGATAGATACACATCACAATTCAGTGTTCTTACATGGGTGCTGGGGATCCAAATTAAGGTCCTCAAGCCTTCTTGTGTGTAAAGTATATTAGCCAAATAGCCATTTTTCTAGCTCTTTAAAATTGTGAATATTTTATTTCCATTATTTATTTAACCCACAGTTTAAAGGAATGCCATTTTTAAACTTGCAATTTAAAAGAATGTAATTATGAAGGCAATTTAACTGCTGCACATTATTATAGTTTTATAACCCCCAAATTTATTTATGCTAATTAAGAGATATGCCCAATATTTACAAAATTATTTGGGAAATCTACTATAGATCTCTGAAATGGATTTTTTATTTAGATTTTTTGTTTATTTTTATTTATTTATTTGAGAGTGACAGAGAAAGAGGTAGAGAGAGAGAGAATGGGCACACCAGGGCCTCCAGCCAGTGCAAACAAACTCCAGATCCATGCACCCCTTTGTGCATCTGGCTTATGTGAGCACTGGGGAATCAAGCCTTGAACCAGGGTACTTTAGCCTTCACAAGCAAGCACTTAACCGCTAAGCCATCTCTCCAGCCCCTTATTTAGTTATTTTTTGAGGACAAGGTCTCACTCTGTAGCCCAAGCTGGACATGAACTTATAGTGTCACTCAGGCTGGTCTTGAACTCATGGCAGTCCTCTGAGTCCTCTGGCCTCACCCTAATCTTTTTCATTTCTAAAACACAATCATTGAAAAAGATGTCTCTTCTCCAGTTGCCCTTATTCATGTTTGTATACAATACTTCTGAATAGTTTAAATAGTTTGTTATAAACACTAGAATGAAGTCAATATCAATGATGACACATTTTTCCTAATAAAGGTATATGAAAACATACATAATTAACTCATTCTAAATTGAAAATAGCTCCTGAAATCTTAATTTTGCCCAAGCCCAGCATTGTTCAGTTTTTTTTCTTTCCTTATCTTTTTTTCAGTACTAAAGAATATTGAATGAATTCTCAAATGTTAACAGTTTTCTTTCACCTTTAGCAGCAAAACTGTGTTACATTGTCTTAATTGTCTTAACCTCTAGAAATGCAAAAATGGAAAAGCAAGAGGTTGATGAATGAAATTAGAAGCTAGGCATCTGTGTCAGGTATCTTCTTACTGCAAAATATTTATCCCAAGAAAAACATTCTTTGCTGTCAAATTTTATTAGAGCAAGAGAAAGCTCTCAGGAATATTTCTTGTTTGACAAGAAATAAACACAGTGTCATTTTGTGTTCTATTTGTGGAAAGGCCCAAATTAACATTTATTTAAATAATTGTGACATGTTCCAGGTTCAATCATTCTGCCTATCAGAAATAAATTGATGTATATAATAACATAAAAATAATTACTGTAGCTACCCACCAGTAATTCTTTACTATAGAAAAGGCAAAATACTGAGTGGCGTGGGCAGTGATTAAGGAGTAGAGAACATCAGGCAGTCAATTCTGACTGTAAGTGACTTGGGAATGAGAATGAATTTAATGGTACCGTGGCGTCTCAAAGCTGGCCTTGGAAACCATGGCTTCTTAAAGCTTGCCAGCCACAACGCTATACCCTGGGATTCAGTCCTAGAGGGTTTCAATAGCGACCTCACCAATTGCAATGACAAACAGACTCATAGTTGTTCTGTGATTGCTTAGCTTTGACAAACATTCAATGATTCAAAAATTGTCATTAGATATCTGTTTCACAGTTTGTTTTCCAGTAACTGTGTTAATGACTCATTTCATAGCTTTCTCCTTTGTCTTCCACCTCTCCTATTATTTGACACACTCACTATTGACAGTAATAATGCTTGATGGGAAGTAGGATAATACCAGGAGGGTTAGAACATAAATTTGAAACACTTATTTCCAAAGTTATGGGAAGGCTAGCATTTACCTTCTAACTAATAGGGACAGTACAATGAAAATTAGTGATACAATGTACAATATTTTGATAACTGCAGCAGTTACCTTCTCCTTGATGGGACAAAAGACCTGGCCAGAAGCCACTTAAGGAAGGAAAGGGTTTATTTCAGCTTAGAGTTTCCAGGAAACATTTAATCAAAGGAGGGAAGTAGAGCAGGAACAGACAGAGGGGTATCATATTCCCACAGCACCAAGGAGTCAGGAGAGAAAGTGAGCTCACTGCACACCCAGTGTGTTTGGAATAACAAAATTCAAGGCTAGCCCCCAATGACTCACTTCCTATAGCTATAACTTAAAATGGCTCAACCAGCTGGGGGTTAAGTATGAGTCTTAATCACAAACACATGAGGCTATGGGGAACATTTTACATTCAAAGAACCACAATATTGTAATTTACTATTTCTCCTCTTCCTAACTGAACAACCTAGAATGAAAATGAAGGTTCAACATGATTGAGCATAGTTTATGTACTTTGCACTCTATGGGCTGTGGACCCACAGTTATACCAATATCCTAGTTCTCTAATGCAAGAGTGATAACGAAATAAAGTTTCAACAGACAGAAGGAATGGCTCCAGAGAGCTATGATATCCTATAGCAGGGAATTGCAGTTATCCATAATGTAGAAATTGTAACCACAAAAAAATAGCATATGAGATGGTCTGTATGTTAATTAGTTTTTGATTTACTCATTTTGCTATGCATTAAAACATCAAATTGTACATTGCAATTGCATGCAATTACTAATAAGTCGGATATAGACTCATAAATCGCTTTTCCTGATTTTTGCTAATTGTTATCCTCAGGATATTTAAACAGGGAAGAGACTTTCATGATTGAAAAAGTAACCTAGAATTCTCCAGGCAAGGGCCAACAAAACTCTCCATATTCTTTTTCTAAGAGTATATGAAATTAAAGGGAAGCCAATGATAAATCCACTTGTCTAGATGCCTGTCAAAATAAGAAGAGAAAATAATTGATTTTATTCACCAAATCAGAGTGAGCATGATTTGGGCATGGTTGTAAGCCAAGGCTACTAGGAGAACTGCCCTCAGTCCAGACATGGTGCACACTGGTGTTTCCAACACTAGGGTGGTTGAGGAAAGAGGGTCCCTGTGATGTCAAGGCTATTCTGGAACTACATAGTGAGTTTCAGGGCATTCTGGGCTGTAGTATGAGACCTTGTTTCAAAAAACAAAGTGAAAAGAAAGAAACATGATTGCCAATCAACTCAATCTCCTATAATATGGCCCCAAAAGTAGATATATTAAAGAATATTTGAAACCAACTAACATTAATTTCTTTGTTTACTTTACATGTTCTCAAATAATTTTAAACATTATCATTTATTTATTTGAGAGAGAGAGAGAGAGAGAGAGAGAGAGAGAGAGAGTATGGACATGCCAGGGCCTCCTGTCACTGAAAATGAACCTCAGATGCATGTGCCACTTTGTTTACCTGGCATTACATGAGTACTGGGGAATCAAACCCAGGCCATCAGGCTTTTCAAGCTAGTGCCTTAACCACTGAGCCATCATTGCAGCCTCTGGATAATTGTTACTCTTTACATGGAAGCTTATGTACTGTAATAAATACAAAGAAGGAAAACTATAAATGTGTGTTACATAAGGCAGGAGAATAATAATTGACCATCTATGTTTTCATGCATTCCTTCCAGTTCCAAAGAAAGGTTCTCAATCTGTCTCATAGACCTGTAAGACTGCACAGGTGTGGTCTGAAAGATGTGTTGGTAAGTAAAAAGTACAAAGACCTGTGTGTGTGTGTGTGTGTGTGTGTGTGTGTGTGTGTGTGATATACTTGCTGCCAGTATATGTCTACCAGACACCATAGACAAAGGGAGAATGAATTTTTCAGAAACATTCAGATTTCTATATGAAGTGTTCTGATATAATTCAAGTTTATACTTTTATATCATCTCATACACTTACTAAAGATTATTTGTATGCTGGCAAAAATTTGACTATTTGGTGTTAGTTTATGGGCTTCCATGTAGAGCTCCCTAAACAGATAGATTATGGCCATCATTGTACCCTTGAGACTAAGAAGATACCATTGTGATTCTTGTCAACACATATTCCATCATCCTGTGAGGTACACAAAAGCCATGAGTTATTATTTCACACAGACTATTTCTAAGAGTCACAGTTATTAAGATCAGAACCAATTACAGGGGCTAGGACATGGCTTCATGGGGACCACTTAGTACACAGGAATGAGGCACTGAGTTTGATAACCAAAACACTTACAAAAAGCCAAGAATGGCTTCTCATTCCTATAACACCAGTGCTGAGGGTGGTAGAGACAGTGACATCACAAGGGCTTCTGGTCAAGCAAGATGAGCAAAAATTGGTGGCTCAAAGTTCAATGAGAGAGTCTGTCTCAATGAAAGAAAGTCCGAGAGACATTTGATGATCCTCTCTTCTGGCCTTCACATCCATGAATATGGCATATGCATTGGAACCCATATGTCCATAAACACATCATATACAAGAATTATAGAAACAAGGCAGCAATCTCGGAGAGACCAGATATACCACATTAAGCCCAGTTTATAAGATGTAATCTTTGTCATCCCGTTTAGAATAACTCCATGGAAGAGAAGAAATTTAGGACCAATGTCTCAGTCAAGATCAGTTATCTTTGAAGTGTTCCAGTAGAAATTCTGAAAGATACTAACCACCAAAAAAAGGGAACCCACTGGAATTCCATAAACTCCCATCAATTTTCTTGGCAGGTTGTGTCAAGCAAGTGGAAAAGTTGACCTTTTCCATATTATGAAAGTGGTAAGAATGGTATAATCTATGGAAATAGTTTTTAAATAGAAAAGTAAGCTCCTTTCTATTATAAATTTTCAGATGTTTGTACCTTTTTTCAGACATTCAAGCAATGTATTAATACTATTCACTTTGAAGGTCATGAATATTTATGAGCTTATAATGGTGATAACCAAATGAAGAAATCTACCTAAATAAATATCACCTAGGGGAACACACTTAGCAAAGTCAATATAACTAAAAGAATTGCTAAGAGTAGCTTCTGTGAGCTACACAATAGAACCTTCCTATATGTCACTGTAGATTACCTTGATGAGTTTGTGGTTGCAATAAATAACAAGATTACTATTCTTTTCTTGGGGAGGTTGCTTTTTACTCATAAACTATCTGTTCATTTAACTAAAAATATATCACAAGGCAGGGACTCCACATATTAGCCATAAAATTATCTGCACATCTCGTCAGTAGAGGTAAATGTTACGTGAATAATTAAATTGAAATCTGTTTTAAGTTAACTTGAGATACAATTACGAGAAGAAAAAATACAAAGGAATGAAAAAATTACCTGCACTCTTATGTAACTATAACAGGCAGATCATCGGAAATAAAAATAAATAATGTAAGTAAAGATCATCTTAGATTTTCAGTATCTTTTATTACTTGGACAATGACTCACAACCTTAGCTACTTAACAATAATGTTTTATACTTTGAGCAAATTACTCATATGTTTTGTGTTTATTGAGCTAATAAAATTACATCTGTGAGACATCTGTCTTCATTGGTGAGACTTGCATAATTCTGTTAATGTGTTATCTTATATTGCAGTAAGATTTGCAAAGAGCCAATTGATAAAAGATTGATTGGTGTTTAACATATTTTCATAGTAGGTTCTTGAAGGAAATAGCTACAGGTTCAGGTTAGAATTATCCAAGCTCTGTAATAAAATAAACTTATAAGCTTGTGACTGCAGGGATGGCTCAGTAGTTAAGATCACTTAGAGCACAAACATGAGGACCTGAGTTTTATCCCAACACCCACATAAAAGTCAGACATGGTCACCAAGACCTGTAACCTCAGTGCTGATGGGGGCATGCTCATAAAGATCATTGAGGCTTTCTGCTCAGCCAATCTAACAAGAAAAAAAAAAAACACAACATTTTGAGCTCCAGTTTTTGTGAGAAAGCCCCTCTCAAGGAACTAATAAGCAGGTCAACAGTCCTCAAGACTCCACATGCTAACCATAGGGATACATCTGACTTACAAATACATATACCCATTCATGCACACACACAATATGTGTGTGTGTTCATATATATATATATGTATATATATGATCTTTCATTGTCTATCATGAGTCCATAGGTATACAACGTATTATTTTTGAGCTAATGCTGATAAATAGCATCTACCCAATGAACCATATGCCTGAGGTCAGCATATCTTTGAGATCTTTAATAGAGCAATTTCTGGTACAAATAAATGATGGGCATAGAGAAACAATTTATTACCACTTGATAAAATGAAAGCATATATACATAAACAGACCAGTTTGGGCAAAATATATGTTATTCAAACAGTTTGAAAAAATACTGAAAAGGCTAAATTTTCCCAATAAATAATATAATTCATATTCTTTCCATCATAAGTCTCTTCCCTGAGGCTAACCATTGTTGATAGTTATTTTGTATTTATTGCAACATGTTTCTAAACATAATATAAAAAGCAAAACAGATTGAGTAACATATATTCATTCTGGAAAAATGAAACAATGAAATAAATTCTGTAAAATCATTCTCAATGGATACCAGGCAATTTTAAAATGAAATAATGGATGAAAGTTGGGCATTTATGAATATTCTAATGACTAATCACTCACAGATAGTGCTAATCCCAGAATGATAACTAAACAGAATGATATTCCATGGGGAGGGAGAAGAACTACAGGAGATGTTTAGCATAACTCTTTATTCTTGATGAGGTCAACTCCTTGCTCCAATTTATTAGAAATCAATATGATATAATTGGGAGTATGAAATTGTATTGTAGCACCAAAATATTAGATAAGGATGAAAAGCAAACAGATTATGCTAAAATTTGCAGATTGCAATAAATATGCAGATTGCAATAAGTGAGTCTCTGTTTAAAACCTTTAGGTTTAAGTGTATCTACTTCAAATAACTTCATATGTATTAGTAGACAAATTTAAGAGCAGGAAAATAGTGGAGAGTGTGTGTGTGTGTGTGTGTGTGTGCGCGCGCGCACGCTTGTGTATTTGGATATATGGGGTATTTGTTGGCATTCATATTAAGGAATATTCAATTTTAAGCATATGCATGTACAAGTTTTTTATTACAATTCCTCAAAATCATTTCCACAAAATTTCTTGTTGATACTACTATGCCCATAATATACTTTTAACTGTTTTGCCAATTTTAACTATAATTTTTATTGATAAAATACTTAGAAAGTAGTAAGAATTGAATAATCTTTATTCAATAAACATCAAGAAAAATATCTATACTAAAACTAATAAAATAAATTATAATAGGATAATGCTATTGGATAGCAGAGACGGACATTATTTATTATAAGTTGATTTTGAAAAATGAAATAAGAATGATAGTTTATACATATATTTAATATATAAAAATTAACATATATTAAATATATATTAGTTTTTCAATGTAAAATATGATTGAAAATTAAATGTATTTCCCACTTTCTTATATTTACTCATTAAAACTAAAGTCCTTGTGAAAGTCTGCTTCACTTACCAATACATAGATCTGAAGCTAATAGTCTTCAAGCTTGCTGAGATGGCTCACTCCATAGGCAGAGACAGGTGGGTAATGAGTTCAAGGACAGTGTAGGTTACAGGTGAGACTTTTAGTCAACAATGTGAAATGTAAAAGCAAGTAAGTGAATGAAATAGTGAATAAAGTAATAAATTAGTGAATGAGTAAGTGTCTTTAAAGGAACTTTAAGCAACTGGCTCCCTTCTCTTTTCACAGATAATTTTATCAAAGATTGGATAAAATACATGTACTGGGCTGTGTGTTATCCTCACTGACAGAACACTAACAAGCCATTTCCTACAATTAAGAAAAATGCAGGATTCACCACAGGTACCACTCTATTCAAATCCATTAAATTGGGCTGAAGAGATGGCTCAGCAGTGAAGGCACTTGCCTGGAAGGCCTAATGACCCAGGTTCAATTCTCCAGTACCCACATAAAGCCAGGTGAACAAAGTGACATGCACATCTGGAGCTTGTTTCCAGTGGCTGGAGGCCCCAGGGTTCCTGTCCCCCACCCTTCTGTTGCTCTCCCTTGTTCTCTCTGCTTGCAAATAAATAAATAAATAAATAAATATTTTTTTAAATCTGTAAAGTTGATCATAGAAAACTAGCAAGTCAAAAAAATGTTTGAGAAAGAAGAAACAAAACTTAATTTGCCAATAAAGTCAAATAAAAAGTGTTCACAGTCTTATACTGTTAATTAGATTGGGAACTAACTTCCTTTCCTATCACACAAATATAAATTTGACATATTAATTATAAGGTGTTATGTTTGCCCTTAATCTAGATCAAAATGTGAAATTATACCTCTGTATATGGAGACTCAGAAAGGCACATACCAGTTAAGAAAAAAGTATTTTAAAAAGTATGGAATAAATAAACTCTTTTGTTAAATAGATAAAACAAAGTTTATTTAAATAATATTTATGTATCATGAGGTTAACACTAAGCAAATGACTTTTCACGGTACAGTGTTAGAATTGGTAACTATAGAATAAAAAGAATGATCTAGGGTATCTGTAAGGATATTCTTTATCTGAGACAAAAAAATACTGTTGAGATTACAGATGGATACACATAGGCAGGGGTGAATTTAAATGCAACATTAGCTTCCAGCATCTTTCCTGACTTTTAAAAGAAACTTGAAAAATGAAGGAGGAAGGGCTCTGCGATTTTTGATGATTTTACATGTCTTTGATACTTTTAGTTTTTCTCCAGAGTAAAAAATGAGAACATGGCTGGCTGCCATGTGTGCTCAGCGGCTTCATAGCAGGGGCCTTTTGAGGAAGAGCTCAGTGGGTCAGCAGGAATTACAGGAGTGACAAGTGCACCTGTACCTGCCTCAGGGAGGAGGGATGTGAGGACGTGGTTCTGCCTTCTCCATGCCTTAAGGCATGTGGACCAGGTCTCTGTGGAGATTTTCAGCAGCAGATATTTAATTCAGTTTTTGTCTGACTTCAGAGACGCCGGGATTGCGTTATTCAGTGTGCTTTTATGCACTAATAGAACACTTGTGAGCTTTGCCTATATTAGTCTAGAAATAGCATGAAATTCTTTGTTCACATTTTATCCAGAGAATCTTTTTTCCAAAAAACAATTTAGTACTTGAGCTCTCTTATTCCTTCCCCCCAGTTTGGATTTCTGATGCAAAGCCATCCAAGCAGAATCACTGAAGGGAGCTAGGTAATTAACGCTGATTTCTATGTTCAAGCTGTACTTGAACTGATGCTGAACTGGCCTGGGTCCATTGTGAAAGATTACCTCATAAATGCCTGAGATCTGAATTTGGATCACCAGGGCTCATATTGATGCTGGGTGGGTCTGATGGCCACCAGAAAGCCCAACACTTGTGAGTTAGAGGCAGGGGATTCACCTGGACAAGACTTCTAGCTATACTAACTGATGCAGCAAGCACTAGGTTCAAAAAAGAGATCCTGTCTCAGTAAATAAGTGAGCCATGGATAAAGACATCCATTGTCAAGCTCTGGCTTCCATATGAACGCACACACGTCACCCACTCATGTGATCATGCATACATGCCCACATGCATACCACACATACATAAATATGGGGGGGGGAAAGGTTTCCTAGAATTATCAGAATAATTTGAAATTGAAGGACTCTCCCCTGGCCCAAAAAGTAAATCAGGCTGTCCCTGAGTTCATGACCCATGAACTAACATTGACTTAAGCCACCCATAACAGAGAAACAACCCACATCCTGACCCACAAACAACCTCTATCCACTTTGAAACTTCTGGGTATTACAACCTCAGAAACCATACTTCCTGAATCACTTCTGGAAAAAACTCTCAACAGCCTCTAGACTCCCGCCCACACCTGCTCCTTTGATCTGTGTATTTATAAGATTCATTTTGGCTCTGGTGCCATGCAGAGAGCCTGTCCAGAGGTCTCTATCCCTCACCATTTATTAAACTTGCAATAAATGGTTTCCATCTGTCGCAGTTTGAGTCTCCTGTCTTTTTCTTCAACTTCCCTTACATGTATTGGTGCCCAGATCCCACCCTCAGGGGTTCTCAGGGGTGAAGACCCTCCTTGCGGCCAGCTGCTCACTCTTTTGGAGCAAGGACACTCTCCTCGCCCATTAAAGAGTTAAACAGCAGACAGTTCTGACCTGCATGGCCTCTGCCCACGTGGGAGTGCAGACTCCCCCCTTCACCGTTATGGGCCAGGGGTCATATCGGTGCTTTCCTGTAAACCCAGCTCTTTATCTTTGTTTTCACTTTCCGTCTCCCTCCACCCCCACTCTCAAATTCCAAAGGAAAGGTCATTTGCTGTTTGACCGCATCTCGCCCACCACCTCCAAACCTCCAAGCCTTCAGGACATGGCAACATTCATTCGGTTCATGGTGGAGGCACCCCACCCTGAACCTCAAAAACTCTGACTGTCTCCCACACTGTACTCTGTGCGATCTCAAAGAAGGCTCCAGGAGCCTGCCTTCTTTGCTAATCCACAAGCCCCTCGAAAATTACAAGTGCAGGGGGCACCCCTCCTAAGCTTTGGGATAACTCTCCTTTTCATTGCCCACCCTGAGCCTTGGAGACATCACGGGTGGACAGACGGTCACTTCTTCGTTCAACCTTAGTCCAAAAATGGGTTCCAAATTATCATTTCCAAAGGACATTCCTTCAGCTTGTCTCAGTGCTCAGATTAATAGAACTTCAGCCCTCACTAATTTCCCTCACCCCTCAGATCCGGCCTCAATACGACTTAGACAATGGCAGTCACTCGCCAGGATTTGGCACTTTAAATTTTGATATACTCACTGCTCTCAACACTTAACCTCCGATGGAACAGAAAGTGGTCTGCGGTGCCCTGCTTCCAAAGCCTTTTGCCCTCTGCTCTAATCCTGCTCTTTGCTCCCCCTGCTCAGCCTCCCAAATCTTGCTCTGTCAGCCGAGAGCCCTAAAACACCCCCTCCCTGAAATCCATCCAAATGTCCTTCTTTAATCCGGCTGACAAACCTCTCCCACACGACACGCACAACTCCCATGGCTCTCCTTCTTCCCCATCCACAGCTTCGGCACCCGCAGACCCTCTTTCTGCAGGAACTTCCCTCTCCAGATCTCCCCATTCCACCTCAACTACCCCTTCATTGTCTCCCACGTCCTCTGCCTCCGTCTCACGTGCTCACCCCACTTCCATGCTCTGCCTCATTTGCCTCCCTCTCCGGTCACTTGTGTCTTTGCACACCCCCCACTCTTTCTAGCCCCTCCTCAAATCCAGTCCGGAGAAAAACTTCACATACGAAGCTGGAACATTTCCCTTGCTTGATGTAGTGGCGCAGGACAGATCTATACGAGTTCATGTTTCATTTACATTAAATAAAATGGACCTCATCGAACAAAAATTAGGTTCTTTTTCGGAAAACCCCCAACATTTCAGAAAAGGATTCACAGGACTGACTAAAGTTTATTCCCTAACTTGGAGCGATAGCTACAGCGTCCTTAACTCCATTCTCACTCACTGCTGATGAAAGAGAATGCATTTGGAAAGCAGCTTGGGCTCATGCCTACAGGCTCGATGAACAAGTTTATCAATCCTCCCTGCAGTCCCTGATACACACTCTAACTGAGACTACCAAACAGATTCAAACGATTGTAGGCGCCTCCCGATTATGATCAATTGTTTAGCTCAGGGGATGCATGAACAAGCACATGGCAGAATTAATTTAGACAGGCCCGAGGAAATAACTCAATATCCCTATGAAACCCAGCCCTTTTTCTTAAGCATCTATCTGAGGCAATTACAAAATATACAAATGTAGATGTTAATTCTAGGGACGGCACTCTCCTCCTCCATGTTTATTTCCTAGTTCAATCAGCCCCAGGCACTAGAAGAAAACAATAGAGACTAGAAAAGAGCCCCATGACCCCCCCCAAGAAGAGATCTAAGGCCTTGCCTTCAAAGTTTTGAATGTTAGCAAAGAAGAGGCAAAAGAAGAAAAACAGAAAATGATTGACAAGGAGGGAACCTCAAAAAGAATGCCAGGCTGATTTTCAGCTTTTGGCCACAACCCTCCAACAGCCTCAGCAAAAATCCTTGCCCTCACCATCCATTGCCTGGAAGTGGGGTCAGTCCCCCTGACCCCTGTTTCAGGTGTAACCAGTTGGGCCATTGAGCAAAACAATGCCTTAATCCTTGACCCTCCTCCAAGGCTTGCCCAGCCGTGGGCAATGGGGACATTGGAAGACGGACTCCTTGACCCTTCTGATGGCTTGCCTGTGACCCATTACCAGGTCTCTTCACATACCTTGGTCCAATAGGGGGGCCTGAGTTCCTGACCCCAAGCCAGACTTGAGCCTGGTTGAAAGGAACTCAGGGTGCAAAGAATAGAGGCTGGCAAGTTTCTCTTCTGTGAGATACTGGGCCTCTTATCCTCTACTTACCTCCTGGCAAGGGCCTACTTTACCCACCACCATCACCATCATGGGGGTCTCTAGAACACCCTACAACCCATGCTGTACCCCCTCCTTTGCCAATTTGGTGATCTAACGCTCACACATTATTTTATTATAATGTCCTAATGCCCCACTCACTTCTTAAGAAGAGATCTTCTTTCTAAGCTGAGTATCTCTCTACATACCCCCTTTAAAGACCACCTCTGTTTTCTCATTACACCTCCCACCACTCTCCACCTCTGCTCTTTCTCAAGGACTCCTCTTCCTATGTATCCTGGAATCAGTACCCGTTGTTTCCAGCCACCCACTATGGTTTAAAACCTATTATCCAATACCTCCTTTCTGCCACCCTCTTCACCACGACACCCTCCAAGCCCACAAGCTCACATGGATGGCTCTACCCCAAGTTTTCAGGGATACTCCCCATTGTTTTGGACAAGCCCTACAAGAGGACCTGGCCTCCCTGGACCTTAAACCCAGCTTCCTTCTCCGGTGTGTAGATGATCTCCTCCTTTGTAGCCTCACTGCTGAAATTAACATAAAATGTGCAATTGTCCTGCTTAATCCTTTTTTTTTTTTTTTTTTTTGAGGTAGGATCTCACTCTAGCCCAAGCTGACTTGGAATTCACTATGTAGTCTCAGGGTTGCCTCGAATCCATGGCGATCCTCCTACCTCTGCCTCCCGAGTGCTGGGATTAAAGAATGTGCCACCACGCCCTGCTTCATCCTGCTTAATTCTTTAGCTAATATGGGGCTATCAAGCCTCTCAACATAAAGCCCAAATCTGTAAAACTTCTGTTCTTTACCTTGGCTTCTCCATCTTAAAGGAGGGCGAAGCTGTCCCACCCTCCAGAACTCAGGAGCTCCTATACTATCCTCCACCTCATACTAAACTAATCTCAGCACTTGGGAGGCACAGCTAGGAGGATTGCCATGAGTTCAAGGCCAGCCTGAGAGTCTATAATGAATTCTAGGCCAGCCTGAGCTAGAGTGAGATCCTACCTCAAAAAACCAATTTTAAAAAAAATCAGGGCTGGAGAGACGGCTTAATAGCTGAGGTACTTGCCTGTGAAGCCTAAGGACCCCAGTTCGATTCCCCAGAACCCACATAAGATAGATACACAGAGTGGCACGTGTATCTGGAGTTCATTTGCAGGGACTAGAGACTACATAGTTAATTCTAGGTCAGCCTGGACCAGAATGAGGCCCTACCTCGAAAAACCAAAAAAAAAAAAAAAAAAAAGAAAGCTGGAAAAAGCTACACTACATGCAGCTCCATAGGAGAGAGAGAGAAGTCATCAGTGGACATAAACAGAGGACACTACAATCCTTGAGTTTGGCCAGTCAGACCAAATGAGCCAGCAGTGCAATAGTGGTATGCCTGTTACGGGGGAAACCAATTGCTCTCTGCTTTGACTGGAGGCCCGCTCCACGGGACAAAATACCTGCCTGATACTACTAAAAACCTATGACGGGGGGTGGGGGTGGGGGGGGAATCATGAGCCCTAGGGGTGTAACGCCTGTTGGTGTCTGGCTAAATGCACATATTATACTCATCAAACTGCCCGGTAAGCACTTCTCTTCATGTTCATACCCATATGTCAATGTTACTTTCACTTTAGGTTAGAGAATCTTCTCGTTTCAGATGGTGGTGACCTCTGGGATGACTCAGAAGGCACCAGAGTGCTGAGAAGAAGGGATAGAGGAGGCCACCAAAGGAAACCTAGATGAGCCTCTCCTAACCACACATTCCCTAGAATCGCCATCAATCTATTAAAGGACCCTGACCAAAGCCTCCACCTCTCCCTGCCTGACATTAACAAACCTTTTTTTTCTTCTTTCTGCATCTAACAAGGGACAAGCCTTAGCCATTCTCTGCCAAAAAGGAGGTGACATGTATTGTCCCCTTGCATACTTCTCCAAACTATTAAACACGGTAACCTGGGGCTGGCCCTTGTGCCTCCAGACCCTAGCAGCTGTAGCCCTTCTTGTCCCTATGGCCAATAAGATCTCCCTTCATAGCTCTTTACACATCCTCACCACCCGCTCACTCAAGAACCTACTCAATTATCAGGCTTTTCTTTCTCTTCCACCATCCCAAATCCAACCCTCCATGCCTACCTTCTTGATTGCAACCTTAATTTCTCACACTCATGAACAGTAGTCCTTGACCTCTACCTAAACCCGTTCTCATACATCCAGGACACCCCCTTGCCTGATGCCCCTGACTGGTCCATTGAGGGATGCACCCTCAAACAAGAACTCTTCACCACTGCATGTGCTATCCTCCAGGGAGACCCTGCTCTCCCATATAACCCCCATGTAATAGAAGCCAAAACCCTACCACCCTATACCATCTCCCAACAGGCTGAACTCATAGCCCTAACCAAGGCCCGAACCCAGGCTGCCATGTACCAAGTCAACATCTACGCTGACTCAAAATATGCTTATAATATCAGCCACTCCTACTTCCTGATTTGGAGAGAAATGGGTTTCCTCACGCAAAAGGGCTCTCCCCTCATTAATTCCTTCTACATTCAGGAACTTTTGAAGGCAGCTCTACTCCCCACTCAAGCTGCTGTCCTCCACTGTAAAGGTCATCAAAGAGAACTTCAATCTATATTTTATCCTTCCACCCATACCTTACTGCCCTTCCTCAAAAACTCTTTTAACCTCACACATGATAACAAAATATTCGTAGGGAGGGCTGGAGAGATGGCTTAGTGGTTAAGGCGCCTGCCTCCTAAGCCTAAGAACACTGGTTCCCATCTCCAGCGGTTCCAATCTCCAGGTCCCACATTTAGCCAGATGCAGTGACGCAAGGGCGCAATGCCACACTTGACCACAAGGGGGAGCATGCATCTGGATTTCGTTCTCAGCAGCTGAGACACTGCTGGTGCTCCCATCTCTATCTGCCTTCCTCTCCCTCTCCCTCTCTCTGTGTCTCTCTCCATAAATAAATAAATAAATAAATAAATAAATAAATAAATAAATAAATAAATAAAAAAAAACAACCTCCTCCTATACCACCAATCCCAACTCCATTATTGGACCTCCACAGTTTCTGACCCACCAAATGAGGGGCACCACTGCTGTCTCAGACTTGCAGATTGATTTCACTCACTTTCTGGTCCTTGTAAATCCTTTTTCAGGTTGGATAGAAGCCTTTCCCACCACTAAGCAAAGGGTTTCCACCCAGGCCTGTCTCCCAGCTTTGGCATAGCTTCCTTCTTACAAACAGACAATAACTCCAAATTCACGTTAGCCAGCACCCAACACATAGCCTCCACCCTCCATATCCCCTGGAAATTGAACATTCCTTACCATCCCCAATCCTCAACCAAATGTTCAAAGAAATCCTAACTAAACTCACTCTAGAACTAAAGCGAGATTGGGGAAAACTCCTACCCCTACTTCTCTTCCACCTCCGTGCACTTCCTCAAAACCAACAAACATCAGTCCATTCAAGCTGGTGCAGGGCAGACCTATCGGCTGCTGGGACTCATCCCTACTGAGTCCCAACTAGCCCCACCCTTGCCCACGATTTCCTTTCTTTTCTCAGGACACAGCTTTGGAAAACAACCCACACCAGCCTCCCTGCACCAGTCCCAAACACCCCCTACCCACTCTTAACGTGGGAGACCTGGTCTATTTCTCCTCTGGTACCCACCCCTCCTCACAACCTGAATGGCAAGGCCCCCACAAAGTCATTTCTTTCACGCCCAGTGCTGCCAAACTTCAAAACCTCACTATCCGTGCTTTCACATCACACAGAGTGACAGAATTCTTCATGGCCAGCCAATATCAGCCCCTGGAAGACTTCAGCCCCGCACTCCTCATTGCACCTCACTTACCTCTTTCCTAGAAGGCTAAGATGCCTCTCAATAGGAAGTCACCCCCCATGATCTTTCCCTGCTGGTCCAATTTCTTATATCCATCCCTTCAGAGTCTGAATATGAAGGACTCTCCCCTGGCCCCAGAAGAAAAACAGGTTCTCCTTGAGTTCATGACCCATGAAATAACATTGACTTAAGCCACCCATAACAGAAAAACAATCAACCAATATCCTGATCCACAAACAACCCCTAACCACACTGAAACTTCTGGGTCATTACAACCTCAGAAACCATACTCCATAAATCACGTCTCGGAAATAACCTCAACAGCTCCTAGAATCCCACCCACACCTGCTCTGATCGTCAGAGCTTCACTTCCGCTCTGGTGACACTCAGAGAGCCTCCTCTTAGCCCAGACAGAGGTTTCTTTTCCTCACCATTTGTTGTACTTGTAAAAAACGGTTTCCTTCTGTTGCAGTTCAAGTCCACTGTCTTTTTATTCAACTTTCCTTACAGAAATCACCATTAGTTCATATTCACATATTAATGCTACTCTCACTTCTAGTTAGAGAAGCTTCTCTTTTCAGATGGTGATGACCACTGGGATGACCCAAAAGGCAACACAGTACTGAGAAGAAGGGACAGAGGAGTGTCCAGCACTGAAACATCTCTGTCACACCCTCCGAGGCTCAGGGTCCATTGTGGAAGAGGGGGTGGAAAGAATTTAAGAACCAAAGGAAGGGTACGACTTCTTACAATGCAACTGTCCAGACAGAAATTGGCCTTGATATCCATGACCTTGCAGTGCCTAGCAATGCCTTCACAAGACCCTCATCATATAGAAGAAAAAGATGATGACGTCAAATTAAAAAAGAGACTAATGGAGAGAGGGAGGGGATATGTCAGAGAATGGAGTTCAGAAGGGAATGGGGGAGGGGAGGGAAATATCACGTTTTTTTTTTTTGTTTGTTTGTTTGTAAGTATAGAAGTTGTCAATAAAAAAATAAATAAATAAAGCCGGACATGGTGGTGCATGCCTTTAATCCTAGCACTTGGGAGGCAGAGGTAGGTGGATCATAGTGAGTTCAAGGCCACCCTGAGGCTACATAGTGAATTCCAGTCAGCCTGGACTAAAGCGAGACCCTACCTCGAAAAACCTAAATAAATAAATAAATAAATAAAAAGAAAAAAAAAAAAGCTTGGGCTGGAGAGATGGCTTAGCAGTAATGGCGCTTGCCTGCAAAGCCTAAAGGTTCAATTCCTGAGAACCCACATAAACCAGATGCATATGGTGGCACATGCGTCTGGAGTTTGTTTGTAGGGGCCAAAAAAAATTAATCACCATTAGTCAATTAATAATATTTTAATGTAATTAATAATTAATAATAATTATTTTTGTTGTTTTTTTGAGGTAGGGTCTCACTCTAGCTCAGGCTGACCTGGAATTCACTATGTAGTCCTAGGGTGACCACGAACTCTTGGTGATCCTCCTACCTCTGCCTCCCAAGTGCTGGGATTAAAGGTGTGCACCACCATACCTGGCAATAATATTTTTAATTTAATTAATAGTATTGAATTTATTTTATGCTAAAACTAAAATTTTCAAAGTATCAGTTCGCTGTTACGTGTCCTCGAGAAAAGAAATCTTAATAGATGCAATAAATAAAATTTATGCATTATAGCTTCTTGAGTATTTTGAAAAAAAGCAACATGTGAACTTAAGTGACCAGAAAATAACAACAAAAGCAACATATATATGTTGAAGACTCTGCATGACTGATTGATTACATTGTACCTGGGCTGAGTAAATGGCTCAGTGGGCAAAGTGCTTGCTATGCATGAATTAATATCCCTACAACTCAAGTAAATGCCACACATAGTGACGAGTGCCTGTAATTCCAATGCCTGGGAAGAAGAGCCAGGAAATCTCTGGTGCTCACTAACCAACCTAACCTAATTGCTGTGCTCTAGGCTTAGGGAAGGACCTTGCCTCAAAGAATAAGGTGGAGAGCGATGGAGCAAAATGTCTGCTGTCCAACTCTGGCATTCACATACACACAGCACCCACACATAGAGCTAAGCCCATGCACATATAAGCATGCATGCACACAATTCATATACAAAAATAAACGTTCTAATTACTCAGAAGTGGAATGTGGTAGACCTGCAGCCAAATGATCTTCAGATGTCTTTAGTTCCCTTAATAGTTATGGATTGACTCATCTCTGTCTGACCCAACATCCTTTTGAATATTAGAAAAAAATTGAAATGAACTATATAAACAGAAACTAGTTCCCCCTAGCCCCAAAGCTAAGAATGCCGCCAAATAGTACTTGAGAGGGATAGCAGAGATTTCCTGCTGCAATGCAGTTCACCTATCAGCTGGCCCCATCAAATTATTTGGAAAATAATCAATTTATAATTTTCTTTTGTCTGCAAGTATAAAAGTTCATGTAACCATGTTCATATTTGGTACATGTCATTCAGAGAAACTGAAGCCCATGTTCCTGGGTCTTGATCATTCAGATTTGGCTCCCAATAAACAATCTCACTCCCGTAAATTAACACCAATGTTTGACATGGAGAATAACACATCATTTTTATCTTTAACTACATTATCAAAATGTTCTTCATATAATATACCATAGCTTGTATTTTCACCTTCAAATATATCATAGAGCTGCTACATAAATATTGAATTTTTTCAGTTTTATAACCTCAGAAAATGTCTCATTCTCCAAGTTTTATTTTTAACAAATAGTTTTAAAGAACCATCAGAGGATTCAGGGGGAAAAAACAACTATGCATGTTGAAATGATAAAAAAAATAAACACCTGTAAGACATAGCTAATTTTCTTCTTTCAGGCTGAGGTGGGCAGTGAAAATAAAGGAGGAAATGTCTTAATGACCAGCACTTCCCCATAAGACCACACACACACACACACACACACACACACACACACGAGCAGTGTAATAAATTAGAAATTATTACTTCTGATGGTATATTATAGTTATGTTTTGAAATTGCTTCTCATCAAAATTGAAGGCAGTTGTCATAAAACCAATACTGCTTTAGAATAGTGATATGATCATTTAGCTAATTAAAACTATATCAAGCTAACAATCTATTATTATAAACTTGGCAGTCATTTAAGGGGAAGTAAGAGCTGGAAAGACATTTTAATAATACACTGGCACCGAAGCCGTAGATATTCAGCTTTACATGTCTAACCAGAGGCCGACTTGGAGCGCGCTCCTGAATGTACAGTGCATGGTTTCTTTAGTTGATTTGATTTGCAGTCTAGCTTACCAGTTCGCAAGAGGACCAATGGAAACCCACCTCTGCTGTCTTTTTTTTTTTTCCTCTAAGTTTGTGCTGAAGGCCTCAAAGCAAGTGTTTTTGCTTTCTGAAAACAGCCTGGTCATATCTTTAACTTCGAAGCCAAGGCAAGTCAACAGATAACCTTTGAATATATGTTGCCTTATATTTCCAAACTAAACTGTGCTCTTTAAAAGTACTTAAGCTCCATTTGATTAAAAGTTTTTCCATAAATATGTATTTCAAACTATTTTTCCCAGAGAAAAGCCCAACCAATTTCAGATCTTTTATCATATACATTTTATTACTATTCTAAAGAAAAGGTACTTTGAAATGCATTTCTACTGGATCATTTTATTGGATGAATATTCTAAATGTATATAATCTTAGATTTTAGACAAAATACCATAAAATCTAATTTAAATTCAGAAAAGTTTCTCCAGGCAATATGAAAAGGATGAAAGTGTCTCCGATCTAAACTTTGTACTTGGATGACAGAGGCATCTTCAAGTAAATATGACTTTCTCCAAAGGATATGCATGCATATTTTCATTTCTCATTAGATATTTACCTATGAAAAAGCCATACTAGTTTAAAGAAAAGGGTAATATATAAGGGATGGATGGTAGTATCTTTATGAGTCACCAATCTTCATTAATGCATAGAAAGTCATTATAGTTTACATTGTAGAAAGAGTCATTTTAACCAACCGTGGTCTACAATAGAGACTACACCTATGAAATTCTCTCTAAAATAATAATAGTTGTCCCATTTATCTGGTGCTGACCTCTCTTTCTCTCTCTGTTGGAGAATTTGCTTCTCTTTTTCAGATGGATGCAGAAGCTGAGGAGAAAATGAGCCCATCGCACCTCACCAGGGCCCCAGCTGAAATCATAGAGTAACTGGAGAAATGAGCAAGAGTGCTGCTTTCTAGGTGAACCTGGTACCAGCACAAGGCTGAAGGAGATAGACACAGAGAACACTCAACTCCTACCAAACCAGATATTCAGAGACACAGAGGCTCCCAAGACCTCATCACTGAAGTAGACCTAAAACGAACACAACATGGCTCAGGGAAATTTGCAGAAGAAAGGGTGGAAAGATTGTTAGAGCCACAAGTTGGGACATTATACACAGAGACATTGCCTCTTCCCCATAACTAATGGCTACCTCCACAATGCACGACCCACATTTCCCAACAAGGAGAGTCCCTTCAGAGTGGGGAGGACAGGGAGGAGGCTAACGATGGTACCAGCAAGACTGTATACACACTATCTCCATAAGTAATAAAAAAAAAATAAATAAAATGCAATGATATGTTTATTGCATAACCTACCTTTCAAGTTATTTTTTCCTACCAATAACTTCTTTCAGGTATTATTAAATAAAATTGACAGTTTTTCATATTTATGGATCCAAAGAAAACAAAAATTCAATTATCAATCTGGCTCTGTAATGTAAGGATTTTACAGAAGAAAATAATATGTAAGAGACAGTTAGTTAACACTATAAGTTTTTGTTTGTTTGCTTTAAAAAAAAAACTTATTTTATCTATTTGATAGAGAGAATGGACATGCCAGGACCTCTAGCCACTGAAATGAACTCCAGATGCTTGGGACTTGAACCTAGATCCTTTGTTTTTGTAGGTAAGCACCTTAACCACTAAACCATCTCTCCAGCCCCATTTGTTTAATTTATTGCCTTAGAAATAGCTTATTTTATCTAAAACTAAACAGAAAATACAAAATGATGATGAGGTTCACCGCTCATTTTGTTGAAAGCGAGGCAGCACTATGAGGTATTTTATTTTCTGTAGCTCATTGTCAGCTTTGTTGGGGACTTACAACTTACAGTGACATCAAAATATGGGGAAAAGATATTTGAATGATCTTTACACTTTTTTGATGTGTGTGTCTTTGTGTTGTATTAATAAATGTTTATGTATTTAGATTATGTATTTTATTTAGACTATTATATAGAGGAAAGGACAGATAAGTGAACTACATGGTGTAAAGTTCAACTATAGTCTCAGGACAAAAGGCTATATTCTCTAAAATAAATATGCTAATTCATATTCAATGTTATAATAGGGTTTGGAGATGGAAAACCCAAAGCAATAGGAATGCTAATTTTTTGCAGTTCTTTCTCAAAATGTAGAGTAAGCGGAGACATGGCTCAAAGTTAAGGTACTTGCCTATAAAGTCTAACAACCCTGATTTGATTCACCAATACCTATACAGAGCCCCATGCACAAGAAGACACATGTGCCTGGTGTTTGTTTGCAGTGGTTAGAGACCCTGGTGCTCCCATTCTCTCTGCCTTTCCTTCACTCTGTCTCTGTCTCACTGCTTGCAAATAAATAATTTAATTTTTTTTAAAGGAGGTTGATGGCACACACCTTTAATCCCAGCACTCTTGGGAGGCAGAGTTTGAGTTTGAGGCTACTCTGAGACTACATAGTGAATTCCAGGAATTCCAGGTCAGTCTGGGCTAGAATGAGACCCTACCTCAAAATACCAAAAAAAAAAAAAAAAAAAAAAAAAAAAAGAGTACATTGAAAACAAATGCATGAAGTCATGATGAATCCTGTATCTGAGTTGTATGTGTCTTTATTCTTGTTATTCGCTCATTTCCCACTTCTCCCAAATAGCTCTCAGACACGTTTAGTTCCTCACAACCACTGTCCCCCAAATGTCAGTTATTTCCAACTCCAGTGGGGTTTAGACTTAAAAACTCCCTATTTCAATTGCATACAAAACAAATAGGCTTTAATGAGTCTGTGAGACAGAAGAGATGGTAGGAAGTACTTGAACAAATTATTTGACATTTCTTGCAAGTAATAGTTTCTTTATGCACGATAATAAAAATAGGATTATAGTAATCTGAGAATTAAAGCAAAATCCTGTTATTTGCATATCCATAGGGTTGCTTAATACTTGTCATTTCAGTGTTCTTACATGTATCTGATTGGTCATTCAATTACTTATTTAGATTAAAATGAAGTCTTGCTTATCCAATTTTATACAAACCAACACCCTTTTTCATTGCTCTCTGTTTACATATTTTCCCTAACAGCTCTAGTAACTATATGTATTTTGGCTGATTTTATCTCTTCCTCTCAAGCATGTCAAACCGTTGAGAGCATACATGGTTTAACTCCACTGAGAAGCTATAAAAGATTCAGAATATTCACAACTTTGTGAGTTTTGATTATCAGAAGTATTACAAGATAAAAACAGAACCTTGAAGGAGGGAATGAACAAGAAACAGACAAGGGGACTGGAGAGATGGCTCAGTGGTTTAGGCATTGGCCTAAATTCCCCAGCACCCACAGATGCACAAGGTGGTGCATGTGTCTGGAGTTAATTTGCAGTGGCTAGAAGCCCTGGTGCACTCATTCTCTCTATCTCCCTCTTTCTCTCTTTTTCATTTTCAAATAAATAAATAAATAAATAAATAAATAAATAAATAAAATATTTTTTAAAAGAGAGGGAGGACTCATGGAAAAGATATTTCCAGGTACGTTATAATGTCATAAAATAATCAATAGAAAAGTAAAAATTTAAAATAATTGCATTCTCATCTGTAACATATATGGATATGTTTGGCTATATTAAGAAGGGTTTCGGGTTATTTCTGGTGTTTCCAATCTCAGTTTTTCATAAAACTTTAGCTATAAGGTCTCATGTGGAACACTCAGAATATAACCTACAGGTGACTGAGTTCCTATCAACAGGAAGCAGGACTTCGCAAGGACTCAAACTGGGTAACTTGGGTGTTCATGAAATGTGAGTTCTATCTTTTCCTCCAGGCTACAATAGTGATGCTTTTCTTATTCAGTGATAAAAAATATCACACTCACAAATTTTGAAACTTCAGGGTACTTGACAGAGAAGAATAACTTTGTGTAACCATAGTTAACAAATGAACAAATATATGCACATGAACAATTCCTCTTTTCCTGTCTCTTGCCCTTGTTAATTTAAGGACTTTTTTTCAAAGTACCTCTAATGGCTTGAATTGTTGTTTTCTATTGTTATTATAAGAAAGGTCATTACAATGATAATTAAATGTAGCATATAAATGCCAGTAAGTTTACAATTCTACCAATAACAAACCACATAGCTAATGGGACATGCATATACCTTCATAGCAGGAGATTGTGGTTTTTTTTTATGTGTTAGAAACAGTAGAATAGTTTTTCACCATCCTTGAAAACAGTTCCTTAAATTGGTTTTTAAAGCTTAGAGAACTAAAAACAAAATTCTAGCATTTCTTGATAAGAGATATTTTACTTAAAAAAAAATCACAAGCTCCTTTTTTTCAATTTCTGTACCAGAAATAATATTCAAGAATTATCATATGTTTATTTAGTCTTTTTATTCCAGTACCTATTTTTATTGAAGAATGGCCTGGTGATAATATGTGTTACATTTATTCCTCTCAATTCTGTTTACTTTGAGTAGAAAAAGGATTATTATGGGGAATAAGCAGGCCTGTATTATTTCTCTCAATGTTTTAAAACAATGCAATTATGTGATTTCAATTCATATAGTTCAAATGACAAACTATCCATACATTTATCTATAGAACCAATACCTAAGTCTCTTTTGCAAGCTTGTTCTAATTAAAATCATGATAAACTTTGCATTTCTCTGTTTTAATTTACAATTCCAAACTTCACAAAATCCACAAGAATCTGCACAAGAATCTGAGTGGCAGAGCTAGCCAAGAGCATCCTGTCTGCCTGTGTGTGTGAGTCGTCAACTAGCTAAAGTCAGGCAGAATGCCAATTAGAATAGCATTCCATTTACACATTTAGCATGCATCTAATTCTGCTCAAAAATCTCTGTACATATTCAACTTTCCTTGGGTTACTGGGGATGGAACACATCTCATCAACAGGTCTTACAATTAGTAATTGAACCATGTGAAACTTTCTATGTTGTGAGTTGGTAAAGACATAGGAGCAAGTACAGATCTGCTGCTTTAGTAAGTTGTATCAGCCTTCTCCACCTCCACTGACACAATTCATATACAAGTCCATTTAAGATTGAATCTAATCAGTCTCTCTCAATACTATTTTAGCAGTATATGAAAATAATTATAATAGACATAATCAGGAAATTCAAATCTTGATGAAATGAGTAATCATGGGATACACATTTAATTAACTGACTATAGATTACAAGATGCTTTCCATTAAGCATAAACAATTAGAAATTAATTTTTGAAAATTGCTGTTTCATTTGAGCATTCTCCCTAGCCACCGTGCAATAGCAGCTGAAGGCGGTGGGCTTCATGTCTAGCCATGAGCTTGTGCTTTTGTTTCAATACTCAGTGCCAGAGGTCTCATCCCTGGTATGGGCGCATGTTTAATGACCTGAAGAAACTGATAATCGGATCTCCAAAATCAGTACATTTCTTCATTAATGTCAGGCATTCCAGTAGCTGTTAAGCTGAATTTCACCATGGATTAAACTTGCATTTCTCTAGTAGTGTTGAATGTCTTTGTGGTTACTTTTCATTAATATGTTTTTAAATTTTTTTAAATTTTTTAATTATTTTATTTATTTTTGGAGAGAGACACAGAGAGACAGAGACAGAGAGGGAGAGGGAGAGAGAGAGAGAGATGGGCGCGCCAGCAGTCTCTCAGCTGCTGTGAACGAAATCCAGATGTGTGTGCCCCCTTGTGGGCAAGTGCGGCATTGCACCCTTGTGTCACTTTGCATCTGGCTAAACGTGGGACCTGGAGATTGGAACTGCTGGAGATTGGAACCAACATTCTTAGGCTTAGCAGGCAGGCGCCTTAACCCTTGTAATATTTTTATTATTGTATATAATAATTATTCCTATATTTTATACATTTCTTTAATTAGATGTGTGTTTTAGAAATAATTTCTCCTGAATTCTACTTTGATTTGAATCCCTTGAATTACACATTTTATTTATTTATTTATTTATTTATTTATTTATTTATTTATTTATGAGAGATAAAGAGGTAGAAAGAGGGGGAGAGACAGAGAGAGAGAGAGAGAGAAAGAAAGAATGGGCACACTAAGGCTTTCAGCCACTCAAATGAATTCCAGATACATGCACCACCTTGTGCATCTGGTTTATGGAGGGAAATTATACTTAGGTCCTTTGGCTTTGCAACCATCTTAACCATTAAGCAATCTCTCCAACCCTACTTGTAGTATTTTGAATTAATAAAACATTAGCTATTGAGCAAAGGCCTCATAATTTTTGCCTTATTTTTTTTTGCCTCTTAATATATTGGATGGTTGATTAAAATAGAAAAGGTTAGTTATAATAATATTGTTCATGATATTGTTTAAACTATGAGAGTGCACAAAGAAAATTCATCATGTAATCACACTTTGCCAAAATAGAGCCAAATCAGAGCAAGACTGTGCACTATGAAGGTCACTTATAAATCTACATTGTAATTTAGTTTGATTGTGAATTTTAGTGAGGAATTTCAAAATGAAAATTCAGTCGGGCTGGATAGATGGCTTAGAAATTAAGGTGCTTGCTTGTGAAGCCTAAAGACCCAGGTTCAACGATCTAGTACTCATGTAAGGCAGATGTACAAGGGGTGCATTTGTCTAGAGTTTGTTTGCAATGGCTAGAGGCATGGGTGTGCCCATATTCTCTTTCTAGATCTGTCTTTCTCTAATAAATAAATAAATAAGTATTTTTTAATTCAACTGTTCATTTGTAAGTGAATTTGAAAAATGATGGAATGGAAAGATGATAGGTAGATAGATATAGAAGAGATATAAACACAGATAGTACAAAAGAGAAGCTAATAACTTTCTAACCACATTTGAATGGTATGACTCAATTAGTCATATGCCGGAAATATTCAGGAAGTTTATGACACATTGTTAGGTCTGGACAGGCTCCCAAGATAGAGTTACCAAGGACAGCAGAATGGTGACAGGGGCATAAGGAAGTGGATTATCCATTCTTTATGAAAACACCCAGTCCTTATCCCTCCTTGCCTAACAATACCCCAAGTCATGGTTTCCTGTGCCCTTATCTCGTAAGTCACATGGTCCCTGTTCTGGTGTCACATCCTAGATATTTTAAATGGTTAATGCAATGATCTCCCATAAAGGAATTTTTCTAATCAACTTAACAGATGATTTTTTTCCCCTGTCTCACCTTCCCCCAACTGAAAAAGCCCTATAAAGCCTACTACTTGAAAACTCAGCTTGGCTGCACTCCTCTCTTGTGAGTCAGCCCTCGCAGCTTGTGCTTTTCCTGGTTAAAAGCTTTCATCTTTGCCTCAGAGTGATTTGCAGGGTCTTGGTCACTCCCAAACCTTACACACATGACTGAGCATAAAAATCTTATTTGGAAAGTAAACAAAACAAAACATATTTAACATCTAAAATTCAATTAATTTCACAATAATATTTAAATATCTGAATGTCAATATCTACATGGAAGTTTACTGGTTAATATAAAGATGGGAAGAACATTTCAGGAAATGTTGGGACCATCTGTGTTATACCTCTTTCTGAGAAAATATTTCTCTTAGTTTGCATGGCTGACCTTCACAGATCCCTATGAAGTTTAATGACACAACAGCACACCTCAAAGAGACCATGAGATGGGAGACAGTGCATCAAGTGTTTATCCATCAACATTTGTAACTTATGAACATCTAAAGTTGTCGTATCACTCAGGAATTTTTCAACATTACTCAGTCTTACATAAAACACATTTTAATTTCTGTCAAATTACATATAAATAATGAAAATGTTGTCTCATACTTAAAAGAAGGAGAGAGTCAATGAACGTCGATTTGGAAAAATATTGACAGGGAGGGAGGCACATCCTCTATGAGAAGGGAGTAGCTCTGGTGACAGAAAAATAAAGGAGGTGATTTTAAAATCCATTCATATCCCTTCCAACAAAATTCAAAAGACAATTTAAAGTTATGAGCTTCTCTCATGCCCTCTGGGCACTAAACCATCATTTCACCCACACGGAACATTAGTCTGCCTGGAAATATTAGGATGGATTTTAAAGAGAATGCTGACAGAAGGGACAGCAAATATTAACTTCCAACACACAAATCAGGCAGACAGCTGAATCAGTAGCCGGTGAGCCAGGTCACTGAGAATTTTCTGGTTTTCATGCCTGATTTGCATAAAAGCAGCTCGGTCTGTGGGACTCAGGCTGAACAGTTTCTTTAACATTATAAGATCTGCCACAGGTGAGGGATAGAGGGTAAAATGAAAGCCTGACCTCCTAGTTTCGCATAAAGTATTTGTGGGAAGAAAAATCAGTGAGACAGAAGGGAGCAGGCAAATACAGAGAAGGGAGACATGTTATATAAATGAGGGTCCTCCAAGGGCAGCATGTGGTCTTGTACTCTCATACAGCTTGTAGAACTCTGGATACCCAGTCAAAAACCATGTGTGTGTTTATTAGTTTCAGAAAGTAACACTCTGGACTTTAACTTTCTAGTAATAGCGTTGCTTCTTTAGTTCATAAACACCATGTACCAGAAAGCCTAGCCAGGAGTGGACCAGGCAGGTCTGTTTAACAAGGCAGGCAGTGTTCAAGAAGGTGATGAAGCATGCCTGGCTCGGGGGCACTGGGACTCAGCATGGGGCCAGGCAACTGTTTCCCAACCAAGGTCACCTCACACTGAATCTTACCTTTGGGGGAAAAAAATTACCTAATGGATGAAAAATTTATCTGGGATATTCCAACTATGAATTAGGGAAAATTGAAAGTGAAAGAAAGGAAAACGAAACAGATTGAGAATTGAAAAAAAGAAGATAATTGAACTTTCAGATTTTGTATACAATTACAAACTGTGTGGTAATGCACCCAAATGAGAAAATTAACTAACACTACTGGTTATTAATAGGATCCATTATGTATTGAAATTTTTGGTGAGCTCTTGAAAAAACAATAATGTACTTGTTTTTTAACTCATTTGTGTAACAGCTGAAATTAAAGGCAATTGCTATCCGAATATTCTCACTTTATGCGAGTATGCGTGCATGTGTGAATGCATTACAATAAGAAAGAACATATTGGGGCTGGGGAGATGACTAAGTGAGAAAAGTGTTTGCCACCAAATTCTGAGACCCTGAGTTCAGATCTCTAGCACCCATGCAAAAGCTGGTGTGGGGGCTCACCCATGTAATGCTAGCAATGGGAGATGAAACAGGGAGATCTCGAGGAGTGCCTAAGTATTGGTGAGCTCTAAATCTAGTGAGAAATGTTTTATCCAAGAATAATGCAGAGGATGACAGAGGAAGAGGCTCAACATCAAACTCTGGCCGCCCGCAACACACACACATGTCCATGTGCAGCTGCACGCACACATAGGTACCCTTTTGCATATACATGAAATACAAGACAGATAAGTATTAGTAAAAATAAGAATGTTAAATAACAAAATTTATAATTCTATATTTGGTTAACACATACAAAAAGGTAGTTAACCATGAATTCTGTACTCATTAAAAAAATAATGACTAAAACATTGCTAGAATATATAAAATATGCTAATCCATATTTATATTAGTAAAAGTCTTATGGAATCTGAATATGGAGATTTCCACATGAATACATGAATAATGTTACTAAAACATATTCTTTAGGCTGGAGAGATGGCTTAGTGGATAAGGCGCTTGCCTTCGAAGCCTAAGAAGGCATGTTCAAATCTCCAGGTCTCACATAGCCAGACGCACAGTGATACAAGTGCACAATGCTGCATATGTGCACAAAGGGTACACGTGTCTGAAGTTTGTTCACAATGGCTGAAAAGCCTTGACATGCCCATTCTCTGTCTTTCTCTCTCTGCCTTTTAGAAAAAAAGAAAAGAAAAGAAACATCCTCCTGGTATCTCTTACAAAATAATTTTTGGAGAAATAACCACCCTGAGAATAATAGATGAGTTCTACTATGCCAGACATTTCTCCTCTCACTTTGCTCTCGCATGAGGGAGTGATGCTTACCTTCATACAACTAAAACTTCTTTGCCTGATGTTCATAAAATACTCTATTAATAGATGAGTAAATCACTTACTTGACACAGCTAAGAACACAATATGCAATTGCTATCCATGTGTTTTCTTTTGTTTTATTTTCATAGAAATATAGCCCATCTCATAAGAAACTTTCCATCTTTCAGGAGATACAATCCAAAGTTATTAGACAAAAGTGCCTTCATATAGTAAAAATAGTGAGAAGATATTTATAAAATGTGGGTATTTGTGGAACATGCATATTTATGATTTAAAGCATTTCATATTTGCAATGCATAGGGAAGAATTTATATGACTTAGGTTTGATCAAGGCCTCAAATATTGGTCAGTGTAATTAGAGAAGAACACAAGTTATTATTTAGGAATAACCTTAAACAATGTCCAGCAATATTTGCTAGACTTAGAAGTTAAAGACATAGGGAGAACTGAGATACAGAATCACTAAGTTAATTCAGATTGGCCAGAAAATGTAATTTCAAACATACATTTCTAGAATTAAAATACCTGTGTTGGATTACTTGTGTCATACAGTCTATAACTAGATTATAAATTAGTGGTTTTCTGTATTAAAAACCCAAATATGGGGCAGAAGAGATGGCTCAGCAGTTAAGCCATGTGCCTGCAAAGCCTATCCACCCAGGTTTGATTCCCCAGTACTTGCATAAAGCCGGAAGCACAAGGTGCACATGCATCTGGTGTTCCTTTGCAGTTTCTACAGCCCCTAGCACAAACATTTCTCTCTCTCTCGCTTCTCTCTAACTACCTCTTCCCCTCTCTCCCTCTCTCTCTTAAATAAATACCTTAGCCCTTCTACCTTAGCTTTTCTTCAGAATGTACATAAGAATGAATTTAAATCTCTGCTATTAAATGTCTGTACTTTTATGTCTAAAATAAGGTGCATTTTGAAAAATTTCTATAATTTAATCAAACACTACATGCTTTATTCTTTATATATGCAGAACTTTTGCTAAACAATATTGTTTTAAGAATATGTGTATGCAACTAGAAATGCCACATCTCTTTTTTGTAAAATGGATTTAAATTAGGAAAAAAACATAAAGAATCATAATTTGAATAGGATTACTAATGCCTAAATATGACTGGAAATTTGTTGAAATTCTGAAATGCAGCTGGATAATGTATATTGAAATACTTATGTAAAAGACATTTGCATCAGCTTGTGTTTTCAAGGCAAAAAAAAATAAAATCTAGAAGTCATTTACAACAGTTTGTGTTTTAAAGGTTAAAAAAAAAAAAAAAAAAACAGATATGCCAACCAAATGCCAGATTCTATAAAGTAAATAACATCCTAATAAGAAGAGATTATATAATGAAGCATTATGACCCAGGATAATGAAAATAACCAGAGCAGGCATCTTTCCATCAGCCAGTGTCCACTGGGCTTGCTGTGAAAAGTGATAAATTTTAACTACTTTCCAAAGTTCTGTGAACTTATCTTTCAAACACCAATTAAAAGAACTGAATATCAAATGTAAGCAACAGATCTCCCTTTTATTTACCTGTTATTGAGAATAATGAGTGCTCCCTTACCTCAATCATCTTCAATATTCTCCTACAATGTGCCTCTCTATACATATTCATTGTTCTGACAGCAGAATCACAGATAAAAATGCAGATAAGAAAACATGATATGCATTCCATTGTATTTTAAACATGGGCCATACATAAAAATAGATGCAGAGACACATCTCAGAATGAACAATAAAATCAGCACCATGTGCCCCCTTTTTTTCATCCTGAAAATGTAGAATGACATATATTGATCATGTGGATTGTGGATGTTAGTAACTCCTCTTCTCCTCAGAGCTAGTACTCAAGGTTTGATCTTTAAGAACCCTGTATGCATTGCCTCAGTGGTATTAATCACAGCCCTATCAATTGCTCATACCACATGAAAACCCAGGCAGTGGGGAGAATGATTCAAGCATACCAATAGAATATGTGTGAGGTCATAGTCATTCTGAAGCTGGGTGTCTGAGTAAGCTTTTTGTACAAGTGAGGAAGCCCTCAAGGGTCAAGGACAAGTTCAACAGTTGAGTCATTTCTCCACAAGCATATTACCATAACTTCTTGTCTGACAAATAGTAGAAGAAAAGAGCTTTATGACTTCATTGCCTGCAAGGGCCAGGGACAAACAACTGTGTTAGTCAACACCAGTAAAATTCCTAAGAGAAGTGTTATATTTGCTTGAAAACTATACATGATTAACTTGCTATCTTTTCTAGCTTGACATTTTATTTTGACACCAATTTGTTCAAGGATAAAAAGAAGAATTATTTTTTATTCTTTATGTAAAATATCACTAGAAAAATATAGCAGGCTAAATCAGTCAAGTATTATTTTTAAATCACACATATGCACTTTTAAAAATTAAATGACTATTGGTGATAAGTTAGTTAAAAATACTTAGCCGTATAGATGGTTATTTTAAAGAAAACAGTTGGCAAATTTGAAATCAGTTATTTTTCATTTTACCTCTAAATTTATTTTATTTTAAATTAGAACTATCCATTTAAATATATAAACATAAGGCATTCACATAACATTTGTTTACTTCCAAATCTAGAGGAGAAACTGCTGAGAAATTCAAAGCCTGTAAAAATTCCAAATTCTGCCAGATGTTGACTTTTCTGAAAGTTCTGATGAGAATTTAGGAATGAAACATGACTGAAATACTGAACTACAATGTTTATCCCTTGATTTATTCCCAGACTAAAGAAGTAGCTTTCTTTGCAGAAAAGAAGCTAGGCTCCTTATCTGTAATTGAATTCCCAAGTTACATCAGTAAAATCTTTCAAAAAAAAAAAAAAAAAAAAAAGTGTTTCCTTTCAGCCAACTTTCCTAAAATCCAGGGCCTTAAAGGTGACATTTCAATATTTTTATTCCTCCCTTTCTGCCATTCTTTAAACAAGTACTCATTAAACACACACACACACACACAGACACACACTTGGCAATATGAGTCTCTTTAGAAAGGAACAGTCACAGATAAGTGGATTTGCCCAGAAAAACACTTTGTTCTTAAAATCAATATCTACCATCAATTTATAAGGTCAGAAAATATCTAATTTAAATTTAAAATTAATTATATTTTCATTACTCAGGTAAAAGTTATATGCTGTGAATAAAAAGATAACATGTATTCACTCTGTCTCAGCATCATCCAGGATAATTTCCGAGTGTTTTTTATATCATTGACATGTGACATACTGCCACATGTTTAATTCTTTTACATACATGTACATAGATACATAGACAAACAGATGTTGATATTAGGCAGAAAGGAAGGTGATGATGATGGATAGATGGTAAATAGGTGATAAATACATACATAGAAAGAAGGTAGATATGTAGATAAATAGATGATAGATACATAGATTCAAGGATAGTGATAGTGATAGATAAACACATAATAGAGTATCAAAGGATAGATATTAGATTATAGATAAGGGATGGTGATGATAGATAAATGACAGGTAGATTATAGGTAGATATAGACAATAAATGAGATTGTTAGTGTATATATACCAATGGAACTGGAGAGATGTCTCTGCTGTGAACCACTAACACGAGAAAAATCAATAAAAAGTTGACATAATTCTTAAGTGATTTCAATATTATAAGGAAAATATTCACAAATATTTGAAAACATATATCATATGGTGGCAGTTTGGATTTCAAAATCAAAGAAGGTTTGAATTTTTACTTGATATAAGAAAAAACACATTCTACCATATGTGCAGATCATGTGGAAACTATTGAGAAGTATGGAAGTGTAAATCCTTATAAATAATAACTGAGGGAAAGGCATTTTTAAATTGAAAATGGATTAATTGTTGGATTAATTATTTATAATGTAAAATTGTATAGTTTTAATATGACTTCTGGAGATGATAAACTTTTAGTTGACCAAATGTTCTCTTAGCTACAAATGTGTACATGTATATGCACCAGAAAAGTATATTTATGATTAAAACTTGTATTCACAAATATTTTATCTTTAAGTGTTTTGGGTCAAGCTGCTGGGTCATTTTGGAAGTGAATTCTTCAAATTTCACAAGTAGTTGGAAATGACAGTGAAGGTATTATTTTGTTAAATTTTAATTATAATTAAAAATTATAATTTAAAATAGGTTGATAAAGATACCTGAATATGAATTAGGACCCTACCTGGGAAATAACAAGCAGAAAACTTTCCTAGTTTCTATATATGAACTCAATATTTCAAGGGCATATAGTTCATACTAAGATGTTTTGAAGAAGATTGATGCATATAATTGAATGAAATGATTGACACATTAGTAATTGAATTCATTAATTGTTAAAAATATTTATTTAATTAATTAATTAATTTGAGAGAGAGAGGAAGAGGCAGAGAGAAAGACAGAATGGGTGCACCAGGGACTCCAGCCACTGCAAACTATCTCTAGATGCCTACACTTCCTTGTGCATCTGGCTAACGTGGGTCCTGGGGAATCGAACCTGGGTCCTTAGGCTTGGCAGGCAAACACCTTAATTGCTGAGCCATTTCCATAGCCCAAATTCATTAATTTTTAAATCTCAAAAATATATTTGACATAATGGCTTTGGGGTAAGATATCTAAATTAATACTGTAGAAAGGTAACTAAACTCACATAGAAACCTTATAATCTCTTTTCTTTTGTCATACACACGATTATGCCTTTCATTTACCACAGAAACATTACTACCTTCAGCAGATACATAATAAGCCATGTTAAATATTCTGTATACCTATAAATACAGCTTTAGTACATGTTGACTTTTAGAAATATAAAAAAGTGACAAATCAAAAGAGTTGGCCAAAGCATATTTTTCATTTGTAATACAAAAGCAAAGTCAGATTCCCATCACCCAGTCCCTGGTCCTGGTACCCTGCCCCTGGCTTGGGGTTTCCTGGACCCTATGTTAGTGCTGCTACAGCAGGCTTTTTGCCCCACCTTCCTGACTGACCTGCTCTTGGGTCCCCAACTCCCTGATCCCCTGTTCCAGAGAGTACCCAGTCAGATTGAGTAGGCCAGAGCTCCTGGTTTGTTCTCCACCTCCCAGTTCCCTGGTCCCCATACCCCTGTTGCTGCCTTGGGGTTACATGGTTCTTATGTGTGTGCTGCAGAAGCAGGCCTTTTGCTGTAGCTTCCTAACTGACTGGCCCCTTTTATGAAGCTAGCATCATTCTAATACCAAAACCAGACAGAGATTCAACAGGAAAAGAAAGGCTTATATCCCTGATGTAGTGCAAAGAAACTGAACAAAATCGTTGCAAGCCAAATTCAACAACACTTCAAAAGCATTATCCACCTTAATCAAACGGTGAGGCAAGAGAAGAAAAGAATGTACCGCAGTGTGAATGAGCAGGTTCTGGGCTATGTCAAACCAGGAGCACGGCGCTGCCAAGGGAAGTTTCAAATGTTGTTACAATTATAGACCCCCACCTTCCACCTTCCAAAACAGCCAGTATTTTGCCCTTCATGTAGAAGATGTAGAAGGTTGCTGAATACCTGTGCCTTGTTGATGATCTAGCTACTTACTTCCATGAATGGAGGAAGAAAATAAGGGTGAGCTTAGGGCAACATAGATGTGCATCTGTGGTGTACTTCCTGCAGCCACTGGACAAGTGACTGAATCACTGTGGCTTGCTTGAGCTTCCTTTCTTCATGTTGATGAAATTTTTATTGTAGCATATATGAACATAACATAGCCCACCAAACACACAGTAACTTTTATCTCTCTTCCTTTGTTGACCAGACACTTATGAGCATTTTCAAGGATGTCTTCTTTCTTAAGTTATGTGCAAGAATATGTAAGAATGAGGAGAGTGAGTGAAATAAAGCAAGAGCTAACATTGCAGTGAAATGATCAAGCAGTATGCCTTGTATAAATAAGAAGCCAAATCAGCCAGGCATGGTGGTACACGCCTTTAGTCCCAGCACTTGGGAGGCAGAGGTAGGAGGATCGCTGTGAGTTCAAGGCCACCCTGAGACTATATCGTGAATTTCAGATCAGCCTGGGCTAGAGTGATACCCTACCTCGGGGAAATAAAATAAAAAAAAAAAGCCACATCATCATCAGAATTAAAAATGTTGCTCTTGGTCTGGAGAGATGGCTTAGTGGTGAAGGCACTTGCCTGCAAAGCCAAAAGACCCAGGTTCGATTCCCCAGGACCCATGTAAGCTAGACGCACAAGGTGGTGTGTGCATCTGGAGTTTGTTTGCAGTGGCTGGAGGCCCTGGTGTGCCCATTCTCTCTCTCTTTCTTTCTACCTGCCTAGTTCTGTATCTCTTTCTCTCACACAAATAAATTAAAAAAAATAAAAACATAAAAAAAAGTTGCTCTTAGGAAGGTAAATGTCAATGAAAACAAGTACTTTTTAGTACTTACAAACCATTACTCAGTACCTCCATGGAGAGTTCACACCAATTTCGAGTGCATTCGCTAGATGAGAAAAATATGCTGAATGCATGGCCATGAAAACTATCAAAGAAAATTAGCTTAGACATAATTCTACCCCCACTTTATAATCTGAGTGTGTTGCCGTGACTGCAGAAACTAAATAAAATCTGAAAAATATAAACAATACAAAATGCCAATGTGCTTTTTTTTGTGCATAGTGGCAGCATCTTATACCTCTTTCTGTGTGACAGTATTTCAGCAATCATTTAGACAAAATATTTCCCTTGCTAGGAAACTGAAGATCTTGGTCCCTCCCACATGACCAATAAAACAAAAGGCTTACAAGTCAAGGTGTTTAATAAGCTCTGCAGGCTGTTTACGATGAATGCTCTCTAGCCAGTGGAATAACATGGCAATTAGGACATAAGTAATAATTACCTTTGTGGAACATATGTTTAGCCTGGTTTTAATTATGATTTTGTTATATTTCTTTAACAAGATAACAAGGCCTTATTGTTTCTTTATGAATTTGACATATGTTAATGAAGCAATTTCACACTAAAATTAAAGTTAAAGCAAGTTGAGGGTAGATATTTGTGCCCTTTTGGAGTTTATATCTCCACTACTTAACATTTGTTAAAATTACTACATGTTCTGCTATAAAATTATAATTATCTAATAGCCTATATAAATTTTAAATTGTCACCTTCAATTTTAAGATATGAATAAAATAATGATTACCATCTATGAATAAAATAATGATTATTCCTTACTTACTTTTGCTTGTTTAAAATATTGTGATTCCTAATTTAATCTGGTCTAAATCCAGAAGTATGATAATATATAAGGTATCATGGATTGAAACAAAATTTACATAAGAGGGCAAAAATTATTTAATAATCATTTCTGTTACAGCTTCCATGAAAGTAAACTTACAATGAAGGATGTAAGGTCATATGAAAACAAATTGTCATAAGTGTGAAGAGAGAAGCTATGTGTGATGATTTATATTGCAATACTGGCACTGAGCAAATTTACGCATGATGGTCACTGTCATTTCTAAGCCATCCTGGGCTGCAAGCCAGCTGGAAAGACATAGTCTCAACAAAAAAAAAAAAAAAAAAAAAAACAAAGGAAAATCAATAGGAAGAGGAAGTTTGTAATCTATCCTTGCCATCCAAGTAGATGACAACATTTAACTTTATGAAATAAAAGAATAAAAACAAATGGCCAGTGGAGATTGGGTAACAAGTTCCTTCTGCATGTCCCAAAATATTCACTTCAACTTCATCTGCCCCCTTTCCTTAGCTTTGACCACTTTCTTCACAGACATTTGGGTATTGCAGATCACTGGAAAGGGCTTAAGGAAGCCATGCATGGTGGCCAGAACTGTAACCAGCAATGGGGAGTGGACACAGGAGGATCTCGAGGCCAGCTTGGACAAGAGAGTGAGATCCTGTCTTACAACAAACAAGCACAAGGGGAGAAAAGTGAAGGTTGTATTTTGAAATTTATTTTTGTGATAATTATAACTGAGCATCTCTTATAAATGTGTAGTTTTTATTACTCATTTTGGTTTTGGCCACATGACCACACTATAAAACAAAAGTAATATCATTCTTTCAAACTATGGGGGCATTGAACAGTTAAATAACTTAAACAGAAATATTGAGCATCAAAGTCCAGTTTTGTTAATGATTGGTACAGTGTCACTTTACATAGATATTCATATTCTGAAATAAAAGATCAAATGCATTTCTGCTTTGTTTTTATTTTCTTTTGTTGTTATCTTCTTTTTGAGACTGGCTCTAATTGTGTAGCCCAGATTGGCCTTGAATTTGCAATCCTCTTACCTCTCAATACTAGGTTCAAAGATATATGCCATGATATCTTGCACTCAAATGTATTTCTTTGCATATTAAACATAATATTAAGGGCTGGAGAGATGGCTTAGTGGTTAAGGTGCCTGCCTGCCACGCCAAAGAATGCCTATTCAATTCTCCAGGTCCTACGTTTAGCCAGATGCAAAACGTGATGCAAGGGTGCAATGCTGCCCCTGCCCACAAGAGGGTGCATACATCTAGAGTTTGCTCACAGTGGCTGAGAGGCCACTGGCACACCCATTCTCTATCTGTCTCTCTCTCAAATTAAAAAAAATATATCAAAATTTAAATATAAGCATTAACTCCTTTAATTCTTTCTGCTATATTTACCACCACATGCCCAAAACAAAATTAGTCCTTTCACTAAAGTGAATAAAGTCCTAGATTATCAAATTGATTTGTTTGAGAAATTATAAAATGAATTAAGCCAATAGAGTTACCAAACCTCACTAATATAAATTCATACATTGATGCATCTTTCATATTTTCCATTATATTTAATGTAACAATTAACTGATCATTCTCTAAAGCTATTATATTTCCAGCCAGGTAAGAATATCTGAAGTGCAAGAAATTCCAGGTTCTGGGACAGGTCTGAACTTCTCAAAAGACAGGCTTGTCAGTAAAAGTAGGTCATTAAAGAGTCTTGCTGTGACCCCCCATAAAACTGGATAGAGTTGTCTGCTGTTGTCTATAAATATACGATTTATTCTTCCTATGGGAAGGAATGAGTTGGGAATTCTTGGTTCATACAAAATTATACATATAAAACTACATTGAGTGAGTGTGATGAGTACTGAATTTCCTCTCTCTTAACATTTCATTTGAAAATAATGAGTACTTCTAATGCAGTAGATTAACAGATGTACTTTCTATATACATTCAGGCTCTACTGAATTAGTTAATTCCAGGGAGCCTCACTTCTGACAACAATGTGGCATCTGGAGTTTTACTCGAAGGGATATATATCTATAGTAACTCTTAAGCAAAGCCTTCTTCACATTACGGTCATACACAGCTTCCCATTAATATTAAGTCAACAAAGAATTAAACCAGGCATTAGCTAAAGAACACAGGGAAGAGACCAAAACCCTATAGACCATGGATATCCTACGTAGCAAAGACAATGCACTGTTAAATTAGTAATTACATAGAGTGTGAATCCCCAATACAATGGACAATGTACAAGGACCAAGCATTCCATTATCTCTTAATATGCCTTTAAAACCCAAACCTACCTCAGAAATTGATTAGATTCTTATAGTTTTCTTTCCATTTTAATTTTAATTTAAATTTCACCATGCTATCTCAGTTCATTTATGAAGATCAAATTAATGAAAATGAATCAAATACATGCATATGTAGAAAAGTAAGTTATCTTACACATGCATAAATGAGAAAGTGAGAATTTTAAATTCTATTTCATTTTTAATTTAATGTCAGAATTAGGGGATTCCAGGCCTGTGTGAGATTACTGAGATAATATATGTTGGATCTATAGCACAGTGCTACACCTTCACTTATTCAGAGAGAAAAAGTTTCTCTAACTTTTCTTTGCCAGCTTGTTTGGAAAATAATCTGGAAGTGAATTGGAAAGAGTAAAACCCATTATGGAAATTCAAATGATTAAATGACACTGATGTATAAAGATAAGTAATATTGATTTATCAAGACAAATATTATTGATTTATAAAAATAAAGAATATTTGGCTGGAGAAATGGCTTAGCAGTTAAGGTGCTTTCCTGTGAAGCCTAAGGACCCAGTTTTCATTCCCCAGTACCCACATAAGCCAGATGCAAAAGGTGGTGCATGTGTCTGGAGTTTGTTTGCAGAGGCAAGAGGCCCTGGCATGCCATTCTCTGTCTCTATCTGCCTCTTTCTCTCTCCCTCTCAAATAAACAAATATATAAGTCAGTAAAATGAATTTAAAAAGAATATTTATATATATATATATATTTATATTTATAAATAGAATATTTATAAAGATAAAGTATAGATTTATAAAGATAAGATACACACTGGTAAAAGCCAGGAAGCAAACATTTTATAATCAATACTTTGTGATTAGTATGATATTAACAGAGATGCTGAGAAATATCCAACCACCACCATCTGAACTTCCAAGTCGGAGGCTGAGCCATTAGCTCCTCTGACCAATGAGCTAACACCAGTCCAGTTTCTTCATATGATTCTCTCTGCAGAGGGTGCATCTGAGTAAGCATAGTTTCTCAGAACCTTGCATATTATCTGTAAAACTGTAATAAAAGGGAGTGCAATGAACTGACTACACACCCAGTGAATGTGCAGGGCACCATGTAACTTTTTCAATTTCTCCTATGGACTGGGGTGTTAGAAATCCTAGTTCTCTTTTCATGGCAAAGGTCACATGGACAAAGGCAGAGGTGCATAAAGGTGCATTTCAGGTCACCTGCTACCCAGTTGCAATTCAGTTGCATACTTTTCTGGGAAAAATTGGATATACGTAACAAGCATGAATACCAAAACATTTTAGAATCATGAGTATATACTATTCCGGGAATATCAGAGACAACTTCCAACACAGAGGTCTCTGCGTTTTACTATGTAACTTTGCAAGGCTTTTCTCCTTTCCATTCACTCTGCAAACGTGGGGAGGGAAACGTGTGCTCAGACAACCCTCTTGCCACACGCTCTGACTCCTCCCTCGAATAGGTCAGCATATTTGCTTTTGACAGTCATTTCTTCTGCAGTGCACTGTCATGGGATAAATTCTTCCGAAGTTAATATTTGCTTAACTCTTCTTTCATATGTTCCCAGTCTGCTTTCTTGACTTTTCCATGGTGGTCCACCTGGACCCCATAATTGTCACAGTCATTGCTGCCCCAGGATATACAACCTCTGGGGAGGTCTTAGTGTCTCAGAATACAAAAGCTTTTTCTCTCTCTCTCTCTCTCCCTCCCTCCCTGCTTCCCTCCCTATCTGTGTGGCATCAAGCCTGTGTAAAATTTACTCTTTTTACTTCTCAAATTGTTTGATCTTACAATAGTATGATTTAGGAATAAAATTACTTTTGTATTCCGAAGCTTTTGGATTGACTAGGATATAACCGTAAAGCATCAGTGAGAGATTTGCATAGATAAAAATCACTGACAGCCAGGCATTCTTGGGGAAGCAGAACAAACTCATATTTAGACAACCAGAGACGGGATCCTCTTTCTGGAGTATTCAGGCAGAATTCTCAGAAGAATTCACAAAGAGGGCACTGCACTGGGATTCAAGAAGGAGTCCCAGGTTACAGAATCAGCACCAGCACGTGCTTCTGCCCTCAGAGCCCACTCTGCCTCATATAAACTTGGACTGCCCAGTGCAAGCTATGAGAAGATCACATTGTAACCTTTCATTTTTTCACATATTTATTGGTGTTCCAGTGATGACTCAAGCTCATCAAGAGTACATTTAGTACATGCAACACTGTGAACAATTTTAGGATTGAATATAAATGTCATTTGCTATAAAATCTTTATTTGCAATAAAATAGACTAAAACACCAACTTTTAAACCAAGAATTCAAAATTGATATTGAAATATTTTAGACAATCCATTTACTAGGACTAAGAAAACATATAACTATGATGTCACAGTATAAAATATCTGCCAAAAAGAGCAAAACAATTTAATTTTATTCTTTCTGAGTCAATAATGGACTACAAGATAAAAACCCAATCAAAGATTTCCTTAGTATCTTCTAGCAGAATCAAAAGTTCTCATCTTTCCAAGGAGCTTGTTGTTCGTCTTAAACCCTTCTGTGTCCAGCTGATATTATCCTGAGCATTTATTCTTGCCGCCCCTCCCAGTTCTCCATTCTGGACATCAGGACTTATATTGCACCTGGCTGAGCCTCAGTACTACTTTGAAAAATGGTGACAATTCATGGTCTTTGCCTTGGATACATGAGATCGTCCATAGGAAGCATTTTATAACAGTTGGCTTTTTTTTTTAACTAAATGCATCAAATCTCAGGGGCATATGGCAACAAAGATTGTCTGAGCTTGGCACGTGCTCAGTGGGAAAGTGCTTTCTGAGTAAACGTGAAGACCTGACTGCAGATCCCCAGCACCCAGGTGAAAACCAGATCCAGCAGTATCTACAGTAATATCACCACTTCCGAGGTGCAGACAAGAGGATCCCTGGGGCTTGTTGCTAGCTAGCCTTGAGGAATCTGGTGAGATCCAGGCTCAAAGAGAAACCCTCTCTCAAAAAATAAGGTTGGGGCTGGAGAGATGGCTTAGTGGTTAAGCACTTGCTTAGTGGTGAAGCCTAAGGACCCCGGTTCAAGGCTCAATTTTCTAGGACCCACGTAAGCCAGATGCACAAGAGGGCACATGAGTCTGGAGTTCATTTGCAGTGGCTTGAGGCCCTGGTGTGCCCATTCTCTCTCTCTCTACCTGCCTATTTCTGTATCTCTCTCTTTCTCTCTCTCTCTCAAATAAATAAATAGAAAAGAAAAGAAATTAAAAAAAAAAAAGGTTGGGATAATTATGGAAGTCATTCAGAAGGCAACCCCTAGCCTTCACATGCACATATACACATGTATATTCACACAACTACACATATGTACTCAAACCACATACATACACATAAAAACACATTTACTCATTACATCATGCACACTAATCTCAGAATGATTTTTTTTAATCTCTATTTATTTTTGGAGAGAGAGACAGAGAGAGACAGGCAGCGAGGGAGGGAGAGGGAGACAGATAGAGAATGGGCACACCAGCAGTCTCTCAGCTGCCATGAACGAAACCCCTTGTGGGCAAGTGTGGCATTGTGCTCTTGCCTCACTTTGCATCTGGCTAAACGTGGGACCTGGAGATTGGAACCGGTGTTCTTAGGCTGAGGAGGCTGGTGCCTTAACCGCTAAGCCATCTCTCCAGCCTTAACTCTGGGATTTTTTAAAGCACTGTGGCCTTTTATTTGTTTTGCAGTTGAACTATGGATAAACTGGGACAAGTATAGCTCTTTACTATCTTCACATATACGCATCAGCAAAACACCATTTGTATGAGAGTAGCTGTGTACTTTAATGAATGTGGATTTTTTAAAAATAAAATGTAACTATTTTTATACAGCATTGGGAATACTGACATTGGTGTGAAGAATAAATGAAAACTATATTTGCAGTACTCTCCAGAAAGGAGACTTTATTTTATTCTATAGAAGTAATAAGAGCTATCCAGTTAATTGAAAGTCACTTTAAGGAAGAAATAGATTTGAAAATTATTTATTTGCACATTTAAGGTATGTATGTGTGGTGTTTGGGGTGAGGAAGATTACCAGGTACTCTTTTTAAAAAAAATATTTTATTTTTATTTATTTAAGATAGAGAAATGGGGGGGGTAGGGGAGAGAGAATGGGTGGACCAGGGCCTCTGGCTACTCCAAATGAACTCCAGATGCATGCACCACCATATGCATCTGGCCTATGTGGTACCTAGAGAATTGAACCAGGGTCCTTAGGCTTCGCAGGCATGTGCCTTAACCACTAAACCATCTCTCCAGCCCAACCAGGAACTCTCGAAAAAAAACATCAAAAGATTGAGTCAATTTCCTTTTTTTTTTTTTTGGTTTTTCTAGGTAGGGTTTCACTCTGTTCCAGGCTGACCTGGAATTCACTCTGTAGTCTCAGGGTGGCCTTGAACTCACAGGAATCCTCCTACCTCTGCCTCCCGAGATCTGGGATTAAAGGCATGTGCCACCACACCCAGCTCAATTTGCATCCTCTTGATGTTGGTGGTTTGAGAGCTGTACCCAGGCCAGCAGACTTTACAGGGCAGCAACTTTAACTCCTAAGCCAACTTTCCAGCCCTCACAAAGAAGACATATATTTTAAAATATATTTTATTTATTTATTTATTTGAGAGGGATTAAGAGCAAGTACTTTTAATTTAATGTCACTTATTTGTATTCTTTAAAATAGTTGTTAAAATTAAGTACTAATTATTTTCATTCTTATTTCATGTTTTGACTTTAGTCAATAAAATTATTGTGAACCCAAACTCTTTCAGATGTGAGTACAAATTTGAAGAAGAGCCTTGGAGAATGTGTTCACAGATGTGGACTTTATATGCAGACTGATGTTTATACTTGGGGGATGAGAAAATCATGCATCCATTCATTAATTCATGTACTATAAATAAAATGAAGCATATAAGGGAGAAACCAGCAAACCCTGGGGAAAATGCATTTCTATAGGGTGACTGGTAGGTATGCTCAGTGGTAAGAGTTCGGGTTCACTGTAAGATCACCTTACAGTTGAGGCAGGTGGATGGCTACTTCCAGGTCAGCCTGAGTTACATAAGAAGACTGTTGAGAATGACAGGATATTTTATAATGCATAGTGATGATTCTTACTTAAAAGAGAACATGTTGGAAAATAATACTGTAAATAATTACAGAATATAAACTATATTAAATTAGAGTAATAGATCCAGCATCTTCATAGACCTGACTTTGAGAGAAAAAAGCTGTGCTTTGTGACACAGGTAGCTGGCTGGTGATGGCACTGTGATAAGAACTAATCATACCTTCTGTGAACTATGAACTCTGTTCAGCACCATCACAATTCCTGTTAGTAACATTTACTTCATGCACCAGACTCTTTTAGTCCTGTGTCCTTTTTTTAATGAAAAGACAAAACTCAATCCTCTTATATTTATACAAATGACATACATTGTGTTTGTTAGCACTCATTATTTCAAATGTGTTAAGTTATGAAATTTGTGGTATTCTCTTTGAAAAATTAACAGGTTCTGTCTATTTTTTTAATATTAATTTTTAAATTTATTTATTTAAGGAAGAGATAGAAAGATGGGGAGAGAGAGAGAGAGAGAGAGAAACGGGAATGCCAGGGCCACCAGCCACTGTAAACAAACTCTAGACGCATGTGCCACCTTGTGCATCTGGCTTACGTGGGTCCTGGGGAATTGAACCTGAGACTTTTGGCTTTGCAGGCAAATGCCTTAACTGCTAAGCCATCTCTCCAGCCCTATTCCTTAATCTTTTGATTCAATTCCTATATTCTTCTAGTTTCAACCTAAACATCATATGTATAGTATTATCCAAGGGTCCCTTTTTATATTAAGTCTGCATGCAATTTAAGTTTTCTGACTTATTTCATAAATAGGAACTCTCCTTATTTAGAGAAAGACCTACAACAAAATTGCAGAGTCATATCCAGCAAGTTAGTTGGAAAATGCTTGCTCCATGACTTGTAGCCATCCACCTTCTGTTACACAATTTAATTTTCTGGTCTGTAAAAATGAATTCAAGATAAACTGTCTTTAAGTCACTTTCTCTGAACTCCAAGCTATGAACCCGGATATGTAGTTTTTCCCCTTAGGTCAATAATCACACCAGGTGAACCATTTCTTTTCTATTACACTGTAGTCCAAGTTTCCATTCAATATGTTTTCTCTGCTTCTCTCTGTCTTTATTATTTTTGCTACATGGAAAGTCCTGAATAAATGCTTCATAAATAGCCTGAAAATACCTCAAAATCTTAAATTAAAAATGTTAACGTTTTCATTCTTTGTTGACCCCCACATATATGCAACCTAGTCATTTAGTTTCAATACAATATTTAAATATATTTAATTTAATTTATTTATTTGAGAGAAAGAGGCAGAGAGAGAGAGAGAGAGAGAGAGAGAGAGAGAGAATGGGTGTGCCAGGGCATCCAGCCAATGCAAATGAACTCCAGATTCATGTGCCCCCTTGTGCATCTGGTTTATGTGGGTTCTGGGGAATTGAACCAGGGTCCTTTGGCTTTGCAGGCAAATGCCTTAACCACTAAGCCATCTCTCCAGCCCAAAAGAAGCATTTTTAAAAAGCATACCAAGGGTGCAATGATTAGTAAACCGACACTCCCCTCTTGCAGTGAACTGACTAATTTCTGTACTAACTGTTACCTAACCTCTCTGTGCTGTCTCTAATTTTAAGTTATTAATCACTTAAGACCATGAGATTGTGAATATAATAAAGCTTGATTGGAAATATCTGAAATGATTCAAATACCTTTATGTTTCCACAGAACTTTAGCCCTGAAAAGTGTTTCTAGGTATAAAAAAAAAAAAAGAAGAACAGCCAAATACAAACCTGAGGAAACCATCAAAAATAAGACTTATTGGCATACATGTGTTGCTAAGCTTATCATCAGTTTTTACTTTGGAAACGAGGATGACGGGTAATAGCCATAAACAGTGAGTACCCATGTATTTGGTCAGATAGAATCAGACAGAAGAGCTCTCCATGCACCTGCTAAACAGGAATACGGTTTCTTTCAGCCTTTGTCAACCCAATAGTATACCTTGACGTCAGCATCTAACATGTTATGAGGTAAAAATCATATAAAATGATGTGTGCAACATACGCCCTTGTTTAAGACTCCTTTAACAAGTTATTCCTTTCCCATATTACTAAGACACAATGAATCACTATTTCCATAACATAGAAAATGTAAATGTTTGTCTCATCTCTCTTAATTCTTTGTTCCTTTTAGTTGTATTTTCTAATTTCATATAGACAACTGTTCACATTTCATAACCTTGTTTTTTACCTTTATGTTTGTTTCTTGGCTATGTACACCAAATATATGAAATGTGCTTTAACTCATGAAGATATGTATGTATGTATGTGTTTTATATATATATTTGCTTACAGAAGATAGAGTATAGAAGGATTTTGGGGTATATTCATGGGTTCTGCTACTTTAATTATGTTCATAGTTCTGATGGGGTTTATATTCCAAACTGGTTTTATCTGACTTGTATATCATATCTCATAGCATATATTGAAAATAGTGGCCCATTGGTCAGTGTGAATGAGTAAAAATATGTTGTATGGACATGTTAAAATGATTAAATAAGTAACTGGAATAGAGCTGGAGAAATGACTTAGCAGTTAAGCCAATTGCCTGCAAAGTCTAAGGACCCAGGTTTGATTCCCCAGTACCCACATAAGCCAGATGCACAAGGTGGCGTATGCATCAGCAGTTTATTTGCAGTGGCTGGAGGCCCTGGCATGCCGATTCTCTCTATCTGCCTCTTCCTCTCTCTTTCTCCCCTCCCCCAAATACATAAATAAAATATTTTTTGAGACACACACACACACACACACAGAGAGAGAGAGAGAGAGAGAGAGAGAGAGAGAGAGGAAGACAGATAGAGATGGGCATGCCAGCAGCCTCTCAGCTGCTGCAAACGAAATCCAGATGTGTGCGCCCCTTTGTGGTCAAGTGTGGCATTGCGCCCTTGCGTCACTTTTCATCTGGCTAAACGTGGGACCTGGAGATTGGAACTTCTGGAGATTGGAACTGGCATTCTTAGGCTTAGGAGGCAGGCACCTTAACCACTAAGCCATCTCTCCAGCCCCATAAATAAAATATTTTCCATAATTAAAATAACCATTAATATTTTCAAAGACAATTTCATTAAAAGTCTGAATATCTTTCTTTTCTGGGGAGATAGAATACATGATACCCATAGGTGTGCAACAAGTTTACAAAGAAGTCTGAGGTGTGCAAGCATCCTCCCCTCAGTCACTGGGTTCCCAGTCTTCTGCTTTTGACACATAGCCTGTCAACTTGTCTTTGGTAAACCTGGTTCCATTCTTGCTGCACTGTGTATTTCCATGAATTTCTCTCTTCAAGGATGGTGTAGCCTCAAGATTCAGGACTACTATGATTTTCTCTTTTGGTTTATATGTCCTCTGAAAAACTGATTCACACTCACAAAAGGTAGAAACCTTGCACATTATATCATTAATATGATAACTTACTCATGCATATTGACATTATTATATTAATCTTCCCTTCAATACTGTAACATCTCTGAGGTCCCCCATGTCCTTCTTTACATTTCAATTAAATGAGTTAGGATCAAATTAATACTTGTTGTTTGATTGAAGGAATAAACTTCTTAGTGAAATAAATCATTAGTAAGACATATGTAATCAATTTCACATGGATGCCTTAATTGAGTAATAAAAGGTTTTGGCAATTTTGTGTCTTATGAATGACTTGTAATGGGTTCCTGTCAGAATTATGAATTAGCCACATGGTTGGAAAGATGGATAAATTATATGTTTACTTACTCACCATTGCAAATGCATTCCACTTTTTGTTTTTCTGCAATATTTTTATTTTTAAGCTATGCTTAAGGGCTACTTCATCAAACCAAAATTTAATATGAATTTGGATACATAAAAAGATTTTACAACCACCTTTGAGGAGTTCTGTGAAAGGTAACAGTGTTTTTCTCTGTCTTCGATTGTTCTAATAGATTTCTGCTTGTCATTTTGCAATGTTTTTAGGAAGGTATTGTGTTGGACAAAAACAAATATTTCTATTCTGCGAATTCCTGTATGTCGTTGAAGTTACTTTTTAGAGGAATTAACAAACCCAGAATATGAAATTAAGCTTATATTCCAAAGTAACTGATAACCTGGGAATAATGATTACACATCCATGTGACATTGCGGGGCTTACCAAAGCCTTGTGAATATTTTAATTAGCACCTTGTAAAAAAATTAAATAAGTCAAAGGCAGTTTAAATGACTTCCATATGATCATGGCTATATAATTGCAGAGGAAAACATTCTACTGGTCTAAAAGATCATGTATCTTGCCATGTCACTTTAAATCTGACATGGGTAAATTATTGCTCTAAAGTATGAATGGGACTTATTTTCTGAGTTGGCTTCTAAAATGAATCACACTATTCTGTTCCAGTTGAGGTAGACCCAACCAATCAGGACACACCTGCCTAAAGTGTGTACTGATCCCCTAAAAGTAACTATTAAATATCCAGTTTTCTGAGTCTGACTCCAAGACACAAAACCAGGATACTGAGGTGTTCTCACACACAGTGATTGCTTTTATTGCCCCCCCCATTAGTGGGACTGCAGTGATTCTGTTTGGGTGAGATAAAGGACAACTCAATTGCAGAGAGAAGATGGACATATAAGAATAGAAACAACTCTGTCCATTTCTTTCAATGCATCTTGAAAATGACATCACTTCTATGTGTTCCTAAATCGTAAGTAGATGAGAATCACTGCTATTCACTCTGAATTTTGAATAGCACTAGAATTGACAGATAAAGATACAGCTGCTATGATAATCCTCATTTTTTGAGATCAGACTGACTTTTGCATTTTTTCAAGCATGGTAATAACCCATAAATATGTATTGCACTGTGTCATTTTAGAACGAATCTATGACTCTTGTATCATCTGGTTTCTTTAGTTCAGAGAAGCTTTTAGACAGCATATAGAATCATTCAGTAATCAGAAAGTTGAGTTGGAATTCAACTATGGAGAGAATGAATAGAGTATCATCTTAAAGACTACCCTGACTTAACATTCAACCAATACTGCATAATCAATTACCTCCAAACCCTGCATAATTGCAGACAGTTGACCTCTTTCTTTTACTCTTCCTGTTGCTGATAACAGTTGCGAAATAGAGAAACTTAGCTACTTCTGAGGGACATATAAAAAAGATTTTAAAAACTTGAGTTTACCTCCTACATCTAATCCATATACACGGGGACAGAAGAACAAAAGAGAAGAAAGTACCACCATACTCTAATTCTTAAAGTATCATTAAGGAAATCCATTACTATTAACCCAATTACCACCTTGCCAATGTATGTTTCTCTGAACCATTTGTGTTCTCTTCCATTAAGGAAAACTTGATAAAAAAATATTGTATAAATATGTCCTTTTTGGACCCATGTGCTACACGTGAGTAATATTAATTACACATTTCAATTATGGGGTCTTTATGTAAATCTTATCACAGCTATTGTATTGTAGCTCTGCTCCTTTAAATATACTCTACTAACTCTGAAATCTATGTAAAGGGAAATTAAATCCTTTTCCACAGATGATTGCTTTAGGACTTATTTCCATGTTCAGAAGGTTTCAAGGCCATGCTTGCATTAGACACCACGAATATAAATTTACAGTTCAGTTTATTTGAATTTTTACTCCAATGTACCATAAACCTGAATAATCAATATATAGAAGTATTATCAAAATACAATTCTAGCAGCAAAGATCTATTGTCTTCTTGGAAAGAACATTTTACACATAAACTAAAACTAGGACTCTTCATTGGAAAATTTTACACTGTTAAACAAACTTCTGATATGCCATTGGGGACTTTAATAAATGTGTGTGGGAATTTTCGGTTCTGTTGCATTGTCCTTACTTATGATAGAGGATGTCTCTATCTGATATCAAAATTTTCACTCAATTTAAATATAATTCATTTACTTATGATTTTTCTGATATTGGTAATGTTCTAAACTACAGCTAATCCTCTGAAGAATTTTATTGTTTAAACTAATTTCACTAAAACTTGTACCACCTTCTCCTCTCCATCTCAATTACCCACCACTATGATAGAAAGCATTTAAATTAAATTGTGTGTTCCATGAAATGTTTTAAGTTCTTTGCATATTTAATCCTTAAAAAATGTCCTGAGGTAGACACTGTTTTTATATTCAGTGAACCCATCCAAAATTAGGATCGTAGATATTTAATAATTCTATCCTAGAACAGTACAACTTGAAAACATGGGCTTTTTATTCAATGATCAATCCAGCATCAAGTACTGCAGGGAATTCTGCCAGCATGTGACTATGGAGTACACAAAGGAGCATTGTTGTGGGTGTGGTGTGTTTGATATTTAAAGTTGATATATTTTTCATTTCCTATAAACCTTGTTCCTCTGTAACTCCACAACCTTTGTATAAAAACATCCATCATTCAATGAGCAGAACAAGTAACACAGACTAAAGAAATCACTGCTTGAGTTGAAATTCAACTTGGACTTTCTGGATCTTACCACAGAGTATAAATAAAACTCAGGTTTTTCTGAATAAAAGATTTTCTCAATTCTAAAGAGTTTTCCTTGGTTATAAAATAGGAAGCTGGCATTCTGAGTAAAATTCTGCAAAGTAACACAAGAAGTACAATGTAAAGGACTTATTTATTTATTTCTTTTTATTTGAGAGAGAGAGAGAGAGAGAGGCAGATAGAGAAGAGAGAATGGGAGTGCCAGGGCATGTAGCCACTGCAAATGGACTCCAGATGCTTGCTGCACCTTGTGGATCTGGCTTACACTGGTACTGGGGGATTGATCCTCGGCCCTTAAGCTTTGCAGGCAAGTGTTTTAACCACTAAGCTAGTGTTCCAGCTCATAAAGGCCTTTTGTATATCACAACAAAAGACAAAACCTCAATGAGGTATAGAGCATTCAGCTGAGAGTAAAGAATGAGAGGAATAGCCATGGCCTAAAATTCTGTCTATATTACCATGATGGGATGAATGTGAAATGCTTATAGAGATTATTGTTTAAATACATGACCCCTTTGGAAGGTTGTGGAATCTTTAGGTTGGATGGATGAGATGATGGAGTTTGGTCACTGGAGCATGCTTTTAAGATTATAGCCACATCACTTCTAGGGACATGTTTGCTTTCTGGTGAGCCAGCATGAGAGAAGGAATATCCTAATACTCCAAACAGGGCCAAAGAAGCCACTCTAGCCTTGCCGCCATGATGGACTGTTCTCTCTGAAACCATGAGTCAAAATTAACCTTTTCTCCTTCAAAAGCGTCTGTCAACAGCTGCAAAGTTGCACCTGGAGCTTGTTTTCAGTGGCAAGAGGCCCTGGTGTGCCCATTCTCTGTCTCTGTCTCTGACTCTCTGTCTCTGATTCTCTCTGTCTCTTTCTCTCTAAAATAAATAAAAAATATTTTTAAAAGCTTCTATCAACAATAATAATGAGACTCGCATAAAGCATTTGTATAGAGGAGGAGGGTTTTCACTGTCATAATACTAACCCTAGGATTTTGGGGGTTTCATCCAGGGACTCTGTCCTCCAGTCAGGACGTGGCCTTGCCATCTGTAAATCAAATGGGTAATCAAGAGAGCTTGCCTTGAATTTCAGAAGAGATTTTAGACTTTGGAATTTGAACAGAATTATGACCATTATGACTATGTTAGAGGTTCTTTACTGGGATCCAAACACTTTTGGGTGAAGATAATTGAAGTGGTTCACATGGAATTCAGATGAATGCACGTGTGTGTAGATGTGTTGAAGGAGGGAGGTTATGGTTAAAGAGACTAGTGGAAACATTTGGAACATCAAACAGTCATGTAAATGATACTGAGTCTACCTAAAGAAACTATGTTCAAAAAGACTGAGTTAACTTGGACAAGATCTTATTTTTTAACAATATATTTACTTATTTGCAAGCAGAGACACAGAGAGAGAGAGAAGGAGTGTGCCCGGGCCTCCTGCCACTGGATATGAACTCCAGATACATGCTCCACTCTGTGCATCTGACTTTATGTGGGTACTGGGGAACTGAACTCGGTCCTTTAAGCTTTGCTAACAAGTGCCTAAACCACGGAGCCATTTCTCCAACCCTCAAGATCTGTTTTTTGTGAATACAAAACAAATTTTCAAAGATTTGCTTTTTTCTGTTTTTACATAGGTAAGAAGGCTTGAGGTCAGTAGAAACTGACAAGATGAGGGCACAAGAAACATAACAAGTTTCTTTCCCATATCTGTGTCATGCACGTAAATGTTTGCATCTGCTGTGACTATATAATCCACCTTGTATATTGTGTGCTTGTAGATTTTTCCTTTCCTACATTATTGCAGTAAAAAATTTCATTATATTTTTACTGAAAGTACCTAGAAAGGAGATGTTTTTCCATGTTTCTCCATTTAAAACAAACACAATAAAAACTGAAATGGTTGTGAAGGCAAAGGAGCATGAAGAATGCAGGGAACTAAACCTAAACTGGACAAAGCCAGGAAGTGAGCTGACTTTGTCATTATCAACTTTATAGGTTGTGATCATGAATAGATAGATGATAAATTAGATAGACAGACAGACAGACAGAGAGACAGGCAGAGATGAAGGTGGATGACAGTTGACAGATGACTAACAGGTACACAGATGATAGAGAGGTGGATAATACATGTATAAATGGTAGATGATGGATACAGATGATATGTGGAAATTGCTGAAGAATAGATGGTTGATACTTAGTGATCATGAAAGATAGGTATATGATAGAAATACACAGACAGAGAGATAATGAAAGAGGAGCAGGCAAAACACTCTTTATCATGCATGGCTTAGCATTCATGATTACCTGTCCTAGTGTCTACTTTACACTCATGGGGAAGAGAGTAAAACATGTAGATTCATTTAAAAAATGGTTGATATAGTGTATATATATATATATTGGTATTTGCAAAAACCATAATTGCACTACATTTTTAGGCAGAAAAACAAATATCAAAAAATCAGTTGAAATACTAACCTTTTCAGTCATTTTTCAAAGCATACTAAGATATTATATTATTAATTCTGAATAAAATCTCTTTAATGTTTCATCAACAGAACAGGAAAGTATTAGTATAGCAATGTACTATCAAATTTGCTACCAGGCCTCATCTTAACCCATATCTTTCACTTTGACCTCTCCATCACATTGGCTTGACGGACCAGCTTTGCATTCCTGTGTGAAATTTCATATACATTCTACTCTATCAGAAATTTATGCTCTTTCCTCCTGGCCTCTTTGATATCAGGGAATCATTAATACTTATTAAGAAACCATAATTCTACTTTTTAGGTCATTGCCTGTGAAAGCTGACCTCTGCTGAATTCCTCTCAGCATTATCCTATTGGTATCTTTCTAACACTCCTTATTTTACTGTCCCTAAAATTATTTCGTCGTCTTAGACCTTATAAGGTGAGCTAATTATTTCCCTTCTAACTTGATTGCAGGCCCTTGTTTTTCCAACCCTGATAACTAACATTCAGACATTACTGAGATGAGCATCAGCTCTTAACACTTCCTGTACAAGTGTTACTGCAGGGGTTAGGGTATCTCAGTACCCCAGGTAACCTCTGAGCATATCTGCTATTGTAGATCTGTATTTTCAGCAGTCTTGTGTTTTGTTTTCAGGGACCTAGGGCCTCGTGCATGCTAGGCAAGTGCTCTGGCATGGAGTTACATCCCCAGGGTCCATAATTCATTTTCTAACACACACACACACACACACACACACACACACACACACACACACACGCACACTTTGTATTAGTTTTTATACTTACAGGATTTTATAATTTTATACCTTACTAAAGATATTTGTTATTGATTTCATGGCAACTACCATATTTTATTTAAGCATTTTTAGAATACAAAGGAACAAGATAATTATTGTTGAAAAGCCCTAAAATAACTTTCTATTTTGTTGGACAATCTTACAACCTAAGAGGGGTTTAGTGGTTTATAACATAGTACACATAAGCAAGGATTACTTATGTTTTGTGAACATGCTCTGTTCATATGCAAATACAAAGGTTTCCACATACTAATGATGTGATTGAAAGATGCACCTTACAAGTCTTCTGGGCTCTGGGTTTGAGACCATTTTAATTTTATACATCATTAACATCATTCATTTCATTGTTATTTTTAAATAAATGATTTTCCTGCATTAACTAGGTGTAGAAGCTTTCTTGGCAACAGGAACTACATCAAGCTCTGGTAGTATAGCTGCTTGAATTGATTTAAATGATACTTAGCAAATTATGGGGAAGCATGAAGGCTGAAACACAGCAGTATAATTAACATAACAAAAAATTCTATTGCACCACAATTTTTAAACATGAGAAAGAGAGGAGCTTTTTTTTCTTCTTTTATATTTTCTCTCCCCTCATAAATAGATTGTGCAAATATTTTCAAACAAGTTTTGTCTCAGAGTGAAGAAAACTGAGTGGATGATATTTTGATCTTTGTTACAAATTCTCCAGTTAAAAACTCATTGGTTTATATAGAATTAACCTTTCAAAATGTATATTCACCTCACTCTATTAAGGTAAGATATATAAAATAATACTGCTATTATTTTCATTCTGTTAGTATCATATAGTCCTAAATTTCAGATATAGCTCTGTCCATAAAAATCAGATTAATTTTCCTCTTCCATTGAAAATCGAATTGTAGTATGCATCTTTTAAAGTAAATAATTAAAATATAATTTCACAGGTCAGTTACAAAGTAAAATGACTATGTTTTCATTTCATAAACATATGTCTGAAAACAAAACCTGTAACTGTGGAAGGTCTGTGGACTTGGCACTGGAAGCAACACCAAGAATTCATGACCCTTATTATATATCCACACCATGCTCCTACTGAATAAGAAGTCTAGGAAATTTCTTTGACAGAGAAATGTGCTCTGATAGTCTAGAAACCTTGAGCCATTCACACAAAACTTTTCTTCTAATCTATCACATCTCCAAAGCCATGCAAGTGTTTTCACTGAGTGAGAGACCCTTTCAGATACACGTTCCCTGGTGGTCCACTTGCCTCATCTAGCATGATCAATCTAAGCCATCTCAGTCTTCCTTAGTTTCATAGTTCACATGGCCATAGCTGGCATTGCTGTCTGCCCTTACCCAAGGTCATACAACTGGAACCCTTCCTCAGGAGTTAAGATTGTGGCCTGAAAGCTAAATGCAATTGGCTCCTGGCTTTTGTGAACTGTCTGATTGTTCATGTTTACATATAGTAAATTGTTTTCTCTACTAGAGGCAAGGAAGACAATATATGCTCCATGAAAACCTAAATTTTCACCATTATTCTACATAAAAAGTTTGTCCTGCTGTTCAAGTCATTTGAATATGTGTTCCAAGTGGCTCTTTACCTAATATGGTAAAGAATGTATACTACTAATTACATAGAAAACAGATCTTCAAGGCAAATGCATTTAGTAATTCTGAGAGAGTGGGAGGATGGAGGAACATGAAACTATTTTATTATATATGTTTATATTCTGAATAAAACAACAAAACATTTGAATTGATATCAATTTCTGTTTCTTGTTCTGTTGAGAAGTTGGAGCCAATAACATGGTACTGAGTGAATATAGTTGTTTATGGAGACAGACTGAAACCCACAACAGTTGAGATAGAAATTGACAAAACCAGAAAAAGCATTCATGAAATACTGCTTTCATTTTCCACAATAAGGAGCTGAGAACTGCTATTTTCAGTCAATATTTTCAGCTACTTTGAATTCTGTGCCAGCATGTATCATATCAGGGGAAAAAAAAAAAAAAAAAAAGACCATTCTAGATTCTAATGTTGACACCCATGTTCTTCTGGATAATATATAAAATTTAAAACTCCATCAACATTGATTCTTATGGCTTGACTTCTATTTCTTGTTTGTTTGCTGAAATCAGAGTGCACATCACAATAGATATTCTCTGATAAGCAATGGCTGATTATGTAAACTAATGATTTTTCTCCTGGAGTGGTAGATTCATTTACATTAGCAAATCATCCAAGAAAGAGTGTTGACTTCCAAATTTGCAAATTTAAAATGACTCAAAATTCATTTAAATGCACATAAAGAGAAATATTATCACAAGAAGAAAGAAATTTTATATACATTATAAGCTCGTTTTCCATTCTATTTGTCAAAGAAGAAAATAAACAGCAAAGAATGAGATGGATTCAGTTGGGACATGCAGCATTCATGCAAGTTCACAGCCCTTGTTCCTATTCACTGAAGTGATGGATTATATTTGAAGGTCTTAATTTTATTGATTATTTTCAGTCATTAATAATAACTGATAACATTTATTGAATTCTTAATGCACATGTACATGTACATGGTAGCAAAATCTCAGTTGATTTTCAGTAATTTCACAAGGCTCAAATAAAACTTTTTATTTTTTATTTTTGGAGAGAGACACAGAGAGAGAGGGAGAAGGAGACAGATAGAGAATGGGCGTGCCAGCAGTCTCTCAGATGCTGTGAATGAAATCCAGATGCGTGCGCCCCCTTGTGGGCAAGTGTGGTATTGCCCTTGCATCACTTTGCATCTGGCTAAACGTGGGACCTGGAAATAGGAACCGGGTTCTTAGGCTACTAAGGAGGCAGGCGCCTTAACCGCTAAGCCATCTCTCCAGCCCTCAAATAAAACTTTTATTAAAATTTGTTAGAAAATATTTTGTAGTTGTAGACATAATAGCTAATTAAACTGACATATTTAATATGTAATATGCCTAAGACATAATAGCTAATTAAAATGACATATTTAATATGTAATATGCCTAAGGTAAAATAAAGAATAGAGGAGCCAGTGTGGCTCAGTTCTACCTAATGATTAATATTAATTAAACATTATTAACTCAATGAAGACAGTGGAAATGACAGAAAACTCCTCCCTACAAAAGTTAGACCCTATTGCCGAGACACCACATACTGCCAATGCAAAATATCAAGACCTGGCTGAATCTGGAAGGAAGCCAGCTCTCACATGGTTAGCCCCTATAATGTTGAAAAGTGTTATATGAGAGCCTGGGGGAGAAAAACATCCAACAATATTGTGAGCAAGCAGGGGACATTGCTATATGAAAGTAACCAGCCTGACAAGATGGGCAAACCTGTTCAATAGTGCCACATAGCCAAGGTAGGTAACCAATGGCTCTCTTGTTGGCTAAGAGATCCACTCAGTGGAAAGGAACCCATAGCTAGAACTGGGAACCAAGCCAGAATCCCATGGAGACCAAGATTATGGATTTGAATGAGAAGCTCCCACTAATCTTTGGCCAAAAGAAAGCCCACACTCTTCAAATTTTCTACAAATTAGCAATCCTTATATCCCCTTCAACCTATGCTGATCTCACTCTCTGTCAGAGACTCTGTCTTTATTTTTCAGAAATCAGCAAGAACTGAGAATAACCAAAATCTATGAATAAAACAAGAATATATAGCTGACTCCCTGTCAGCAGATGAACCATCTCTACCACAGCAGCCAGGGCCCAGGTGAAACCACAGAGGAATTGGTGAGATGAGCAAGAGTGATGCTTCCGTGGTGAGCCTGACAACCCAAGCCACGGTGACGGTGATGGAGACAGACACTGAAAGACACTCAAATGCACCAAAGCAGAAGTCCAGAAGCTGCTGAGAGCTCAACACTAAAGTAGACTTAAAGCACACCCCCTAAGGCTCAGGGAATTTTGTGGAAGAGGAAGCGGAAAGAATGTAAGAGCCACAGGGTGGGAGGGAATATTCAGAGGCATTGTTCTTCCTCACGAAGACTGACCACTGCTCTCACAACTCATAACACACAACTCCATGGTGAATACCAGCAATACCACTGAGGCACTTGGTGGAGTGGGTGCAGAGAAGAGGGAATTGATGGTACCAACACATGATGTGTCCATACAAAGTTTCTACTTACTAAAAATAAAGAAGAAGAAGAAGAAGAGGAGGAGGAGGAGGAGGAGGAGGAGGAGGAGGAGGAGGAGGAGGAGGAGGAGGAGGAGGAGGAGGAGGAAGAAGAAGAAGAAGAAGAAGAAGAAGAAGAAGAAGAAGAAGAAGAAGAAGAAGAAGAAGAAGAAACAGAAAAGGCCTACCTCAAGATTCCAATTCCATTAACAAATCATTTAACCTTGAAAAGTTTTGGATTCCTGAATTATGATGTAACAGAATTGCCCCTGTGCTCTAGACTGTACAAATGTACAAACACAGTGGGACTGTGAAAGCTAGTCCATACCCACGGATGGAGAGTAAATAAAGTGAACAGAAGAAAGGGATTAAAGCAGAAAAATCAGTTCTTCAGTGGAAAGGTGAATTTGGTGACCAGAAGACTTCCTCTGAGAAAAGAAAAAGCAGACATGGAAGGAGAGAAACTTCCTATAACACAAATTTCCTAGAGATTTGGTGAGCATGGGTTTGAGCTCTTATTTGAGTTAAGTACTGTGAAAGACATTTGCTGGGAAGGACAAAAGGCTTTCTTAATTCAGTAAATCATCTTTAGAACAGAAAGTTGTTCATAGTAAAATAAACTGAATAAAACATGGAAAGAAATATCAGTGCTGGTAATATTGATTGCCAAAGAAGAAATCATTAACCACAAAAAATTAAAGATGTGATGAAGAAGCCATATGGAAACCTACTTTTTTGCTAGCTAATATGTGTTTAAAATGAGCGCATTTAGGCAGAAGTATCATATGCAGTTGCATAATTTGTGTCCAAAAGCCATAAAGTATTATAAGAAAATTTCAGTGCCAGGAGTGGGATACCTTCCAGCAAGTCACTGGTCAGGGAGACTAGTTATGCCCCTCAAACTTTACAAGCTATTGTCAAGGCTCTTGGTTGCCCACCAGAAGTAAATGATTAGACCATCTTGTGGAAGACACGACATACTTGGGCTGCTGGTCACTGAGAAATTCAGCTGGAGCAGAGCTAGAAACCTCCTCCCTGTTTATGAGCTGTCAGTGTTGTAAAGACAGACGCATCTGTTGGAGAAGAAAGGTAAGGAGAGATGGTAGACCAAGACTTTCAAGTCCAGATAGCAGATGCAGCTGCTTGCTGTCACCTTTCAGCTGGGTCTGCCTCCATTCTGGAAAGTATACTTGTTTTCCACTTTTGCCTTCTTACATGCTAATTTTTTTCATTATTATTAAGAACATACTACGTGAGGGCTGGAGCAATGGCTTAGTGGTTAAATGCTTGCCTGTGAAGCCTAAGGACCCCGGTTCGAGGCTGGATTCTCCAGAACTCACATAAGCCAGATGCACAAGGGGGTGCACGCATCTGGAGTTTGTTTGCAGTGGCTGGAGGCCCTGGTGTGCCTATTCTCTCTCTCTCTCTCTCTCTCTCACTCTCTCTACCTATTTCTGTATCTCTCTCTCTCTCTCTCTCAAATAAATAAATACATACATACATAAAATATTTTTTTAAAAAGAATATACTATGTCTGGATACATCACGTGTTGGTACCATCTTTTCCCTCCTCCCTTCCTCCATTCAAATCTTCATTACTTACTCATAACTACCTGTGTCCATTATAAATTCTACTCCTTTAGGAGAACAAAAACAGAACGTTACCTCTGGTCTAGGATTATCAGAAGGAATATGAAAGAAGGTATATTTCCCTTCAACATAAAGATGAGTAATTAAAGAAAAATAATCAGTCACTATTCTTGTTTGGCAATAATTGTGTTACATTCCTACCTCATGAGATGTGATTTCTTAGGAGAAGTCAGGTAATATTGCCCCAAGCAACAACAGAATTAGGAAAGCCAACATTTTTGTTAATGTCCAAGCAAGTCATTGTACCAAAAAGATATCACATCTATTAAATTTTTGACCCAAACTATTTTCAGTGCCAAGGAAACTGGCACAGCTCCGAAGATCCTTGGGAAGCTATCTGTAACTTACATCTCAACTACCGACTCGAACAGGGATGGCAGGATGCTTCATGGCCTGTAATGAGATGTACAACGATGGGTCTTATATAATCTTTGAGATAATTCACTGAAAACCTTTAATCTGAATCTAATCTAGCCTCCACATCTACCTTTCAACTTACAGGAAATTCTGCGCCAAAAGGAAACAAGACTCATAGAGGAAACAGGTCACAACTTCCTCATAAGAAATGGTGCACAACCATTTCTTGCGGCACCATGGAACGGCTACTTCAGAACAGAAGAGACAAAGACCCAATGCCATATCAGTTTGTTGATTTCGAGTCTGGTAAATGGGAGACCAAGCCAAGAAGTGAGGTTACGCTGTGGAGGGGTAACTCAGTGGCAGAATGACCACGCACCCAGAAAGGCAGGGAGTATCATAACAGCAGAAAGGACATTTTAGTCTTTGGAAGTAGGCTGCTCATTTCTCTCAGTTCAAATTCTGAAGTGCTAGGTTTCATGACCTTTTTTTTTAATATCACTTCCTCTGGAAATTGCTCTATTTTTATTTTCAATTGATTGCTTGAATATGAATGATTCTCCATTGTGTATTTTTACATCTAACCTCTCACCTGAATGTCATTAAATTCTAAAGTCATCTTGGTCAGTGACCAGCTGGAAAACTTCACTCAAAAATTTAATTTGTTCCTTATTTTCATTATCTGTAATGTGGGAGTGACACAACTGGCTGATCTGTCTCATGGGTTTATTCTAATAAATTAATGAGGAAATACATAAAACATTGTAATGGCATTGTAATAATTGAAGTAACATACTCAATTTATTTAGTGGTCCAACAGACAAAGGGATGCAAAAACAAACTACACAGCCAAAATTTATGTACATAGTAATGTCTGTCTCCATGTATTTCTATAAAATCTTCCTTCATAATTTCATGCATGTATTTATTGTCTTTTGATCACAATCCCCTCACATTACTTTCTCTTATACTTCTGTCTCTTCCACAGTTCCATTGCACTTTAACACTTCTGAATGCTTTAAATTGTTTTTTCTTCTTTGTAGTAAATTTAGTTATCAAAATTAAAAGGCATAAGGAAGACAGTTTTCAAGAGAGTAGTACAGAGCTATGGAAAACAGCATGCCCTGTATGATGGAATACTTCAGAGTTTAGAATCATCACAGCTTACAGAGCATCCTATAAATCAGAAGCAAAGGGCTGAGGGGGTAGCTCAGCGGCAGAGTTACCCAGTAGTTTTGAGGTTCTTGGTTCAGTCATTACAACCACAAACAAGCAACGCAAAACAATGGCAACTCCAAACGCAAGCAACAAAGAACAAATTAATAAGAGGAGAACCATTTCTCAGGTCAGTCGCTTGAAACTTAAAACAACAATCTGTCATAGATTATGTGCATGAAAAAAAAAATCCTCAGCAGCAGTAACAACAATAACTAACATATCAGAGGATAGTAATAAAGTTAATTGAAATGGGGTCTTGGAGATAATGGGTCCAGTGCTTGCTGGGAAGGCATGAGAACCTGCATTCAGATACAGTATCCTTCTGGGAATCAAAGGAATGCCTGAGATTCCAGACTTTCAGGTATTTGCCAAGCTTTGGAAATTTTGTTTTCTTTTCAGCGTGTTATTTTTGATATCTTTGCCTTTCTCTGGCTGCCATTGCAAATCAAGTCTGCATTTGCATCTTCCTAGCTTAAGAGGCAATTCTTCCTAGAAGAAGGACAATAAAATGTGGGAATATCTGCTTATCCCTAACAACTCTGAGCACGAAAACCATAAGGATCCAAGATGCTAGGTGAGACAGAAGGAGTCAGAGTGAGGATAAGATTTTTATGCCATTTATGTTCTCTTTTGGTGATTTGTTGTACAAGCATAGAAGGATGTCACTTGAGAAATTCAAGGATGATTGATTTACAAAATAGTGGGGTTTTTTTTATGATTTTTAACTGAACTAGATTGAGTGCAGCTCTTAACTTATATTCAAACAAAAATGTCTACAGTGTGTTTTTTTTTTTAAACCTGTGTATCAGTTCAATAGGAACTTGGTACTGGAGTTTCAAGATCTCACTAACATTTTACCTCATACACTATTCTCTTTCTTTTGTCTATGGGAACTCTGTGAAAATGAACCAAAATTAATTGCTTTTCCCTGAAAGCATCGATGCGAAGTATTTGATGAAGACTTTAAGGTGGAACATCTGTTTTACTATGTATCGTGATATACCATCTAAAACGGAATATTCAGACACAGTGTTTAAAGGTATTTCAGCCACCATAGATCTTACTCTAGTAAGTTCCTGTAATTCCTCTATTCAACTTAATCCCTTCCCCTTCACATGAAAAACATTTACCTCTCTCTGAACTCTTTTCATTGTAGCCCTCATGAATGTGTTTGCAAAACTGCCAGAAAGGGGAGGACTAAACATTTAGTATCAGAAAATAATTAAAATTTACACACACACACACACACACACTCACACACCATTATTCCCCTAGTGGCACAAACTTACAATATAGCAATGACCTCAATAATTCTTTTTTAAAAGCATAGTTTTTCCATTTTATTATAATGACTGACTTCTGTTCTCAAAATACATAAGCCACAATCCCATGGGGAATAGCAGCAACCCCACAGAAGTGGGCTGTAAGTGGATTGGGGTGCAGGGAGGAGGGAAATGATGGCACAAATACATGCTGTGTCCATACAAAGCATATTCTTTAAAAAAAGTATGCCTCATCTTAAATGATAGGCTCATTATTACCAATACTTTCCTAAAATTTGGGAAAGAATGTGTCTTCCTTGTGTCCGTACAGTCTAGGCATGAGGAGGACTTGCTCACTTTCCAATACTTTTCACTCTGAATATGTTTAAATGTTTAGAAAACCAAACCATGGCAATGATATCTCAGAGGAGATCTGTGAGAAGTTGAGGTCATTTCTGCCAGGACTTCAACTACATGATGATTCTTGACAGGACCACTTCTGGAAAGCATTGTGGACGTTAATTCTGGTTCCTATAAACTCTGAGGTGGAGGAAGTGATAATAAGCATGCAAACCACTAGAAAAGCAGTAATGAGTGGAAATTGATTCTCAGTAGTCAGAAAGTGGAGTCACTCTGAGACGATGTGTTATAAATTCTTTAGCTTTTGCAAACACAAAGAAAAAGTGCTGTTAAGTAACAGGCGTGTTTTAAGTTAAATTTGATAGAGTTGATAAAATCAGGTTGTGCAGGAGGTTTGGCACAAGAGAATAGTCACTGAAATTCAAATATCAAATAAATCCGTAAAATCTAAGCATGTTAGCTACAGGTCATGACTCCTTAGTACACAAGGAGTGACTTGATGTATCTCTGAACAAAACATTATACAGTGAGATAGAAAGCTACATAAATCCTGGTTTTGCAGAAAGTATATTTATGTGTATGTGTGTTCCTAATGTCACGATTCTTTTTAATTCAGCAGTATAAATAATCATTGCTATTAAGGTCTTGCAAAGTGGTAAAGGTTGAATCAATTCAGACTGCTGAGCAGCCCCAAAGACATTCCCCATGATGCAGCTTTACCTTATCATACAATAAATGTGAATGCCTAGGGGCACCAAAGCCAACAATGGACCCTCAATACACACAGGAAGAGTAAATACAAAGTTCAGAAATTGTTTCCATGAATATTTATTTGGTTTTAAGGAGAATCCTATTTCTTATTTTTTATGGAAGATTTAAAAAATAATAAATTTCCATACAACACAGAAAACATGTGCACTGAAATTTATATGGCTAAGTAAGATCTCAGGTCAACCTCACATGCTAACACATATGCCTAAATAGAAATGTTTCCCAGAACACTATATTAAAAGTTAATTTGCCAGATGAAAAGATTGTGAGGCTACTAAAATAATCAATGTTAAGATCCAGATCTTAATTATAAGAAGCAGGTAACTGGGTCAGAGCATTGAAATGTTACTTCATGACCCTGTTGGCTCTATGTTTCCCTGACACCATAAGCCAAGCTCTTTTTTTCCACAACATGGTTCCCTATGATAATCTTACCTTGCCACAAGTTTATAAATGACAGTCAGTTGACTGTGGCCTGATACCATGAGTTATAACAAATCGTTCTGCCTCTAAGTTGAAGAGGAGAAAATAGAGATAAAACATAGCAAATACGCTTAGATATATATTTGATATATGATGATATGGTTAATTTAGAGTTGGGTAGCATTACATGGCAGGGAAAATATTGTTCAAAGCAGGAAGAAGAAAAGCAGCCATAAACATAAATCTACACAATTTATTTCTTGAGAAAAAGTGAAACATGGGAATTAGCCGATGGGTTCCCTAAGTGAATAAAATGTGTAATATTGTCACAGGTTTTAGAATGAAATTTTCTGGAATTTTATTGTCTTCAATTGGAAGTAAAATGTGGCAGCATTTTTGCCTCCCACAAACAATATTTTATAACCCTGTCTCTACTGTGGAAATTATAAGTGTATAAAAATATCCCTCAGAATGTTCACATAGTCTTACAAATTCAAAATTCTGAGAGATTTACATGCAGTGCTTATGGAGTAACTAATCTTGGTACTGGAGAATTAGAGTAAATACTTAAAAAAACTGGAATTATTAGCAGAGTATCAGAAATTTCTTAAAACCAACCTTAGAATTCATTATAGAAGTGTTTAGAGTATTAAATGGCCCTGATACACAGAGCTTTATTAAGTGTAAGTTCAGTGGAAATTAAGTGAAAATATAAGCTTATAGTCAATTATTAATAGTCACAGTTTATAGAACAGTGTTGATGTATCCTGACTTATCTACAATGGAAGAGAACACTCATCATTGACCTAACTCTGTACTCTCCATTTCTGGCTTTATGTTTGTGTCATTAACTCTTCTTTCTCAGTCATTTTCTCTAGAATCACTTTCCAGAAACAATGGAACTGATCAATCTACATCTTTATTATAAGCAATTGAAACTACCCACAGACAACAGTGACTCTTCCAAGACAAATGAACCACGAAGAAAACAGTCGTCAATGTTGGCAAGAATATACCAGACAGCAGAAATAGTCATTTAATGGAATTTGATTACTCCCCTCCAGTGTGGAAAATACCAACTTCTTTGCACAACTTTGGGAAACACTGCTGAGATAAGCGATCAGACCACACTTTGTCCAAGCCCACTCAGTCATGCACAGCTCATGCTCCTGACCCAATTCTCTCTTTATTTCAACCTAAAGTTCCTGTCAGTGCTCTGACTATGGCCTTGAGGTACCTGAATGCCTGTTTCTTTCCTCTTCTCAATGTGACCATACTGATTATTATTTTTTCTTGAGAAGACTAGGTTTATTTCTTAAATTAAACGAAAAGACTAAGACACTAAAGAAAGAACTTTTAACACCATTTTTTTAAAAAGAATGTTGTAGAGCTGCCTAAGATCTATTTGGCTAATGATGTATAAAATTGTAGGATTATAGAGTTCAAGGGATGAAGTGGAGGTAAATGCATCTTTAATGATTGTGACAGTGTTTTGTACTGTTTAAAGTTTATGAACATGTGTAATTGCCCTCCTCACCCTCTAAATGGGCAAAGACTGGTGGCCATCCATTACAGATTTGAAACCATAATATCAATAGGCAATCCATCTCAAAGGGGACGTTATGTACTCAAAAAGGCAATTAGCATGCACGAAGCATAACAGTTGCATATATCTACATCTAATTTGACGATGTATTTTTAGTCCAGTTAATACAGTCTATGTGCTCTTTTTATATTTCTGAAACAAAAAAGAATATCAGAGTCTGAGTTTGGCAGTGCTTGTCAGTGTTCTTAGCACATTGAATGAAACTGTCTCATAAAAGTAAATAACAGGGCTGGAGAGATGGCTTAGCGGTTAAGGCGCCTGCATCCTAAGCCTAAGAATGCTCGTTCCAATCTCCAGGTCCCATGTTTAGCCAGATGCAAAGTGACGCAAGGGCGCAATGCCGCACTTGACCACAAGGGGGGGGCACACATCTGAATTTTGTTCGCAGCAGCTAAGAGGCTGCTGGCACACCCATCTCTATCTGTCTTCCTCTCCCTCTCTCTCTGTCTCTCTGTGTCTCTCTCCAAAAAAAAGGTAAATAACATAAATATTCTCAGAGCTAGCATTCCTTATTTTATTTCATATTTATATTCTAGAGTTATTACCATATTAATAGCTTTAAAATTGATCTAAAGTTTGAGTACTATATCTTCTTCAATGCTCTGTATAAAATTAGTTTACATATTTTGCTCTAATTATCTGAGTAATGATCCATGGTCGAGTTTTTGCTGGGTTTTGATATGATACAGACATTATCAAACTAACAAATTAGTCTCATTTTGTCTTTTATGTTGAAAATATTTTGTTGGATCATATCATCCCTCTTTTCCATTGAAATTATTTACATAAATTTTAAATTATTTTAATTTTAATATTTTTCTAATAATTAATTGAGACAACTAGTAGATACTTTAAAAATCCACTGCAGAATATGATAAAAGAACTGTTTGCATTATACAAGTAAATCAATTGCATATGAATAAAAAATCTACCTGATTGCTCTCGAAAGAAAGCAAGCTTTCTTCAAATATAAAGTGAAACATAATCTATTATACCTGAAGCCCAGTGAGGACATTTTAAATGAACCTTCCTTCTTCCCTCCTTCCTTCCCTCCTTCCTTCCCTTCCTTCCTTCTTTCCTACATCACTCCCTCCCTCCATCCTTCTTTTCTTACAGTACTTCATTATGTATCCCAGGCTGGCTTTGAACTCTCAATCCTTGGGACTATTCAGCAGTAACCTTTAACTCCCCACAAAAATACATATGCATAATTTTTCAATCACTATAAATACTCTTTTTCCTTGGGTGTCTGGCAACTCCACTAACCATTAAATTTTGTTTTTCATCAACTGAAAAGTTAAGCATACTACTGGTAATATTTAACATGCATTTATAACTGTTATATCCACTGACATTTATTATTTAATCCAATCCTAACAGAATCTTGAAGTAGATTTAATTAATCTCATTTACGGGAAGAAAAACTGGGCTCCAATCGTAAGAATAATTTGACCTCATATAAGACCTCAAATAGATTGTTTACACAGAACTTCCTTTGAGGATGATAAAGATGTATTTACACAGCACCAATAGTGTATTGAGTACATACAACTTAGCAAATGGACATGGGGAGATTTTATTCTATGTGAATTTTAGCAGAATTATAAAAGGAAAGGAGTTTCCAGGTAGTTATTAAAGTGGTCTTGTTATTGTTGAGCAAATAGATAGTTCTGTTCCATGTCAAATTGAAATGAAATGAAGATTGACTACTGAGCAAAAATAAAAAAAAACTCATCTCAAGAAATTTTTGAAAAGCTCTTGATATTAAATAGTCATAAAAATAAACAATGTACATTATGGATCATGATTTTGTAATCAATAAAGCCAGAGCGAACAGAATGTCGCAAACAAATTTCGTGTTGTCACAATAACCAGGCATAATTAAGAATACTAACCTTGGGTCAGTCTTGATGAATTTAGTTTCTATTACTGAACCCATGTCAGCAAACAATTTCTCAATTTACTATTTATTTCACTGCATTCTATTGTAACATCAGGAGTGCATGTTAATATAACTCTTAGTCTTAATGTAATTTTGAAATGCTATTAATGCTAGCTGGTGTGGATCATCTGTGCTAATTCCAGATGAGAAGTGATATTTACTTGGTCTAATCACATTTCTTCTGGGATGAGTTTAGCTATAAATGAAGAAAAGTTGAGGTTACTGACTCCTTCACAGGGTCCCTCAGCTCCTTACTCTCTTTGCATGCCCTTCTCAGAATGTAGCAGAATGTTTGTTGACATATATTTCTAGCAGGCTGAGGATTGAAGAGGGGAGAGAAGGTTGCCTACAAAGTGGAAATCATAAAGAATTTTGTGCAGGAGACTTAATAATTGAAAAGGTAATCTACATTTTCAGATGTTTGACAATAAGGAAGGGGACAAAAGAGTGAAGAGATACTCTGTTTAGAGCTGCATTTCTTTAAAAGGTGTGATAATAATGAAAAAAAAAATATATTCTGAATTGGAAAAAAAATTCATAAAGAATGACACAATTTCCATGAAATCCAGTTCCAAATGATTTTTCTCAGTGCACAGTTAAATATTTCTCTCTTTTATTTTTACAGGCCATATGTTGTTTCTTAGTAAATTTGTCATTTGCATTTATTTTAGATTTGCTAAATTCCCTTGGAGAAATGAAGTTATATCCATGCAAATACAATAGTGAATAAGTTTACCTATACACAGATATTTAGCATTTCCTATGGAGAATTAGTATACAGATCTTGGTAACATTGTTGTAAAATTAATACTCCACATGCTAAAAAAACAAGTCTCAAAATAATTAAACTGAATTCTACATGCTCTTCTGACTTTTAGTTGCTTCTACCAAATTTTAAAAGTGTGAGCAGAAGATACTATTAATTGATCCAAGTAAACAACTACAGATTTTCCCAAATTTGAGTGGGATAGACTTCTTTCTTCTTTCTCTTCTTTTTCTACTTCTTTTGTTTTTTCATAAAACATCACACTTCAAAAATTAGTGCTTAAGCCTTGGGGGTATAAGCCTGCTCATGTCTGACTAAATGTATATTATTCCCACCAAGCTGCCTTAGGGACACTACACTAAATGTTCATGTTCACATATTAACACTACTCTCACTTCTGGCTAGAGAAGCTTCTCTTTTCAGATGGTGATGACCACTGGGATCACCCAAAAGGCAACATAGTGCTGAGAAGAAGGGATGGAGGAGTGCCCAGCACTGAAACACCTCTGTCACACCCTCCAATGGCTGGGACCATTGTGGAAGAGGGGGTGGATAGAATGGAAGAGCCAAAGGAAGGATATGACCTCTTACAACGCAACTGCCCAAACAGAAATTGGCCTCAATATCCATGATCTTGCAGTGCCTAGCAATACCTTTGCAAGACCCTCAAAATAGAAGAGAAAGATGATGTCATCAAATTAAAAGAGAGACCAATGGAGAGAGGGAGGGGATATGATGGAGACTGGAGTTCTAAAGTAGAATGGGGGAGGGGAGGGAAATATCAGGTGGGGTTTTTTGGTATGTAAGAATAAAAGTCAATAAAAAAAATAGTGCTTAAGGTTGGGGTGATGGCTCAGTGGGTAAAGTGCACGCTGTGCATGTATGAGGATGAGATTTGGGAACTACCCCCCCCCATATAGATGCTGGGTAGATGCAGTGGGTCTATCTGTAACCCAGTGTTCAGGAAGTAGACAGAGGATCTCAGGAGCAAGCTGGCTGTCTAGACTAGAGGAATCAGTGAGCTCTGACACTAAGTGAAAGACCCTGTATTTAGCAAATAAGGTGGAGATGGATTTAAAAAGACACTTTTTATTCATCTCCGGCCACCACAAACGCATGCGCGTGTGGACACACACACTGCACACACACGTGCCCACATGCATGTGAGCATGCATAAATACTTACTGATATAAAAAAAAAAAAAACAGACAAACAACAACAGTAGTACTATGCCCACCAAACTTCCCTTTAAACCATTACGTTTATGCCCATAGATTAATGCTACTCTCACTTTTTGTTAGAGAAGCTTCTCTTTTCAGATAACCACTGGTGTGACTCAAATTGGCTAAAGTTGAGAAGACATGACAGTGGAGTGTTCCAACACGGAGACATCTCTATCACACCTTCCAAGGCTCAAGGATCATTTCATAGGAAAAGGTAAAAAGAATGTAAGAGCCAAAGGAAGGGGAGGACTGCTTACAATGCTATCATCCAAATACAAAGTAGTCTTACTATTTATGACCTCACAGTGGCTGACTACAGAAGACCAGCATAATATGAAAAAAAAAAATAACATCAAGATAGAAGAGAGATAGTTTGAAAGAAGAGGTTCAGTGAAGGGGAGGTTTTGGAGGGGGGAAAGAGGAAGTGGTGGGGGGGATTATGATCAGGGAATGTTGTCTATCTTGATTGAAATTGTCAATAAAATGTTAAAAACATTTCTTGGGGATGGCTGAATAGATATTTGAGTTTAGAAAAAAACAAAAACAAGCATATATATCTTACTACATAGCAAATGCCAGGCGACTTCTTGGATAGGAGGACTATGCTGTACTTCCAATTTGAAATTTTCCCCAAGAAGCAAGTGTTGAAACCTTATGCCCCTGCTGCTGCAATGGGGAGTTGGTAGGAATATTAAGATGTTAGCAGACTGTGAGATATTCCTATCACTGGAGGCATGCCCTTGACTCACTCTTTCTCCTTTGCCCTCTCCTACTCTCTCCCTTTCAAATATTTTAGATGTTATATTCTACCATTCATTCCTCAACATTATTTGCTATACCCCATCATAGGCCCCAAACCTGCAGGACCATAGACACACATTACAACTTCCAAGCATATGAGCCAAATAAATCCCCCCCTTTACAAATATTTATTTATTTATTTATTTATTTATTTATTTATTTATTTATTTATTTAAGAGGAGAGAGAGAGAGAGAGAGAGAGAGAGAGAGAGAGAAAGAGCATGGGCATGCCAGTGCCTCTATCCATTGCTAATGAAATCCAAATGCATGTGCCACCTTGTACATCTGGCTTAACGTGGGTACTGGGGAAGAGAAACTCAGTCCTTAGACTTTGCAGGCAAGTGCCTTAAGTGCTAAACCATGTCTCCAGCCCAACTTTTAACTTTTTCCCCTTCTAAGTGGATTATCTCAAATATTTTGCTGAAGTAACAGACCATTATTATACCCCAAAGTGGGAAATAATAGTTTTTCATCTAGGTCCCTAAGTATTATTCTCTGCTTTGGAACGTATTAAGGAAAGAAATAAAACAGCTCAAAATAATTTACAGATTTTTTTTCAAACTCCTCTTCAAGTTGCACCTATTGTTGTTTCTGTGTGGTTATGGTAAAATATAGGTAATTTGTAGTATATGTTTACATAAGCCATCATTGTTAATTAGAAATCCTCACAAGACCAACAAGATGTTTTTTGTTCTAATCAGTTGTTTAAGGCTCCTGGCAAAATTCAAAACTCTCTTCATCCTTTCAGTGTTACAGTGGATTAGTCTCCAGTCAGGTGAATGACAAATGATTAGATCTGAATGTTAAATAGAAAGAGAGAGATCCCCTCAGGACAACTGTTATTTTAGTTCCTTGTGATAATTTACAAAAGAACATTAGGTAGTTCCGGTTGCCTGCTCCAAACTATTACAATTCAAAGCCTCCTTCCTGAATAAAAAGTTTAAAAGCAACAACAAAAATAAAAGAAAGTCTTGTTCCTAGCAGTAATTGCTGGTGACATAACAAAGCTTTGAATTGCTCTTTGTAAATTTCCATGTTTTGCATTTTAAATGCTATTGAACAAGGTTTGAATCAATGTATTGTACCCAATGCCTGGCTAGGATGGATGATATTTCTGAATGTGTCACTTTGAATAGTATTGACCATTACCTTTTTAAATGAATTCTAATTAATTGCACAAAAGCATCACCAAAATACAGTTATAATTTGTCTTCAACAGCATTAACATAATGTAACAATGGTAAGTAGATTCAAATAACCTATTATTCCACTCATTGAGTAGATAAATGTAGTTAGGTGAAGAAAAGTTGTTAGCATTGAAATTGGATATCACTGAAAAATAGAACTATGCATGTACATGAGTAACCAAACACTGTCACTTTGCTGAGTCAATGCAATACAAACAGACAGAAATAATGCTGAAGATTATCTGTACCCTGCGATCAGTTCTCAAGCCTATGTACACAGGTCCTGGCCCTGACAGACAGGAAGAGCTCAGAAGATAAGTTTTCTGGTTCCTTGGCCATACTTTTCCTTTCTTTACAGTACCACTAATAAAATCTTATATATAACGTTCATTTCTCATCTAAAAAAGAGCATGTTTCTTGCCTTCTGACGTTCCTAATGTATAGATTAAGGATATAGGGTTGGAGCAGACCTGTACAGTGTCTAAAATTCACACAGACAGAAATAAAATTGAGTCTTCTAGAAATCTTACAATGAAATGCTAGGCCTCATTCCAATTCACTCACTCTAGCTAGAAAAGACCTAAACAAGGCATCTTGTTTCTCAAAGTATTTTAATTATGTAAATATGTTCCCTCTGCAGGTGCCCCATTGACTGATGATCTAGCTGAGCTCCATTGCAGATCTGAGGAGGCACCGACCAGTGCTGAAGCTGAGCAGATTCTGTAGAGAGCCACTTACATCGCTCACAAAACTCACGTGGATGAGTTAGTGTGGGCAACACATTTCTTTAGTTAAATCACAAAGCAAAAGATGTACAATAGAATTTTTTTTCGACATTCTGTAACTAATACATATGTGGACAAATTTGCAGGCAGTGTTGCAAATGCTGTGTGCTTATTGACATGACTAATACAGGCAGAACTTACACACTGTTTCTGCTACTATCAGACTCCCTTCACTTGGGCCCACAATGAACCTAAAAACAGGATAAAACTGGTATCTCTGCCTTCATTTTCTATCTTTCTCCTTCACTTTGCATCCCGGACTGCCTGGGTACGTAGGCAACCCAACCTCACAGTGTCTGTAGAAAACCTAATGATAAACTGGGCGTGGTGGCGCACGCCTTTAATCCCAGCACTGGGGAGGCAGAGGTAGGAGGATCACTGAGAGTTGGAGGCCACCCTGAGACTACATAGTTAATTCCAGGTTAGCCTGGATCAGAGTGACACCCTACCTCGAAAAACAAAACAACAACAACAACAACAACAACAAAAGAAAACCTAATGATGCAGCACACTTCAGGAACTCCCACTAGGCACACCTTGCTTATCTTTACAATGGATTCTCAAACCATCACCACACCTTAAGACCGGCCCCCCAGTGACATTGCCTCTAGCAAGGTGATTGCAGATGTAAACTATAAACTAATAAAACACTGAATATGTTGGGGGCCATATATTCAAACTACCACAATACCTAACCTCAATTATTCCTGATCCAGGCTGAAGAAACAGTGAGTATAGCTGAGACTTACCCTGTCAGTTTTTACCATACGCTGTTCTAGAGCCCCAAAGTTGTCTAACGGTCTCCAGCCACTGTTATCCTACACTGGAAATCTCCTTGGATGACAAAGAAAAGCATGACATCCCTCACTGCCAGAGCACTAGTCACCTCATGAGAAGGATTGTCACACCAACCAATAAGGAAGTCCTTGGACCATTTGCAAAACCAGACCTGAGCAGACCACTTGACCACAATTATGCATGCCTCGATCCCCTCCCCAGGTATTGTTCTATTTAAACATAACACTCAGCTCAGCATTGGAAAGATCAACTTGGGGTCAACGGACTCCTTTATTTGCTCCTGTTCCCAGTGTGCCGCAGGCGTTGCTCATCCTCTGCTTTCACCAGTGCCCAAGTCTTTAACTGGTGTCTGTGAGCAGCTTACGTAAACAGTAGGGTTAGTCTTGGGTGGTTACCGAAGCTGCGTCTTTGCTCCTAATACTCTGGCAACATATTTAGAACTTAATATTACTGTTCCCACGGACTGATAACTCAAACCATGGCAAACATGTACCTCCTTTCCACTCATACACAAACACACATGGAGATTTTCTGTTTCAAAGCCAATTCATGGTGGATTAATTTCATTTGACAGTGTAAGCTTACATATTCAAAGGGATCATTCAAAGGACAGTGACCAGGTTTTCCTCCCTTCAACATTCATCAGCATGCCTCTTCGTTTCAAGATTAATTCATAATCCCAAATGGCATCTTCAGCTCCAACGAACTATATATATATATACTTTTGAATCATTTTTCTTCCCCCCCTAAATTTTCTCCTACATTTGATTTCTACTTGATTCAGTCACTGCTTTGCTGTGCATTGTAACATAGGTTTAGGAGGATCTGGAAAACGCAGTCTTGTGGATGGTGCATTAGTGTATTAATGTACCAAAATATTGGATGAAATGGTTCTATTATTAAAGTGTTAATGAAAACTGCACATCATGATTTTAAGAGAATGTCACTTTTACATCTTGATAAAGTAAAAAACATGAGTATAGAAAAGACAATAATAAGTCCAGAAGAAAAAAATCATTTAGAGCAAGTGCTATGTAGATAACAAAACATTAGTGTGTGGGAAAAATGAGTTATCTCTAAGAAGGTAGTGTGCTAAGGGAGGCCAGCTAGAATGAAGACAGTCTGCCAGTTTATTCAAGTTCATAGACAAATGCAAGGCTTGACACAGAAACATCACTGCAAGTCAGCATAAAAAAGTTCCCAAGCAGCTTATTCATATCCTATTCACCTATCTACCACTTCTTTTGAAGAAAAGCTATAAATAGGGATAAAAGTGCATGCTTTTTAAAACATTAATCCATTCTCCTGTATGCTATGGTGATGCAAAATTTAGTTTGTCACTCTGGAGGGCCAAGCATACTACTAGATGGGTCCCCAGCAGGTTTTACTAAGTTGAGAACTATTCCAATTGTTCATGATCTGAAAGAACTAGTGGCTTGGTTCCTTGTATATATAAATATTGTTGGCAAGCAGGAAACCTAGTTCCTAGCTAATAAATAAATAATCCACAAACCTAGATGCCCTTGTATCTGTGAGGAATAGCAAAAACAAAAACAAAAACAAACAAAAACCCCTCTATATTACTGTTCTTCTGATAGCATCAAAGCTTCATCTTGTCATTAAGATTTAGGACTCCTCTTGCTTAGCCAGTACCCAGTAGTGCTTGCTTTATTCCTTTGGTATCTGTTGAAAAATGCATACAAAACTGCACATCTTTAATCCCAGTACTTGGGAGGCAAAGGTAGGAGAATTGCTGTGAGTTCAAGGCTGCCCTGAGACTACATAGTGAATTCCAGGTCAGACTGGGCTAGAGTGAAAACAAAACAAACAAACAAACAAACAAACAAACAAACAAACAAACACTGTCTATATAGCAAACAGAAGCCAGAAAATCAAGGCTAATCACATCTATATCCATGAAGTGCAAAGAGCCTACACAAATTAAAAAAAAAATTGTTTATTTTTATTTATTTATTTTCAAGTGACAGACCGACAGAGATTGAATGGGGCACACACACACACACACACACACACACACACACACACACACACAGAGAGAGAGAGAGAGAGAGAGAGAGAGAGAGAGAGAGAATGGGCACACCAGGACCTCCATCCACTGAAAACAAACTCTAGATGCATGTCTCCTTATGAATCTGGCTTATGTGGGGTACTGGGGAATTGAGCCTTGAACTGGGGTCCTTTGGCTTCACAGGCAAGCACTTAACCACTAAGCCATCTCTCCAGCCTGCCTACACAAATTTTGAAAGTAAGGGAATACGAAAGAGAGAATGGTACAATGGGAATTCAAACCCAAATACCTCCTAATATTTTCTTGCTATGAGGCCCTGCCTTAGGGTACTAAGTATAACTAATTTCAGAGCTAAGAGTACACATATTGAAAATAAATTTTATATTTATTAGACATTTGGAAAGCAGAGAAGAGCCTTTTAGAAACTGATTAAGATTTCAGAATACAGAGACATTATATACATAGTCGATGCTTCAGTTTCTGAACATGAGGTAGATTTTAAGCTTTAAGTTAATAAATTTTGAAATCTGGGGCTAAGGAGGTGGTTTCATGTTGAGTCCACTTGCTTGCTGTGAATATTCACATCTCCACCATCCACATTCAGCTGGACACAAAGTGGCACTTGCATCTATAACCCTAATGCAGGTGGAGTCAATTGAATCCCAAAGCTCAAGAGCCAGCAACGTTGGATATCAGAGTGGCAAAAACAGCAAAAGGTTCCCTGTTCCCAAACATGGTGGAAGGAAAGAAGAGCACAGACACCTCCAGAGAGTCCTCTGACTTCACATCAATTGATTGCCATGCATGACCCTGTGCACACACACACAATCTATGTATAATTATAAAATCCAAATCCCTAATGGAAAATATACTTGAGAAAAAATTTAAATCAAAAGCTGGAGCTGAGGATAACTTTTCTTTATCTATATCTGTCTATTGATTATCTATCTATGATTTATTATCATCTATGCAAGTCAAATACCACTTATTTGTGATGTTTGTGGACCCTACGGTCCTAGCACATGGATTATGTAGTGGAGTTTCAAGTTGCTTCGTTGGAAAATTTTATTTGAAGTAATGCATGTTTGAAGGCTGATAAATTATCCTTTTTGTTTTGTTTTTCTTCCTTAATTGAGTCTTATTTTGTGGTTAAACTGGTAACCCAGGCTGGCCACAAACTTGTCGACTTTCTGATTTATCCTTCTCAGTGTGAGTGTTGTAGGAATGTACCATCATGTTTAGCTTAAAACTGAAAAATTGTTAAATGTTTAAAAGTAGATTCTAAGATATTTGCTCTTTTGCCTCCATTTTCTAACTAAAACCACCTGACACATTGACACACCATTGGAAAGTAACAAAGATGCATCAGAAAAATATATCACAACTCCAGGGACGATGGAGGACAGATTATGATGACTCGAAAGAAAAGAAAATAAAAGCCTGACATGGTGCCACATGCCTTTAATCCCAGCCAAGGTAGGAGATTAGCTATGAGTCTGAGGCCAGCCAAAGACTACATGGTGAATTCCAGTTCAGCCTGGGCTAGAAAATAAAGCAAAGATAGAGATCAAGAAACTGATGGTGTTTTCATTCAGTGTGGAATGAAGAATCATGCTGTACGTGAACTCCAAAAGCAGTGTGATGCGAAGCTGAGCCACAGTGTATGGAAAACACAGAAAAACAGATGCCACACTCAAAGTAGGGTGACAAATCATTGTTTAATGCTTTCGGAGCATCCAAACAATACTAAATCTTTAGGCCATTACTGACAACAGGAAAAGCAAATTACAAATTGTCTCTTGAAAAACCATTTTTCCCTTGACATGAAATGTGTTTCTGAAACTGGTTTTGGAATACTTCTATCTTCCTTGTAGGTCTTAGTTTCTAAGAAAATTACTCTGTCCTGCCATGTTTCCTCTTTTAAAATTATCAGATTGATACTAGTTAACATGTTTATTTTCTTTTTATCTGTAGCTATATGTTTTTAATTATAGATACATAAAATCAAAATACCATGCAATAAATTTAAAATACACACACACACACACACACACACACAATGCACTACTGGAATACATATTTTATTCTAAAATGTTCAAAGTTAGGGGATTCAATTATAACTTACATATTTTATTTTTTAAATATTTTTATTTATTTATTCATTTATATGCAAGGAGAGAGAAACAGAGAGATAGAATGCTTGTGTAAAGGCCTCTAGCTGCTGCAAACAAACTCCAGCTGCATGCACCACTTTGTGCAGTTGGCTTTACATGGTTACTGGGGAAAGGAACAGTGGACCATCTCTGCAACCCTGATTTCTTTTTTGCTTTTTTTTTGGAGGGGGTTAGGATGTTGCTCTTGACCAGGGTGACATAGAACTCATTCTGTAGTCTCAGGCTGGTCTTGAACTCACGTGATCCTTCTACCTCTGCCTCCCAAGTGCTGGGATTAAAGGCATGCACAACTATGTCCATGTAATTTCTTTTAAATTACATATATTTTCATGATAAAGACCTATTTTGTCAAGAATTATTGCAAAAAATATAATTTAGCTGTATGTCATTCCATCTCTCTGCTCTATAGAGCCAAATATTTCATCATAATTTTCTACTTAGTGATTAATTTACTCATCTCCAATGGACATAGTAACTGCAATTCTACAAGCTCATATTTCTCATCAAAGTCATCAAGTGACCTGTGTGTAAAGTTAATGGTGCTTTCATATATTTCCATCTTTCATATCCTTTAGTGTTGATCAGAGCCAAGCACCTATTTGTCTTAGAAACACACTTCTTGTTTTACAATTCAATTATGCCTCTTTATACCGTTCTAATTTGGGACTCATAGGAGGATCCACCCACTTCCACCAGTCACTCAATGCTGACATGTCTCCAAATAACGTGCAAGACTTATCTCTCCTCTCTACATTTTACAGAAAATTTTGCCCACAGTTGTAATATTTACAAAATACCTTTTATATGTGGCTGTAGTCTCAACTTTTCTATGAAAAAATGTAAACTATTGCTTAGTAAGCATTTATTTACATGTTTATCATTTGTTCTTTACTGGCCTGCCCAACAGATCTGTAAATGGTTTAGACAACAATTAAAAATCAAATTTAGATACATCACTCTAGTTTTCCTTAAGTAAAGATCACAGTTCCTAAAAGAGCCTAATTTATTTATTTCTTTAGAACTGTTAACTGGTTACCACTCCAGGCCCTGGATTTTGTGACCTTTTGACCTTGTGTTATCTGATCTCAGAGTATTGTCATTACCTTAGCTCACAATGTACAGGCAACATTCCCTTTGTCCCCTGTGATGAACTAAGTGAAGAACATGAATATGAATGAAGGAGGAGGACAAAAAACTATCATCCATGTGGAAGAACAACTACAACCTAGAAAGAAGGCGGAGTTAAGTGGAACAGAGATGAGGAGGCAAGAGTAGTTAGCAAGAGCTGATTAGGATAATGATAAAAATACGTTACATGTATAAATTGTAATTATTTTGAAAAAACATAACTTGAATGAAGGAAAACCAGTGTTTAAGCCTTCAAGAGAATTAATATCTTACCTATAGACCTAAAATTTACTCTACTTTAAAATTTGATACTTTATATTCAATGAATTTAGTTTCATCACTCATTTTTTTTTTTGGATTTTCATGTGCATTTAAAGATTATGATATAGAAATGGAATGAGTTTACAGTACAAAATGGCTTAATCAAAATGTAAAAGAATAAATCAATCAAAGACCAACATTAAAGTATATTTACAGGGGCTTGAGAGATGGCTCAGCAGTTAAGGTGCTTACCTGCAAAGACCTGAATTTGATTCCCCCAGGACCCACGTAAGCCAAATGTACAAGATGGTGAATGTATCTGGAATTCATTTGCAGTGGCTATATGCCCTGGCATGCCCATTCTTTCACTCTATCTCTCTTTCTCTCTCTGCCTCTTTTACTCTCTCTCAAATAAATAAAATACTAAAAACATATATTTACAAAATTATGAAGTGGGTTTGATAATATTAGCCATTTAAACAGGAGAAGCACCTTAATGTCTCTTACTATTTTGAAATACAACTTCAGTAGCAATAACGTGTGCTAATGCTTGTTGAAAATATAAATAAATATGTGAGTGTACAAGAAAAAAGAAAGTGAAAAGCAATCATGAATCTCATTTCTTCTGTTTTGTGAGTTCTTCCCTCACTTGTACAGAGCCAGTAACTTCCAACTATGGGCCTCTTGTTTTCTGTTCATGTGTAAATACTGGATCATCCTGCCAATGACAACTTCTTCCTTTAATTGTGAAATATGCAAAGAAGTGGTGTTCATAAACCCAACTAGAGATCTGTTCCTTATGAAATTATTGTATTCATAAACAACATGTTTTAAAATGAAAAATAATGCTGTCAGGAAAATAATGCATTGTGTTAGGCATATTGTTTCTTTTTTTTTTTTTTTTTTTTGGAAAGAGAATAGTGAAGTTTGTCCTCCTGTCTTTGTAATATAACAAAGGAATCCTCATGTTGATCGTAAGAAATACAGAGTGTTTTTTCAAAGCATTTTTCATTAGATACCATACCAAACACAGACATATGGTTCTTCTCTGTGCTCAGTCACTTTGCAACTTCAGAAATACTTTTGTAATTGGGATGAGACCTCCTAGGACGACATCATATAAAGGGTTCCTATTATTGGAAATACTTAAACTATTGTGCCTCCATGTCCTCAGTGCTACTTTGTCTGGACTGAGACTGAGATGTTGCAAATTTCTGTTATCTCTCACTCCTTTCATGGACAGTGGGGTCTGGTGGGAATACATCTGTTGTCTCCTACCATGGGGATTTAATCTTCCTCAATGCTCCACTAAGCACTGGCATATTATTTATTCATTATAGAGACAGAGTCTAGGAAACAGAGACACATTTTAATAAAATATCATCTGTCTTGCTTCTTTCAGTAATGCGTTTTGGAGTTGGGTCTGAGGACTGTTGCTGTGCAGTGTACTATAAAGTCCAGTCAAAGGTGAAGAAAGAGAGAGGCAGCTGCTGGGTGTTTTGCAGCCTTTTGTCATGCTGCCAACCTTTCCTGACAAAGGAAGCACTCAAGTCCTCAGGGGCCTGGCAGAGAACAGATAACACACTGAAATTGGGTAATTTGAGGAACTTAATAAGGGAACTATTTAAAAGATTTGGGCAGAGAGTAAGGAAACCATGGGGAAGGGTAGTAAGCTGGCTGAGCAGATGTGCTCAGTGCCTTTTTTTTTTTTTCTCAAACTTTTTGAAGTCTGCTTGGGGATTATTTTTAAGCCATAGGAAGTCCATCAGGGGCAGGGTGCATGTAACCTTCTGGACAGAGCAAATAAGTTCACGCTGCAAGAGAAATGAAATAGGGGAGGGGGTTTGTGAAGAAGGAGCTAGGTAGGCTTCCAGACTTGACAGAGAAAACCTGAGGGTCATTCCACACAGACCCTGTGCTTTCCATCTGACTTCCCGTTGGCCACAGTTTGAATAAAATCACTTATATGTCATTCATTTTTTATATGTCAATTTTTGATTATTTTCCTACTCCCTTTTCCTAATATGTTATTCCCAGGTAAACTTGAGATTCTAAACCATAGCTCAGTTCTTTGTGGTGAATATGAAATTTTGATATATACTTAGGCTTCAATGGATAAGGAGAGAGAAAGAGAGAGAGCGAAAGAGAGAGGGAGAGAGATGTATTGTGATATACATAGCCTTCTTGTAGGAGACTATGGACAAAGACATATTTTACCTAAAGGAGAATCCATCAGGGGTGGACAGAGAGGGTTCCTCTCTTTATTTACAAGTTGCTCTGCATAGCTAACAGAAGAGAAATAGGGTGTGACGTGTCACAATGGGGACCCATACATATGCTCCAGCAGAGTCCTATTATCTCCTTCAGGACCAGAAAATGAGTATGACACCTGTCCAGGATAACACCTGGGCTCTAACTAGGCACTTCAATCTTAGCACTTGGGAGCATCATGATTTTAAGATCAGCTTATATTGAAGTGAGAGGCCCAAGTCACTCTTGTTTACATGGTGAAACCTTGACTGAAATTATTAGTACCAATAATAATATAGTTATTATTATATAGTTATTAATACTACTATATATATAATAATATAGTTATTAGTTTAAATAGATTTGAGTTTTTAAAACTAAGGATTCTTCTGTAACAGAACCTATTATATGCATATCATCAGCTTTCTTCAAGTCATATTTTGGAAATTGAAAATTAGAAATTCAGCACAAATGTTGTCATGTTATGGCTACTGTGATCCTGAGAAATATCCTGCCCTTTGCCTCAGACCCAGAATCTTGAGTTTGTTACTAATACAAATGAAACTGTAGCTAATTTGTTGTTTTGAAAGGAGGACACATTTCCTCACTTCCCTTTATTAATCCAGTTTGATAAGTTTGAAACTAAAATTGGAACGTAGAATGTCATATTCCAAAGGCTGATAACTGCTTTAGTATTCAGCACAATGTCAATAAAATAGATACCAGGGACAAAATAACTATGAGGCACACGCTGAATGACTTACTAGAAGAAAAGTCAGTGACCTCTTCTACTATTTTTTACTTCACAGTAAAAGAAATTTAGGGCTGGAGAGATGGCTTAGGGGTTAAGGCGCCTGCCTCCTAAACCTAAGAACGCTGGTTCCAATCTCCAGCGGTTCCAATCTCCAGGTCCCACGTTTAGCCAGATGCAAAGTGATGCAAGGGCGCAATGCCGCACTTGACCACAAGGGGGCGCACACATCTGGATTTTGTTCGCAGCGGCTGAGAGGCTGTTGGCGCACCTATCTCTATCTGTCTTCCTCTCCCTCTCTCTCTGTCTCTCTCTCTCGAAAGAAAGAAAGAAAGAAAGAAAGAAAGAAAGAAAGAAAGAAAGAAAAAGAAAGACAGAAAGAAAGAAATTTACTGTGTAATGCTGTGTGATATAATACAGCAATACAGCGCTGGTTAAGATTTGCCTAAAGTCATGCAGAGTTTTAATTCCTCTCAAGGGAGTTAGTTGATGGACATCTTTTACTTGAAACATCCATGGATACCTTCGACTTGAAGCCTTCTATACACATTGTTTTTAGTATTCTCTTTGGAATAGTCTCAAATGCCAGATTCTTGGGTTAAGAAATCATTTAATTATATACTACCCATCTGTACAGACAGGAAAATGGTTTATTTCTAATGTGGTAGAGACTCTACTTCCAATAAGCCAAAATATGTATTTCAATTAAATAAATAAAGACAAAAGTATGTGGGGAGATAAAATACTAAAACACAAGAGTCTCTGTGAACCAGATCACAAATAACCAAACGTTGAGATGAAAATACAGCCAATAGCTGTAGAATCCCCATAACTATGATCTCAACATAATTTATGGACATACTTCACAAGAAAAAAATTAATTCAAAATATTTTGAGACCAATATAGCTTAAAATGCTCAGCATGAAAAAAAAATATTCTGAGTCAACTTTTCTGTTCTCCATACCCTCATCCATCCCTAAAAAGACTGAAGCAATCCTATAAAGAAAAGGCAAGATAGCCGGAATATAGAAGCTATAAATTATGTGTTCAGCTTCACATTTCTGATTCAGTAATGGATCAGTGATGGGGCTGGTGAGGCAAGAGACCAGAGACACAAAATTAAATTAGATTTAATTTAAACTCGTTAAGGAGGACTGGAGAGATGGCTCAGCAGTGAAGGCACTTGTCTGTGAAGCCTAATGACTGGGATTTGATTTCCCAGTACCCATCTAAAGCGAGATGCCCAAAGTGGTGCATGCATCTGGAGATCCTTTGCAGTGGCTAGAGGCATTGGTGTGCCCATTCTCTCTATCTGTCACTCTCCTTCTATATCTCTCTGCTTGGAATAAATAAATAAATAAATAAATAAATAAATAAATAAATAAATAAATTTTAAAAGTATTCCCTTAATGAGCATTTTATAAAGCTTTCTCAGGACAAAAAAGGAATATAAGAACTTTTGCCCTGATGACTTAAAAAAAATTAATGACCTTTTTGGTTTTACCAAATAGCCACACTATATGCCTGAGAAGGGTCTGAGACAGTGGTTTGATCATTTAGCGTTCTTGTTTGTTAACATACAACCTAAACACCACAGAACCCAAGGCATCAACAAAATCCAACTTGTACCACAGTCATGCCAGACGTTTAGACACCCCTATTTCTATATTTCTTAATCTTTTTCTCCTCTTCCACGATACTATAGATATCTGGGCTCTTGATTTTCTTGAAATGTCATTGACTCAGTTCTGTGGGTAGCTTTGACTGCTCTAGGACCATGTTAACTCATAACAAGAAATCCATTAACAGTGTATTATATCACAATGGATACATATTTATGTATGAAAAATACATTTAACCCTCAAACTTCCTAAGAATTGTTGTAGAAAAGTGCTCTTAAGTGGCTGAAGAGATGGCTCAGTGGCTAAGGCACTTGCCTGCAAAGCCTAAGGACACAGGTTCAATTCCCCATTGCCTAAATAAAGCCAGAAGCACAAGGTGGCACATACATCTGGAATTCGTTTGCAGTGGCTAGTGTCAGGCACACCCATTCTCTCTCTCTCAAATAAATATGTAAATAAAATGTGTGTAAAATGTGTTTTTTAAATATCATTATAAAATACATTTGTAATTTTTTAAATTTTCATTTCAAATAGATTAAACTGTTTTTTAAATCATAATATGCTTAAAACCTGGAAGTTCAGGTGATATAATCTTCCTTTAGGACATTCTTACTTTATTTTAATTTAATGATTCAGTTAATAAAGTTACTGACTCCATATCTATGTTCTCAACATTGTTAATTATTAGGAATAGTAAATGTGTTTTCATCTTAAACAAGAGTGGTTATAAAAATGAAACCCACATTTAATTTTAAGAAACTTAACTTATGAAAGCCTTTATTTAAAAGCTCAATAAAGGCTCAATATCAGAAAAAGTATTAGAATTCAGTAATTGATCATTGTCTTAGGAACACATTTTTAGCTAATGATTTCATTCTATTCTCTCCTGAATCCCCTCTCTACCCTCATGAGATTTTACTATTATTTTCCTTTTATATAGGATAGAAGCAATTTCAAGTGATTAAGAAAATTGCTAAAAATAATATGGCTAAAAATAGTGGAACCACCTTAAACCAAAGTCTTTGTGAGTCCAAAGATGGCATATTTTTACAGATTAATGATACAAGAGGGAAAAACTTAACAAAAAATAAGATATATAAATGACTTAAAATCAGATAACAAGGAACTCAAAAAAAATCTTTCAAATTAACAGCAAAGAAACAAAGTTTATTGGATAAAAGGGAAAAAGGAACTTATGTTTACCTGAAAAAAATTTGTTATACACACACACACACACACACACACACACACACACACACATTTCCAAGACAAATTTGACATATGGAAATTTAATTAACTCTCAAGACTTTTTTAAAAAACTACATTTAATTTTAAGTATTAAAAGAAAAATTATGAAACAAACACCCCAAATAAGATCATAGAACCTCTTTTATTTATTTATTCATTTAATTATTTATTTATTTGACAGAAGCCCAACAGACTGGCTTTTTTTTTTTTTTTCTTTTTTGGTTTTTTGAGGTAGGGTTTCTCTCTAGCCCAGGCTGACCTAGAATTTACTATGTAGTCTCAGGGTGGCTTCAAACTCACAGTGATTCTCCTACCTCTGCCTCCCAAGTGCTGGGATTAAAGGCATGCATCACCATGTGCAGCTTCAGATTGGTTTTTTTATGAGAGAGAGAGAGAAAGAAAATTGGTTTGCCAGGGCCTCTAGCCACAGCAATCGAACTTGAGACACGTGTGCCACCTTGTGCTCATGTTCAACCTTGTTCACTTGTGTCACTGCACATCTGGCTTACCTGGGACCTGTAGATTTGAACATAGGTCCTTAGGCTCCACAGGCAAGCACCTTAACCGCTAAGCCATCTCTCCAGTTTGTGCATGTATATAACATATTTTACTAAATCCCCTTCAGTACTTTCTTTAGCTCCAGTTATTCCTGACAGTGGTGTGAGTAGATGCTTGAGTATTGAGAAAGAAAGTGACGGGAAGGAACCTGTTAGAGCTTTGTGCTTGCTCTTTACTACTTTTATTTATTTATTTATTTATTTATTTATTTATTTATTTATTTATTTATTTATTTTAAGGAGGAAAGAACCTAGGTCACACTGTACATATGTTAAAATTGTTCTTCATATGTACATATGATACTCTTACACATAATTTCACAAAACACTATTCTTTTAAAATTAAAAAAAAATCTTAGGTAATAAAAGCTTGAGATAATAGTATAACAAAGTTTAAAATACATTTAATTTCATGTTCTGTAAATGTGAAATACAATAACATGCAGTTGACTAATTTGACTAATTTTATTAGTATGAAATATTTTACTCATTTCTCATTTGATTTGACTTGTATCTGCCCAGCGAGATGACATGATATTTATATAATTACATTGAAAAATGAACATAACGTATGAAGAACATGACACCTATAAATGAGGCTTAATAAAAAGCAATTCTGCCAGGAATTGTGGCAAACAATCCCATCCCTTCATAGGCTGAGGCAGGAGGATCACAATTATGACGGCAGTCTGGTCTATAACAAGTTTCATGTAAGTCTGGGCTACATAGCAAGACCTTATCTCAGGAAAAAAGAAAAATGATATTGAAATATTTTTAGAGGAGATATGAAGGATAATGCATAGACTGAGATCTCCATCATTTAACAATAAGGAAGAATTAGTGATACTTCAGCTATTGGAAGGGGTGTATTCTGTTGGACTGGAATTAACCAAAAGACCATCTCTTCATCTACTGAGGCATCATTGTAGTTTTTTAATGTGAGGAAACTTGTCACATCATAATTCAAAATGTCTTAGAGCTAGTGTAAGTTGTTTCCTAATCAAGTCAAAGAGATAATTTAGTAAATTAAAAGCCGTGTGCATGACTTCACATACAAGTACTGGTTAGATGAGGAAGTGAAGTGTTTTCCAGTGAAAAGAGAGGGCTGGGCAGGAGGGATGGCTTAGTGGTTAAGGTGTTTGCTGGCAAAGCCAAAGGACCCAGATTCCATTCCCCACAACTCCATGTAAGCCAGATGCACAAGGTGGCACATGCATCTGGAGTTCGTTTGCAGTGGCTGGAGGCCCCAGTGCACCATCCTCTCTCTCTTTCTGTCTCAAATAAATAAAAATATTTTTAAAAACTGACAAATGAAAAGAGAGAACTGCTGCCTTTAACATGGGTGTGGTCTGCTGTTAAACAAGTCTACATATATCTGCTTAACAAGTTTTCATCTCTGGAGACTAATTCCCATGAAAATTAAGCTTGATTGGTTTCTATTTGAAAACAGAGATAATGTGATTTTTTTTGTATCTTGTGTCAATCCTTGACTTTCTGTTTGTCTTATTTGTTTTCCCCCTTGAGAAGTCATTAATTTTCACATCTTCCTTTCTTTGATGATTATATTAATTCTAAACTGTGTTGCACTGAAGTAACTCTTAGAACATATTTGATGCTAGAATTTTGTAAGTACAGTAGTTCAAGAATATTTATATAGTGTCTTCAATAAATATGCTTTCCAAATTTCTACATTTCTTCACTAAGTAGAATTTTAAGTTTTTCATAAGGTAGAGGTGTGTGTGTGTGTGTGTGTGTGTGTGTGTATGCACACATTTGTGTACATATAGCATGGCCTCTCCCATTTTTTCATTCAGTATTTTTACATTTTAATAAATATGTTAACAGTATTCTATAAGGAATCATTACTCAACTTGTTTATGATTATTTCATCTCTCTGCTTTCTCATTTTTTCCGTAATGGTTTCTCCTATCTATATAGAAAGAGAAATAAAATCAAAGAAGCTAATATTCAGAGAGGAAATCAGAGTTGCTACACAATGAATTGTTCTTCTATCAAAGAATCAGTATCATAGGCAAGAGAGAGAAAAGAAGAGGTATAAAAGAGAGTTTGGGAACTGGAGAGATTGCTCAGTGGTTAAAGTGCTTGCCTGCAAAGCCTAAGGAACAAGATCAATTCCCCAGTACTCATATAAGGCCAGATGCACAAGGTGGCACATGCATCTATAGTTTAATTGCAGTGGCTAGAGACCCCAAGGTGCCCATTCTCTACCACTCTCTCTCAAATAAATAAATAATCTAGAAAGTTAACATGGAAGAATGAAGGCTAAGAACGAGCACTTGATGTGAAGAGTACCAGCGGGGGAAAAAAGGTTTGCCTTGCGGTAAGGAATCCCTCCTAGACAACCCATTACCCACCAGCTCTAGGATTTATAATCCCCGCTGGACAGATGCTGTGGGATTTCAAGACCTTTTTAGATGCAGAGTAAAGGTACTCTTCTGACAGCAGATCTGACAGTGTCCTCATTATCCAGAGGCTGCTGTGAGAACCTACTATTGTTACAGCTTTAGCAGAGCCTTCCCTTCAGCCACTTTCAATTTTTGACTGACTTATATTTAACTTTCCTTCCTTCCTGTATAAGCTTTTATGACACAGAAATAACCACAGCACTCAACTTGCTTTTCTTTGAACAATTTCTTTTTTTAAAAAAATTATTTATTTTTATTTATTTGAGAGAGAGTAGGGGTGGGAGTGGAGGAGAGAATGACTGTGCTATGGCCTCTAGCGACTGCAAAGGAAGTTGAGGTGCATATGCCACCTTGTGCATCTGGCTTTATGTGAGTACTAGGGAATCACACTGGGTCATTAGGCTTCACAGGTAAGTGCCTTAACAGAAAGACTATCTCTTCAGTCCTCTTTGAACAATTTCTAGTAACTACTTAGTAGTATTGATGAAAATCTCATATATATTAAGACAAGGTCTTGGAAATTATTTTTCTGGCATTTTAAGTAATGAATCAATTCATCATAGCCGAACGATTATCTCAAGTCCTGCTACCTCCAGCTTAATGTTTCCACACAATACCAATCCATTATGTTACACAACTTTGTTTCTGTACATTTTGAGCTATTATAAAAGGCTCAGTGTTGCATAAGATTTGCATGTCTTATAACAGTATTTTATTGCTTATTATTTTTCATATGTATAAATAAATACACTGACACTGAGCCAGGTATTCTGTCACAACAATGAGAAAAATAAGTAACAGAACACATCTCATGACACATTTTCACAAAATCTGAAACCTCTTCACTCAATCCAGTAGCTCAACTCTAAATGTGATATTCCTTTTATCAAGCTCTCAATGAAAATGGGTGAGTGAATCCCCTTCCCTAGTTAGATTGCATTTCAAAGTAGGGTTGTTTCTTTACCTTGTTTTATAAATCTAAGGGAGCTGTCTACATATTTCACCTCAATTTGAACATTTATATTTTTGCATAAAATAGTAATCAGACAGAACCCAACTTAAAATGCTTCCATTAATGTTTTTTCAGTCTAATATCATGAGATTAAGTGATAAAATCAACATTGTTTCATAGAATATACAGACTACAGTGTATTTTCCCTTTCATATATTTTATTCAGAATTAGTCTTTAATGTTAACTATCAATTATGTGTATGTCATATCACAAATAAAAAACAGCTTTTAAAAAAATTTTATTTTATTTTTTTGAGAGAGACAGAGAGAAACAGAGAGAGAGGGAGAGGAAGACAGATAGAGATGGGAGCGCCAGTAGCCTCTCAACTGCTGTGAATGAAATCCAGATGCGTGCACCCCGTTGTGGTCAAGTGCAGCATTGCGCCCTTGCGTCAGTTTGCATCTGGCTAAACGTGGGACCTGGAGATTGGAACCGGTGTTCTTAGGTTTAGCAGGCAGGCGCCTTAACCGCTAAGCCATCTCTCCAGCCCCCCAAAACAGCTTTTAATTTGGTTTCCTTCTGTGAAATTTCTAGTGACTTTATAGTATAAATGACAACAATAACAGCAGCAACAACAACAAAGCCCTCACTATCAAGCAAGGTACAGTGGCTCATATGTATAATCCCAGGACTCAGGAGGCTGAGGTTGAAAGAATGCTGTGAGCTCCAAGTCATTTTGGGTTACATAGTGAGACTCAGTTTAGCCAGAGCTAGAGTGAGACCCTCCCTCAAACAACCAACCAACCTCACTATCTCAATCTCTTACTAATCTCATTATGTAGTTGGAAGAAAATTTGCTTTGATTTTTCATTGTCAAACTTCTTCCATGTTGGTAATATGGGGATGGTGACTTATGACCATAAGGTATTGTCTGCATGTTTTGTGTACTATGGTTTGTATTTTGACTTGTTCTCACATCTATAAGATATATATTATGTCTCCTGTGTGTATGTTTTATAGTAAATTCCAATGTAGTCATTGTTCTTATGTTTAGTATAAAATGCAGTAAGTTACACTGATTATACAACACTATAAAGAAATTTTGTTAGATAGTACAGCTAAATATAGCTTATGCAAGTGTGATGAACATGTTCAGAGGGGCTGCACTAATCTGTTCGGTTGGTTAATTATACTCAATGCATTTTAATATATGATGGATTTATTGCTATATAAGCCCATTATAAGGTGAATGGTTTCTGTATTTGACCTTCATAAAATATTTCTACAAAATCATTGTCCACAAATCCTGCTAATTTTCATTTAGTCAGAGAGGAATTTATCCACTGTGGTGGCCTTACTAAGAAAAAGTTGCTCTCAAGTTTTGTAATCATTCCCATCCCAGCCTTAAAAGCCATACAAGATGTCGTGGGTTCTCCTCTGAAAGTGATGTCTTCTTGTAAGGAAAACTGTCTAGCAGAGCCAACGTGGAAGCCACACATCGATGCAGGGATATTAAAGCTGAAAGCCACTTCACAAGCTCCATGTGAGAATATCTAAATGCTGTGTACTGTTATTTTAAGAATAGATAAAATGGTAGTAAAACCTATTTTAGCTGGCCTGTAAGACCAATAATAGATTTTAGCTTTATTATATGTTTTATAAGAACTGACGCTGAACCTAATCTAAAGAAGGAAGTCAACCCTAATTTCAGCAAGTACATGATTAAAAATAAGGTTATGAAAAGGCTGAAAATCATTTATATTAAATTATCTAGATCTGAGGAGATTTCCAGGCTGTTGGTTGCTTTGAAATTGCAGGCTCAGCAATATTTCCTGAGCAGCTCCTACAGCACACAACCAAATCACTTTACAAAAAGCATGAGGAACTGGAAACCACTTTGGATTTGACATTTTTGTTGAAACTTAATTGAAAAATTACAGAAGTGAAGATAATGTGGGGAAGCAGTGCGTGAAGTCGTCTGTTTCCTCAGTTTTATCCTGTAGCTCATCACCTTCTGTTGGCACTATATCTCCATGATTCCCCACCACCTGAGGTGTCGGGGGCAATGGAGATCCCATCGCAGTACATTATTAATTTAGAGTAATGAGGTTGACAGCAAGGAGGAATGACTCCTTCAGCATTTCACATTCATCTGTAGTCCACAGTGCTCTTGTTAGTGAGAACGTGACAGCTTGCTGCATTGTTTTCTCTACTCTTTATTTTCTGAAGTCCCAGGCTTCAGTAGAATATTTAAGATTAATTAGACATGGTTTAGCAAATTACATGAAGGAACAAAATGCTGTAAGATAAATATTCATCAAATGCCAAGCTTCATTCTGTTCAAACTTGGATAAGCTAGTGTAGCCATAGTCAGTGGAAAAATACCAATAGATATCAGAAAATTTGCTCATGTATGATAAAATGAAATGGATATTGACACAAATAAATTTGGTTGCTAAACATTGTTGAAATTATCTCTGAGTTAAACTATCACCAATGTAGCATAATATATTAGCCGCATTGATTCTTAATAAAAAGTTAAAAAATACTGCAATTTGACTATAATTTCCTGCCATAAGTTTCCTCATATTAATTCAGTGGGTAATCTGTACTTACATTCACAGTATGTACTATTCAAGAAAGCTGAAAAAAAAAATCCAAGTTGAATTTCAGTTTCCAGTGATCTCTGGAAATCCTAGATGTCAGAACTCAGCCAGTTTAGTAAGAATTTGTATTTTCATGAATGTTCATTTTATTATACTTCTCTCAACTTCTGTGCTCACTACTACCACCGCTGAAGACAGAATCACTTGCCATATTAAATAAAGAAAACTGCAGCTAAAAAAAAAGAACTTAATTAGTTCTCATAAGATCACAATGACATTAAGTATTAGGAGAATATCCAACTCAGGGTTTTGACTCCAAGCTCAGCATTCTTTTTCTAAAACTGTATGAAAATTAATTATGCTGTTTCAAGAAAATCTAATATATTTTTCATATCTGCTGTCCTAGAATAATTACTAGAAATTTATCAAGTTAAAATATGTCTTTTCCATGGTTAAGCTAAATCTTTATTTATGAATAACCTTCTAGGTTGTTAAAGAGGCAGTTTCAGTCCACCAGCTACGTAGCATGTGGGTAGATTGTCCATCTCTGTCCTGTCACTGGGCTCCTGAAGCCCGTCTCTGCAGAAACACATGGCTCACTTTGACCAATAGATTTTGATAATTTCAAGTAGATGAAGAGATGGCTCATGACTTTCAATCATAACATTTTTTTTCTTCCAGGAGATGCAACTTGTGCTAAACAAACTACACAAAGTGAAAGAAGGCAGAACAAATCACTTCTGAACCCAGCAGAGAAGAAATAAATATTTGTTGTTTGTGCTGCATGGCCACTGTGGGAGTTTTTATAGCACAACACTGCCCAAGTTCAGACACTGTTGATATTTAGGATATGAACAAATACTTCCCGTAAGACCACAAGCAAATAGAAATTTAAGCAGTGTCTTGATTATATACTTACAAGGAAATGATGGCCTCTTTTAGTTAAAATGCCTTTTCTTACCTAATTCTCAGAGTAAAGTTACCTTCTAGTCAGAGAAAAATATGCAACAGAGAAGGTAAAATTTGTATACGCTGGTTTCTTTTTAGAACATATAAATCTTTCATTTTTTAATAATGGTTCAATTGATGTGTGATTAGTTACACAAAAAGAATATATCCATTATAATGTTTGTGTGCACATGTTTATATATGTGCTGTTATGTGTGTAATATATAATATGTTTGCATATATTACATATGTGTGTATGCATATGTATGTATGTATGTATAATGTCTTTGTACTACTTTAGAATAAGCTGTATTTAAACTATAGTAAAGCATTTCAGAATCTCAAATAACCTAACATAGCACAAGCCAAGGTTCTCTGTTTGAGCTGGCAAGGTCAACCTCACGGGGTTTGTGATTCCACGGAAGCTCTCCCGGCAAACCTACAAGTGTGTGTCTCTGCCCATTCCACAGGTCTTTCTTTCTAAGTAATTCATATGCAAGGTAAAGTATCAAAAACAACAGTTTGGATGTAGTCTCCAAATACTGAACTCACTATTATATGTACCCATCGCAGCATGGGAAATACCGTCCTCATTTCTCTACTCATTGGTTTGTTTTATTACAGCAGTTATTCATATTATTGTATTATAATTTTAGTGTGGATTCTTCTAAATTTAGAGGTATTTTTTTTTGAGCAGGGGGATTTTGTATCGTGTTTATTTATTTTTACTTTTTATTTATTTATTTGAGAGCAATAGACAGAGAAAGAAGCAGACAGATAGTGAGAGAATGGGCACGCCAGGGCCTCCAGCCACTGCAAAAGAACTCCACATGCATCCACCTTGTGCATTCGGGTTACGTGGGTCCTGTGGAATCAAGCCTTGAACCAGGGTCCTTAGGCTTCACAGGCAAGTGCTTAACCACTAAGCCATCTCTCCAGGCCCAAGAGGTAGTTTTTTTTTTTTTTTTTTTTTTAATGTAGTAGTATCACTTTTATTTCAGGTAAACATTGAACCCTGATAAGTGGGGAATCATACTGCCATATTGTTGAAAAGCTGAAAGGCAGACTTTCTCTTTACTTGGCCATGATTTCATCATTTTCAGGGAGGTTTGTTTCCCAAAGCAAGCACAACTGGTCAGAATGAGTTTTCAAATAGAACCCCCATCCCTGTGGTCACAAAGTCTTATGTTTTGGATGTGGTTTATGTCTTCAAACAACCTCTGTCATGTTCTAAGTGTGCATTGCAAAATCGAGTGCAGGTTTCATATGGAATAGAGTCTGAGATACTGGGCTGTTTTTTGAGAGCTACTTTCCTGAACATAGCTGAGAAATTATATTTCAGCCAATGTATCTTTAGACATCATGAAAGTGTATTTCTTTCTCAGAAATATAGTGAAAGAAATAATAGTTAAGCTATATTTCTTTCCAAGAAACATAAAGCAGTATCATATTTTATTAGTGTGAAAAATAATTTCAGATTACAGTTATTCATCTTATAACACATTATGAAGGTTAATACAATGTATGCTATGAGGAATGTGTTAGTTTGAATGTATGGCCCTATATATTCAGGTGCTTTTGATTAAGAATTGAGCTTGTGGGCAGGAGAGATGGCTTAGTGGTTAAGTGCTTGCATGTGAAGCCTAGGGACCCAGGTACGAGGCTTGATTCTCCAGGACTCACGTAAGCCAGATGTAGAAGGTAGCACATGCATCTGGAGTTCGTTTGCAGAGGCTGGAAGCCCCGGTGGGCACATTCTCCCTCGCTCTCTGCTTCTTTCTCTCGAGGTCAATCACTCTCAAATAAATCAATAAACAAGAAATGAAAAGTTTTTTAAAAGAGAATTGAGCTTGTAACTTAAGTCTCCAGTAACTGTCTGGAGGAGATGTCGCTGGGGGCAGAACTTGGCATCCTAGGGTGTATTTGGGAGTGGATCTTGAGTCCAGCCCTAAGCTGTGGAAAGAGCAGTTTGAGTTCTGGCAGTTTCTGCTTGTGAGTGTTGGATTTTCTCTCTCTGCTATGTTGATGTAGAAGCGAATTAGCCAGCTGCTTCCACCATTGATGGAACTTCCTCTGGAAACTGTAAGCCTGAAATAAACCCTTTCCTACCATGAGGTCATTCTGGTTGGGTGTTTGTCCAGCAAAGAGAAAGGACTGCATCAAGGGGGTACCATACTATGTCATGAGATAATATATTCATAGACATAGACACACTTTCTTCAACTAAAACATTTTTTAATTTTTTTCATTTATTTATTATTTATGAGTGAATGAGAAAGAAGCAACTAAAGACAGAAAGAATGGGTGTGCCAAAGCCTTCAGCTATTGCAAACAAACTCCAGACATATGTGCCACCTTGTGCATCAGGCTCTACATGGGTACTAAGAAATTAAACTTGGGTCCTCAGGCTTTGCAGGCAAACGTCTTAACCTCTGAACCATCTCTCCAGCCCTCAACTAAAACATTTTTTAAATTAATTTATTTATTTGCAAGCAGAGAGAGAGAGAGAGAGAGGAGAGGCAGACAGAGAGAGAATGGGCACGTCAGGGCCTCTAGCCACTGCAAATGAACTCCAGTGCCCCTTGTGCATCTAGTTTACGTGGGTCCTGGAGAATTGAACCAGGATCCTTTGGCTTCGCAGGCAAATGCCTTAACCACTAAGCCATTTCTCCAGGCCCCAACTAAAACCTTTTAATGCAAATTCTCAAAACATGAACATTTACTTGCAATAAAAATCAAAGATTCATAAAAAATATCAGCAACAATGTTAACATTTTTGCATTTTTTTGTTATAGGAAATGTCTTGGCACACTCACATTTCTGGCTACACAAATCTACATTTCGTAAAAAGAAGGTAAATTTTTGCTTTTACAATCCTAGTAAACACCTCTTTACTTCTCCCTTTAACTTTGAACTTGAATATCCAACGACCTTTGAATATGTAGCTTGCAATTCCCTGGGTATAGTTTTTGACACTTAGGCTTGGGGGAATAAGAGGTTAGACATTATTTAATTCTAATAAATTTATGCAATTAAAGTCAAGGGTGTTTATAAAAACTCATACAATGTTTGAGAAAAGCAGTTTAAAACATGGAGCCAACTTGGCATTGAAGTTATTGCTGAAATCTCAGCCTCAGATGACCTGGGTTGATTCTCAATGTGGCCACTTTTAAGACCTAATTATTTGTCTATCTTTTACAGTTACTACGGGTTTTAATTATTTTACTGATTAAATGAGAATATTCATCTGATTAGATGCTTTCCTGTGACAGAATATCAGCTCACATATTGCATTTCCAATGTGTTTCAGTAATTACTGTAAGTAACATTCCTTTTTATCAATATGTGTAAATGTGTGTTACATCGAAGAGGAACACTAGATTGGGGCAGTATCTTCTGGCATTTCTCCTCAAGCATCACTATATATCCTGTACATTTAATGTGCTTTCTTTTCTGCTATCTTTTTCTTAATTTACCTCCCCCCTCTCTCTCTCTCTCTCTCTCTCTATATATATATATATATATATATATATATATATATTTTTTTGTTTGTTTGTTTGTTTGTTTTGTTTTTTTGAGGTAGAGTCTCACTCTAGCTCAGGCTGACATGGAATTCACTCTGTATTCTCAGGGTGGCCTCAAACTCACAGTGATCCTCCTACCTCTGCCTCCTGAGTGCTGGGATTAAGGGCGTGTACCACCATGTCCAACTAAATTACCTCATTTTTTTTTTTCCGAGGTAGGGTCTTACTCTGGCCCAGGCTGACCTGGAATTAACTATGTAGTCTCAGGGTGGCCTTGAACTCACAGCGATTCTCCTACCTCTGCCTCCTGAGTGCTGGGATTAAAGATGTGCACCACCACGCCCGGTTTACCTCATTTTTTAATTTAAACACTACCAAAAGTTATGATTTGTATTTCTTATATTCAAACTATGAAAACCCTAATAAAACAAATAATAAAAACAAAGTGTGATCATGTTTTTAAGAGTATTTCATAATATGTGTTCATTAGAGAATGTTTCATATCCACTTTCGGTCAGGAATATTTGTAGTACTAAACATTAAATAAAATAATTAATAGAAGTGTTTCCAAGGTCAGCATAAAGTGTCTTATTCACTAATTTTGTTCTGTAATTTTTAATTTTTTTTAAAAAAGTTTTTTGGAGGTAGGGTCTCACTCTAGTTCAGGCTGACCTGGAAATCACTATGTAGTCTCAGGGTGGCCTCGAACTCTCTGCGATCCTCCTACCTCTGCCTCCCGAGTGCTGGGATTGAAGGCGTGCGCCACCACACCCGGCTTTGTTCTGTAATTTTTACCCCAAGAAAAGTTACAGAGCCTGAGACTACCCAGCTGCCCAGTGCTTTATGTTTGCCAGAGCCCATCAATGTATGATGACCATATTCCTTGCTTGATGTTATCTGCATTTATACCCTCTCTTATTGATGAAATAACAGTTCCCAATATTATGATATGGACCATGAATTTGTGGTCACCTTACCTGTGCTAAATGGTGTGATAATTATAATGACAGGATATATAATGACATATTGCAAAATTGCTTAAACCAAACAGTTTAAGCAACAACTGTCTTCTTCATAGGTGAATTGTGTGACTGAGATAAGTAATTTTAAGTGAAAATATTATTGCAAGAAAGCACAGAAATATACTAAATACTATTTAATACAAAAATACTAAAACAAGTCATAGAATTAGGTCCATGAAAACCTTATTGAAATGTATTCACATTTGTGTGTGTGTGTGTGTGTGTGTGTGTAGTATATGTAGTGGTGTGTGTGTGTGTGTGTGTGTGTGTGTGTGTGTGTGAGAATACCAAAGCTATACATTCATTTTTAATATTTCATTGGTATTAAATCTTTACATTTAAGTAAGTTGATCCAGTTATTTGTACAGGGAACAGAATTATATTTTCATATGAAAAGTGCCTGAAATCAAGTCTTTCTTTTTCTAAATCAATGCGTTACATTTTTTCTCTCCAGACTTAACAACTCTTACCAGTTTCTGCTTTTTTCCATTTCAAAGACTGAGGCTGGGGCGTGATTTTCAGCCAGATATAAAGCCCTAAGACTTCTGAGCACATATAGGAAGTCGCAGACACTGACCCTGACCCCTGCCTTCATGCAGAGAGGGAGCATTCAGTCCTACAAATGGCAAATGCCTTGCCTGAAGTCGTCTTCTGTGAGAGCTCGGCTTTTTCTGAAAACAACCCCTTTTTTGCCTTACACAAGAGTGATCATTTTGTTAGCAGTAAGAGGGATTTAGGCATATGAACACAACCAAACTCCTGTTCATTTAGCTCCTTATTATCTTTGTGGCCTTGAGGGGATGGACTGTCACCTAACTCAGGCTGCTTTAGGGATTTAGACTGATAGAGAAAGGATCAAATAGAAAACCAAAGTGACCTACTCTGTACAGTAGGAAAGTCTGTAAAAAGAAAAAAAGATAGTGGTGAAGTAGAGAGCAGCATTATAGAGACAAAAACTGGATTTCAGAAATATGTTGAAGACATTACGGCCATGTATCCACAGATAAAAATTTGTGTGGCTCATAACAGGAGACATTTTTAGTATTTGTTAATAATCTCATGAACCCCAGTTACTAACAGGGCTAGTTAATGGTAGAATCACAAATTGCCTTGAACATTCACTGTACAGGATGGAGGACAGAGTTCCAGAACTGTTTCCGCTAGCAACCATGGTCATTTGGTACGAAGGAGCAAAGATTTCAGTTGACTCTGTTAGGTGTGGGTTGTATATAAATTTTGACGTTTAAATATAAACTACCAAGAGGGTGAGAGAGAGAGAAACAAGGGCCTCCATCTCTAGTCAGATGTGACACAACATACAAACAGCAACCACCTAGGTGCATAAAAAAAAAATCTTAATAAACGCTAGAGAAACTACAGACCCTTCCTAGCCATATAACCCACAGGGTGGGGGCGAGTCTTCAGGATGGGATTTTTTATTTGAGAGAGAGCTGACATTTGACTGTCAGCTTAGTTAGATGGTACCACAGAAGTTCACCAGGTGGGTATCACAGTACAAAGCAGCTCTCTGCAGGTCGAGAAGGGTGCAAGTCTCCATTTTATAGCATTTCATATCCAATTCGTCTCATGTACAAAGTATGCTAACCTGACTCTGACAGAAGCAGAGCTACATCAAGACAGTACAAGAGCAGGATTCAAATGAACCCTCTGACAGAAGAAATCACCCTCTGGTTCAAAGGATTTGTGGAAAACATTTGCCTTCCACATTAACATAAAGGAAGGGACAGAAATATCTTTGTAAAGAGAGAGAAACTCTGCTATTCGGGACACTTGAATTCATAGGAAGCTCATTTCATATTCTGAAAGTTCTAAATTCAATGTGGTGATACAAGAGGCTCAATCCCCTTGGATTGGCATTGTTGGGATTTGATTTCTTCCTCTGACTTTTCTGTTTGATCACTTGACAGGATTTTAATTCCTCAGTGCCTCACTTCCTGTACGTGAGAGGAAGGTGACATAAGCACCAAGCAGGGTTGGTAATAATTAAGAAAGCATGCACAAAGTGCTCAGTGCATGGAGCTTGTGAACAGTGCACCTCAACTACTAAGATGAGGATGTTCAAGAATTGGAGGAAGTAGAGTCACTTGTTTACACACGTTCTTTGAATGCTGATTATTGATATTCATTTTCTTCTCATTCTGGTCGTTAAAAGGTGAGGACACAAAACACTATGAACAACAGCTCAGCACACTGGAGATGCATGTGAGAGATGAGAGTTGCTACTGATTAAGTGCCATTAAAAGGACCAAAACCTGGAGTGCCTGCATTCCAGACTATAAAGTAAACATACACAACAGCGTCCCTTGCTGTTAAAATAAGTACCCCAGCCTTGCTCTACATCTGCATTCACGTGCTGTGCCCTGAGAACATGCAAGTTTTCCCTTTCATAAGAGCAGGGTGATCCATAAATAAAATGTACACTGTTAAACACCCTTTATTTTCATTGTAACACAATAAGGAAAACTATTTCTGGGGGCTGGGGATATGACTTAGTGGGTAAAGTCATGTAAAATGTCAAGGGGTAAGGCACTCGGGTACAATCACAGCACTGGAGAGGCGGAGTTAGGGAATCCATGGGGCTTATTGATGCTATTCTAGCCAGATGAGTGAGCGGTTGGTTCAATGCGAGACCTTGTCTCAATAAGTAAGGTAGACAGTGACTGAGAAAGACCTCTGACCATCACAGACACACACATGCATGCAGCCACACAGTAGAAACAGGCAACAGACACATGAGCATGCATGTGTATTTGCAAAATGAAAGCCATTTCTAACTCAAAGATAAGGAAAATAGCGTAATCTGGAAAATATATCTTGCAAATCCTCCTGAATTCATCTACTCTAGCTTGTGTGCAGTCCAAGTTGTACATGTTAACCTCAGCAATTTTATCACAACATCACTCACTCCATGTTATTCCCATGCTCCCTGTACTCACTCAATGGCTCTTCACTACAGTCAGAAAACAAACACTCAACCATCTTTCAAAACATACTAATTTCAATACTCCACGAGTATCTGTTTTTTCTATTTGTCTGTTCTCATCTCAAACAATCCTCTTTCCTTTGTTTTCTTTCAATATTCTACTATGGATAGTGCATTCCAGAAAAAAAATAAATCAAAAAAAATGTGTCATTCTTTTCCTTAGGGTAGCTTATAAATCTGGCACTTTTTTTCTCTCCACATTTTGTTTTCTCTCAAACTCATGCTAAATTCATGTTCATCAGTTCAAAGCTTAAGTGGACTCACTCCTAAAAGTCTTTATTTACTTCATTACCTAATTTTCCACCAAACTGCTCCCCCACATATTTCAGTTATTTATATCATATCTATCGTTATTTGAAATCACAATATCTCTTCAAGGTTTGATTTATCAACTTGAATCATAGTCTTCATACTTTGAAGAAAAATATAAAACAAAAATGAATTTTATTCTGTGTCTTTCCTGCATAACGACCAGACAAGGGCCAATCTTGTAGAGTTCTCATTCAGTTCTAAACCCCATTTCCCATATCATAATTACTCTTCTAATTTTCACTTGGTCTTTACTATTTATCCTTTTTCTTTACTGACTGAAATATTAAAATCGGTTTCTTTGTTTTTGTTTGTTCGATACAGGGTCTCAATTTGTAACCCAGGCTATCCTGGAACTTAATCTATAATACAGATTTAAGCCTTTTGTGATTTATGTATCCAGTTTTCAAACACAATAATATTGATTTTATCATATGGAGATTGTGTTCTATATTTTATTGTACTGTATTTTATGTGCTTTCTACAAAAGTCTCATGTAGAGTCTAATTTCATTTTAGGATAATTTTATTATTGTTTTATTATCTTCTTCAATATCCTCAGCCTCCCACTATTTTGAAACCTTCTGAAATTTCTGGTAAGTGTTCATAGTTAATACCTGACCTCTGAGCGGCTGTCATGGAAGTTTTAGTTGGGGGCAGAGATCATACACAGCATTGGGCATTGAGTCACACAGACCCAGAGAGCAACAGTTGCCAGAGGTAATTAAAGTTTAGCTCTAGAAACTGTCTGCTATAACTGCCAGAGCTGGGGAAGAGCACCCTTCCATGTGTTTCTGTTATAATGTGCTCACTAAGGTACAGGGAGAAAGTCAATCCATAGCTAGTAAAGTGTTCAGAGTCAATGTGTGGAGAAGTCAGCAAAACTTAGCAGGATCTCATGGCACATCGTTTAGAGGAGATCTCAGTCTTGCAGGATCATCAGACTAACAGGCAGTTGTGAGTGGGTGTTCAATTGATATTGTAACACACACTGACAAAGAAGATCCAAATTCCAAAAGTCCCAAACCACATGCTCTGTTCATATGAATATCCTAATTTATAATATTGGTTTGTATGTATATAAACATTGATAAAACCTACAATGCTAGAAAAGAGACCACCAAGAAAGGGAAATAAGAGTTGTTGAAAAGGAGAACAGAGTGAAAGTACGTGTGAGATGAAAGCAGAAAGGAGGTGGCTACAAGGACAAGGGGGAAGGAGGAGAGAAGAATCAGCTAAAACAAATTGTGCTTTAGGGATCAACCTAATACATTGTATGATAATTTAAAATAATGCTAGTATAATATATTTTAACAAGCAAAAATCATATTTTGCAACTTTGTATCTGCCACTGAACTAATTATATGCAAAAATATAATAAATGTTAAATTATTATCTAATGAATGAATCAGAGCATATTAGTATTTGAATTCCAATTCAGTCTATTTGTGTAATTATAGAAATAATTTTATTAAATAAAATACATGATATGATATGAGAAGGTATAACTCATAAACACACTCACACAGATACATATATGAATATATATGTACATATATGAGTTGTCTAAATCTGTGTGTTCAGAATTAGGCAGAGAGGAAAACTTAGTCTAAACTAAGTCTATTGCTTACTGTGAGGATTCTATATGAGAATGTTAGATATAATTTAAAACAACACATTTCTTTGATTCTAATTCTAGCAATATTGACAATAATCTATCTAAAATAGTTATAGTGAAGACTAAAAAAATAATGCATGTAAAAAGAAGTAAAATGATGCTCAATCTTTCAGAAAACACTTGTTCAGCTTTCATTCTGCAAAACAAATGGTTTTGAATGTAGTAGTATATGATGCAATAAGAATCAGAATTACTTGAATTAGAGGAATTTATTTTAATTTCATGTTTCCAATCTCCAGCCCTGTTGCACACTGCAGAACATAGGATTAATAAAGTAATAAAAATAACAAAATTCACACAAAATGAAGTTTTCATAGTTTCATCTGATTACCAGGGATATCAAGCTCCTCGGATAATATTTTTCAATTTTCTTAGCTATTCTGCATTACATAGTCTCCTTTTATTGAGTTGTTTAAAGAGCAGCACAAGCACCAGAGATGAGTCATTATCTTACTCAAGGTGCGTGTAACTATTTATTGACATAACTCCTCACAGCATTTGTTCTGTGCTGACTTGATGTATAATGTGAGTACCATGCAAGGCCTATCCATGGCCTTCCCAAACTTGTTAAATGCACAACAGAACAACATTTTACCTTCTTTTAATGGAATCACAAGAAAACAATAGCAGATTTATATTCAAAATCTAATGAACTAATCTTGTGAAGTCAGTTGCTGTTTAAGTATTAATTACTTTTCTACACCTGTAATATAGACCACCACATTTGTTTGGGGAAAGAACCCAAGTGAACATGCTGAGAGAAGGGATTTGAGGGGAGTGACACTCTTCTGCATGATACTATAATAGCAAACCTATTTTTATTGCATAAAGTGTGCATGGCTGTGAGTTGTATGTATGCGTATGTATATGTTTCCTTAAAACAGGGCATATTCCTTGTAATAGTAACAGTCATTGACTGACAGTTTTACTGAAAAGCAGATAGTTGTAAACATTATAAATTACTCCAGAAGTGTTTTGATCAGCCTGTTTATTTCATTTTACAACATTGCACGTCAGGCTCTCTAGTAACCTGCTTAGATAACGCCAATATGCACACACAGTTCTCATCAGACCTCCAGCAGAGAGTCATGGTTTTAGGACTTCAATAATGTTATAACAAAGTATCTGTGACTAAAAGGATGCCATTGTGGTTAGGAAGATGGTTTAGGGGTTTAAACATGCTTGCTTGCAAAGTCTTCTGGCTCAGGTTCAGTTTCCAAGCCAAACATGTAATCTGGATGCAAATGGTTTGGTGTTTGTTTACAGGGGCAGGAGACTCTGGCGTGCATGTGAGTGTGCCCGTTCACACACACACACACACATACATGCAAATAAGTAAATATTTTTAAAGGATGCTATTTTTCACGAAAGACTACTGGTTTGAATATTTTTTCATTTTATGGCAACAATTCACAAGATTAAAATCCAACATTCATGCTTCTTAAATTATGCAACTCAGAATCCAATCAGGCAAAATGATCTTGTCATGTGCATGGAAAAGCTCTAACCAGGGAAACAGCACCTTCTATGTATATTTATCTCTCTCTCTCTCTCTCTCTCTCTCTCTCTCTCTCTCTCTATATATATATATATATATATATATATATATATATATATGAAATATTCTTATTTCTGGACTGTTTCTAGGCTCGGGTACCCAAGTTACCCTTAAGGCACTTTGACTACTTGTACTTCTAACAAAACTTTCTTAAGCCAACTGGTCTTACCTTCAAGAGAGTGTTTTTTTTTTTTTAACAGAATTTATAAATTATTGGACATTCTACAGTTCAACACATGACCTAACATGTTGTGTCTTAACACCTGTGACAAAGGCATGTACATGTCACCTCCACCAGCACTCCTGAGCATCTGCAAATCATCCTATGTGCAAACATACAAGAGCTGGGGAATATAAACTTTATTGTGATGCTTACAACATGATTAATTTCAGCATAATTTGATTAATATGTGCTTGGTTTCTGAGTTATGGATTCCTAATATTAATCATTTTCTCTAATGTATAGCTAATAGCAATCAAGTAAACCTGGATCTGTTACAAGCACATATTTCTGCAAAATCCAAAAGATCTGGGATGTCAGTAGTAAACTTGGCATAATTTAGTATTGCATTTTCATTTACTTTTTCAACAGCAATACTTTACAATTGTTAGTACCAATTTATACCTGTGGAGCAAACAAACACAAATATATTTGAACTGTGGCTGAAAATAACAAAGGTGCTACATTATTCTCATTGAGACATCACAAGCACAATATTATTTTCGAGCAATGTTTTAGTAGGCTTGTGGATTGCTGGCACAAGATCTAGAAACCTTTCAATTATATCTAGAAGATCTCTTTTACATAATCACCAGTCATGTCCTTGAATGACAGCAGAAAAATATCTGAACGAAAAGTAGAAGTACTCAACAAGCTTGTTGGCAAGAGCTTCCAGCCCATCATGGCTTAGCAACTAGACACATGAGGAATAGGTGAAGTAGAAAGGGTTAAGGACGTTACTAGTGATTATAAAATTTCTCATTTAATTTATTTGTCTAATAATAACAAGGCTAAAACTCACTGAGGAATGATTATTTCATAGTACTTGGATCATTGTAATTACCATCACAGTTTGAAGTGCTTTCTACTTCCTTTTGAGCAAAAACTATTTCAAAAATATTTCCTAAATATTTGTACAATATATATGCAGATTAAGTATATATGAGAATATGTTAATGTATTAATTTCTTATTGCTAACATAGCATTATGTCAAGGCAAATGTGAGAGGGAGATTGGAATATAATATTAGTCCTCTATTGTAAAAATGTCATCATCCAGAAATATCTTTTTCCTGTCTTCTGTACTCCTAAGCACATCTTGATATAAAACTTCAACTGTACCAAACTAAACACATATGTGACTGAGAAAATTTACACCAGTTCCACATATACTTCAATAGAGGATTCAGCCTTCTAAAGTAGAAGACAGGGAAGGCAGCAATGAGATAATCACCAAACATGTATTATTTTAAAAGTCAACTATAGGGCTGGAGAGATAGTTTTGCACTTAAGACATTTGCCTGCAAAGCCAAAGGATCCCGGTTTGATTCTCCAGGACACACATAAGCCAGATGCACAAGGGGGCATATGCATCTGGAGTGCATTTGAAGTGGCTGGAGGCCCTGGCGTGCCCATTCTCTCTCTCCCCCTCCCTCTTTCTCTTAAATAAATAAATAAATAAATAAATAAATAAATAAATAAATAAAAATATATATTTTTTAAAAAGTCAGCTCTAAAGGCTTTCTACCCTGTGAGGTTCTTTGAAGAAGAGGAAATCTCCCAACATGACTGGAAGTTATTTTTCTGCTATCCTTAGAGGAAAGGCGAAGAGGTCAATCAAACTCACCTTATAAAATCAATTAAATACCGTATATAAATATGCACTTTATATTTAGATGTTGGATGGAATAGATCAATATTTGCTTCTTGAATTAGTGATTGATTGTGTCTCTTTATAAGAATATATAGACTTAAAGACAATTACATAGAAAGTTTCTCAGGATGAGCTATGCTACAGTCTATAACTTCTTACATCTTACAGTATTTAACATATTCTTTGTACAATTCTTGCAACCTTCATAGTTTTTATAAAACTAAATTTTTTCCAAACAAAAAGGAAGCTGTTCCTGTTTAAAGTACTGCTTGGGACCCCATGTACCATATTTGAGCATATTACCCAATTACCAATTCCATTAAATTGTATTTGTTATAAATATGAAATTTTATTTCACACATGATGTTTAAAAGATGTCTTATTTTTCCCATTTTGAAATGCTTAGTCAATAATTAAGTGTAAAATAATATATATATATTGAAGATTAGACTGGAAAAACAGGCTAGTCTGTTCTCTCAAGGAATATTTGGGAGAAGAGATGGAGTCAGGACATTAGGAATCAAAGGACAGAAGAAAGATGTAAAATATTTGACTAGGTCAGAGAAATTATGCTGAAATAGACCACACTTGCAGACGCTCTTTTGGTGAGAGGCAATGGAAGAAGTTAGAGGCATTCATTTCTGTGTAGTCTAAAGAGCATTAATAAGAAACTGTTTCAGTAAAGGGATGACATTTTTAGCCTGCTGGCTGTAATCATTTTGGGATTAATGTTGACAAGGCTAAAATCAGGGAGCAGCTAGAAACTGTTATGATAAACAAGTATTGGAGAAGGGAAAGTGGTGGTAATGGCTTTCAAAGGGAAAAGAAGGTGGATTTTCACTCTCACAATAGAACTAGGACATATTGATGATTGAGCTAGAAAGGAAAATAGATCACAACAGGATATCTGACACCCTGCAAGTCAGAACACAGAGCCTGCCAGTGCAGAAAGACTTGAGTGTTGCAGTGAAGATTGAAAAAAGTCATGGTATTATTCCATATAGCAAGAGCAATTTTCAAAAGCTAATAACATATGGGGGTTAATTAAATTTATTATATACAAGGTTTATATACATTCCTAACATCTTATTAAAGTACCTTACAGGCTTAGTATAATTCATAAATTCATAATTAAGGTAAGTCTGCCTATCAATCCATCCATCATCTATCTATCTATCTATCTATCTATCTATCTATCTATCTATTTATTATCTATCCATCATCTATCTATCATTATCTATCTATAATTTTTATTTTTTATTTTTTGGTTTTTTGAGGTAGAGTCTCACTCTAATTTAGGCTGATCTGGAATTCGCTATATAGCCTCAGGGTGGCCTCAAACTCACAGCGGTCCTCCTACCTTTGCCTCCCAAATGCTGGGATTAAAGGTACGTGCCACCACGCCCAGCTCAGTAGCAAAAAACAGAATAAAACAAAGACTCATGCTATAAATATTTGGAAATAACTACCATTTTATGTCCATGTTACAGAAGCAAAATTTAATTGTCTGGCTTTCCTGATTATAATAAGTATAAGCTGATCCTGTGTAAGCTTATAAAATCAGCAGGCTTCCAAAAGAAAGCATCCCAAATTTTAAAGTATCTTCTCAGATCACCAGCACACTCTGACATTTCATCTTTGTCGAACACATGTAGTAAGGGATTAGACAACTGTTAATGAAAATATTAGGAAGCATAAAAAGAAGACTAAAATTATGAATTATATCATCATATAAATGCATGCTTATATATCCAGTATATCTCAAACACTTATTAACCATATATAGCCATTTATATATACACAATATGTGTATATATACATATATATATATATATATATATATATATATATATATATATATATCAAATATAAGTATGAATTTCAAGCATTTAAAAGTCTAAAACAAACACCTTTGAATTTTTCTGTGGACATTGAAGCAATTTTTTGCTTGTGTTCTGGAGAAATATCCAATGTAGAGAAATTGAGTTAAAACACAAGAATTGTTATTTTTCTCTAATTTGATATTTATCTTTTAAAAATATCAAGGAAGAAGATAAGGGTCTTGATAAGGGTATGTGACTGAAACTTCAATTCTTCTCAAGCCTTTTTAATGTCATCCATTGGTTTAACTTTAAAAGACCCTAAGAATTGTAAAATTTCATAAAACTTAAATATTGAAAGATTTGGGAAATAGAAGCATTTAATAAATAATGTGTTGAAACCAATTCAAAACTGATGCCATTATAAGAGACTTAGTTTTACCTACTTGTAACCACTCATACTATCAAAGGTAAGTTAAGTGATGCTAATTAATAGATATAGAAGAACAAAATAAAAGAAAATGCTATGTTCTTTTCTCAAAAGCTGGTTGATATGATGTCACCATATTGTTTTTCCCAAATGTCTAGCAAAATTGTAATTAGAAACAAAACAATTTGTCCTATGATCTGAAGTTTGTCAGTAATAGTGCAGCTTTGAATATTATTTTATATTTCATTATTATTGTAAAACTACATAGTCATTTTATTGGGGGTTAGCAAAATTCACCTGTAGGCTAACCCCTGGTATAGAGCCATACAGCTGAGCCTGCAGCCATTCCAAGGGCATTAAGTAGAAGTCCTCTGATCAGAGAGTAGAGACTAATATTTTGTTTTGGCTATTTAAAGTAATAAATATTTTTATTACTATACAACCTTGGATGTAACTGTTGTTTACCCATTTATCAATATTGGAAGAGAGTAAAAACCCACATTGAATAATAAATATGAATTTCATTTCAGTGTCACATCTTAAGGTTACATTTAATTGTAAGTGAAGATATAATGAAGCTTTGAATACGTATCTGAGATATATTGTTTTCTGGAAGCCAATTAGTCCAGTAGAAGTGAAGTCTGTGATATTTTTAATAGTAATTTTCATTAGTTTGGAACATATTTTGAACAAAAAAAATAAATATAAGAGGGGAGATGAAACATTTCTTGGCCATTATATTATAGAATCAACCTTTTAATTATCAGTTGCTATGGTTGGAAGTATTAAGCTTCAAAATACAAAAGCAAGTGGTGTGATATTCATCTCATTACTGTAATACGTGTAAAATGAAATTTGACATCATAATTCCTGTTACATGAATGTAATGGACAGTTTATTTCTTTTTTTCTTTTTGGTTTTCCAAGTTAGTGTCTCTCTCTAGCCCAGGCTGACCTGGAATTCACTATGTAGTCTCAAGGTGGCCTTGAACTCATGGCAATACTCCTACCTTTCCCTCCTGAGTGCTGGGATTAAAGGCGTGTGCCACCACACCAGCTAATGGACAGTTTTAAAATTAAATAAAATCACAATATTTCCTGAAGAGTTCAATAGCAGATGAGAAAATACAACAGTACTTTTCAAAGCACTATGACTCTCCTGGTTTTAGGGGAGAGTTCTATCAAAAGCTGGTCTTACTCTGATTGCTATTTAACACAAAGGAACTATGTCTTATGCCAAGGTTAATCAGGGTCTAGCAGAGAACTACCAAGGATCACACCTTCTTCTTGACCTGGCCCAGGAGCGAATTCTGTATTTAGCCCCAGAGAAAGTTTGATATGGCTATAGGGAGCAGCAGCCTACAGGTACATATTAAATTGATGGGAATGTCCTTCCTGGGGCGGTAGGAGATCTAATCACCTTCAGGGTGAGAACCTCCTTTGGATGCATCAGAGGAAATCTTCTGCCTAATCCCATCACCACATCAGGTTTTTGACCTTACACATTTCTGTACCCACATCAACAGTGAATGACGTGGCCACCAGAAAATAAAACTCTTAGTTTTGGATGAATCCTGGAGATAGCATTTTCCATACCATTTCACTGTATATTGAAGGCAAACATTTCTGCAATCATCTATAAAATATGAGATTCTATCTCATTCTCAGAAACTCAGGAATTAGAATTCTAAATTGCAAACACAATCTAGAGAATAGATGTCTTTTTGAATCACTTATTTTCTACTGTGTTCTATGGAAGAGTATCTGATATCCTAGATACTACTTCCTTTATAATATGTAGTATTGCTTCCACTATTGTTGCATAATTTTTAAGTGTAATTGACAGTTTTAAAACTGGAAACCTATTATACTACTCCTTGTCAGAAAGTCATAGCAGATGAAAACTTTTATTATTTTGCAAAACACAACGACCCCAAGTGACTCTCAATCATGCATTAGGTCATCTCAAATTTTATTTTAACAATTGATTTACATTTTCTTGAAAGATAAAAAGAATCCTCATCTGTCATGTACAATTGTAGCGATACTATTGGAATTTCTACTAAAGTGAAAAAAAAAAAAACAGAGAAAGGAAAGCTAAGGTTTGTGTTGTATGAAACTTGTTAACAATAGCTGCTGTTGCTTCCTTTAGATATCTTGTATCAGCTGTCTTAGAATGTCTTAGAACCACCATTACAGCAGAGATTGGAAATGAATTAGTCCTTATGGGCAAGATTTAAATAGCGTAGGCATCAGTAACACATGACTTTTTAAGAGTTTAACTACAAAGGTACAATCAATAAAACAAACACAAAATCATTTCAAGTAACAGCCTTCAGTTTTGGATTGCTGGTTTCTCTACTTGATTGAAAAGTACCTACAACTTAAATATATATGGAACAGTTATTTAATGTATTAGCTACATGGGCTAATCCAGTATTCAGGATTTTTGTCATTGGTGTTTACCACATTTTGTCAATAAAATTGACCATAAAGGCAAAAATAATTATCAATCTATCATACTCAACTATTTTATTATGCAATTTATTTACTACTTTTGATTTAAATCCTAACCAGAAAAACATTGGCCAAGAGGAGTCTATCCTGAACAATCTATCTTACCACGAGAGGGCGGTGTCAGTGCATGCCAGAGGCAGCGGGCAAGAGCCTAGCTTTTAGTTTGCTGGGTTGTAATTTGATAAATAAATGTGAAAACGATTTCATTTTATGTTTACTCACTCATTTTCCACATTCTTCTACTTTAATATAACTCACCACAGTATAAGGGAACAGGTTAATGATGAAACAACCGAATCCAACAGCAATGATTTAACATGAGCTTCTGCTTTAGTAGTAAGAATATTGTACTATGTATTCATATTCAACTTGTGCTTAATATATATATTTATAGTATAGTTCAATGAATAGATGGATGTCTGAAGGGTTAAAAGTACCACACACATCTACACACAAGTCAGAAATTGGCAAAAATCATTCAAGTTTCCTCTGCAGAAAATGTGCCTGATATACACATACACAATTGTATGAAATATAAGACAAAAACAGTAACCCTGTCCCTGGCTGTAAAAGGCTATTATTACTAAGTGAATTCTCACAGTGAGATACCACCAAATGGATGAGCTAAGATATCAGATAAAACCTTGCTGACTAAAAAAAAATAATAATAATTTATGTAAAATGGCAAGCTGAATAATAGGAAATGGACTAAAATATTGAAACATAAGTGAAGGATATGGTCTGCTTTGTAGCTCAGGGTGCCATTTACAACAAGTAAAATAGTAATACCAACTCCATTTTTTATTTATCTGAAATTCTCCTTTAAGCATGGCCTATTTTTTATCTGATAAACCTACATAAAGTAGGTATGACAAATTATAAGTAGGAGTCGTTTGCTTTCTTTTCCATTTTTCCTCAAAATCAAGTGATAAAACATGTCTCAAGATATGTTGAAAAAAATCTTAAAAATAAATTGCTTCATATTTGCAACATGAAAATAACTATGGCTTATATTATACTTAAAACTTTTTCTTGGATTGGAGAAATGGCTTAGCAGTTAAGGTGTTGGCCTGCGAAGTCAAAGGATCCCGGTTCGATTCTCCAGGACCCACGTAAGCCAGATGCACAAGGGGGTACATGTGTCTGAAGTTCGTTTGCAGTGGCTGGAGGCCTGGTGTGCTCATTTCTCTCTCTGTCTGCCTCTCTTCTATCTCTCTCTCTGATTGCAAATAAATAAATAAATAAATAAATAAATAAATAAATAAATAAATAAATTTAAAAAAACCAAAAACCTTTTTCTTAATGAAGGCTTACTTATGTTGGCACACTATATAATTGTTTCAGGTCTATTTTAATTCATGTTGCTATTTCTTCTATTAAATCAAACTCAGCACAATACTTTAATATTCCCTTCTGCTTTTCAATGTATCTACCAAGCACTGTGACATGGCCTTGCACACACTATCTTTTCTATTCTTAATGAAAACAGGTATTGACAGGGATTTTCTCCAATTTACATATGAGAAAAAAATTACATGGGGAAGAGGCAATGTCTCTTTGCATAACGTCCCAGCTTATGGCTCTAACAATCTTTCTGGCCCCTCTTACATAAATTTCCCTGAGCCACAATGCACGATCCACAATCCCCCATGGGGATAACTGGCATCCCCAATGAGGAGGGTCCCTTTGGAGGGGAGAGGACAGGGACGCGGCTAAGGATGGTACCAAGGATGGTGCTGTTTAAACACTGAGTATGTAATAACTAATAAAGAAAAACAATTACATGTTAATACACTGAATAAGACAGGAAAAAAGAAACACAAATATGTTCAAGATGAAGACAATAAATATATACAGTTAGATATAAAATATTCAAGATTCAAACCATTCTATCTTCAAGTATTATTTTTTTGTAGTCATTTTTATTGTTGCTTTTGTGTTTGATTTGTTTTGTTTTGTTCTTTTTTTTTTTTTTTTTGAGACAGGGTATGGTTTTATAGCTCATAATAGTCTCAAAATCATGATCCTTTTGCTTCATCTTACAAATATATATATATATATTCTCCAATTTTAATATTCCTTTCTGCTTTTCAACCAACTCTGTCTTCCAGGAATGTCCTAACTCATAACCATTGCTATGCTGAAATCAAAGTAGTCATGATCACACACAAGACCCCCATAACACTGGGCCATTAATGTTCCCTCCTGGAATAAGGTGCTCAGGGCAGCACCTAGCCAACTGCTCAGGAAGATCTTTCTTACTGTAGTTGTGCACAAGTCACCAGTTCAGCAAAGAGTAACCATACCCCATGTTTCTCTATGAATTCCTTTCAAACGCATTGGTTCACTAAGCTTCTCATGGGTGGATTAATTGTTATGTTTGCTGTCCCACCTGGGCTCCAGACATTTGTTCCCATCTCTCAAAAAAATATGGAATGCTTGATACCAAAACTGACTGTATACTAAGAGCACTGTAAGAAGACACTCGGAGTCCATATGTGGTGGAGAGTTGCTAATCTAGCCCTGGGCAAATGCCCTGGGATAGGAAATCAGGCGAGAATGCTCATGGAGAATAGGCATGGACTGCAAAGTGCCAAAAAAGATACTGCGGTGCTGTATGCCACTGAACCTAATATTGTCTTTTGATTGGAACAATGATGCAAGTGATAAGATCTTGTTATGCTCTACTTTTCAGGCTGTATTTTCATTTGCTAACTTTTTTTTGTTCCCTTAATAGTAGAATCCCAAGACCAAATAGTACCTAACCTAACTGGAATCAATGACTGTGGGGCTTCTGACATCCTGCCTACCCTTTGCAAATATATATATAGTAGATAGATATTATATATGTTCTGCTAATGTCTGTTTTGCAGAAAAAAGTAAAAAACTACCCAAGGGCATGAGAGTGGAAAGCCAGTCTGCAGAAAGTCCATTGGCTGTGACATGCTTTGGACTATTCTGATTGGGAAGGAGTGGATGCCACCTAACAATATAATTAAGAGGGATGCACGACCCACATTCCCCCATGAGGAGGGTCCCTTCAGAGTGGGAGGACAGGGAGGAGGCTATTGATGGCACCAACATGAATGTATTCACATTATGTACATAACTAATAAAAATAAATTAATTAAAATTAAAAAAAAAAACTATAGCTCAGTCTGTATGAATGGGAACTCTACTTAGATGAATGCTTATTTTTACAACAAATGTTTTTGCATGCCTCTTCCCTTACTAGGCTTGCCAACCAAGACTGCATCCATTTATCTCTGTAATTTTAGTACATGAGACAAAGCAAAGGTGAATAAATAAATATAGGTTGCAAAGAAAAGAAAAGTAAGTCATAGAGCCTGAGCTTGTTCTCAGATGCTAAAAGAACAAGGCCCCTTGAGTGGGTGTGGAAAGGGACTTTCAGGAGCCATACAGTAGTTGGGTGAAATTTTCAGTGCCAGAGATGGACTAACTCCATATAAGTTGACCAGGGAGATTACTCAAGCCCCACAATAAGTATATGCTTTGGCCACTAAGGTTGATTGCGCCCCAGAACTGGTCACTATGATCCTATTGCTGAAGGTACTACTTTCTCTGGTTAGATGACACATTGAAATCAAGCTGAGGTCAAGCTGGAGGCTTCCTCCCGGCTGGATGACATCTTCAACACCAGAAGCGGGCATGCAGGCCTCAGGGTAGAAGTGACAATAGTGGTCCTGCTCAGCTCTGAATACAATACAATAATGTTATCAGCATGCTAGGTGAGATATGCCTACTGGCACAATGGTGGCACAAGTATTATGGGTGTAATTTCTTTCTCACTGGATTAAGGCTCACTCCATTGCTTGGGATTCATGCTTGCAACTATATGTCAAAAAACTCATTTCTGAGGTCTTGGACCCTAGAGCAGAAGTGATCTAGTTTTGTACTGAACCCTCAACAAGCTTAATTTCAATAGTTGTCTTTTCTCACTGTATACAAGTGACATTCTGAAATTATGACCCAAATCAATGAATTATCATGTCCACCATTTAACACAGCTGCTGTTTCTTATATTAAGAATGCCTAAGGACAGGGAAGATGGTTCAGGAGCTGAAGGCTTTTTAAATTGTTTTTTAATCAGGTAGAGATAAGGAAGGGTCTGAATTCTGAAAGTTAAATATTTTAGGGAAATTCAAAGTCTTGGAGAACAAACAACGGCTAGCACAAATCCAGTGAGTGCAGAAGAGACGATAGTTTGAGAAAAGAAAAAAAAAAAAAAAACATTTTGGAACTAAACTACCAGACAATGCTGTGTCTTAAGAAGCCCCAGGTTACTGGCATTCTCTATTCCTATGGTGAGTTTAGGACATGGAAACGGGTAGGAAAGCATGGTTTCAGACTCTTAGCAGACAAGGAGGTATTTGAGGAAAGACTCACAGCACTCTAAATTGCTTTAGATTAAAATAGAGAGCCTCACAACCCACAATCCAGAGTGAGTACCAGCAGTCCCACTGTATGGCCCTCAGCAGAATGGGGCCAGGAGGAAAGGAAATGATGGTACCAACACATAATGTGTCCACACAAAGTTTCTACTTAATACAATTTTATGTACTTACAATAGCCTTCTTGAGCCACATTTTGTAGTTATGATCCCTGAACTATTTCCACATATGAAGAACCTTTAGTATCTGTCTTTTTGGCCTATTTCACTTAGCCTTTGATGTAGTAAGCTGTAATTTGTATAAGTAAAATGTTTTTAATTTTTTATTGTTTACATTTTATGAACCAAAATAAAATGGAATATTAGGAAACTTTCGATTTAATTTACACATAGCAATCCAATGAGATTTAACCTACACCACACATTTCCTAGATAAATAAAGGTGAAATTATTTACCATTACAAGAAAACACTCATCGAATTTCTAATTTCCTAAAAACGGAATGATTGCAGGATTAGATACCAAGCATTAACCAACTATAACATGAATATTTGTAATGTTTTATCATGTGTCCGACAAAATGGACTACATTTGCTCATAAATGAGGGCAAACCACATGTATTCTATTTTTCAATTAGTAAGTGCTATGCTATTCATTTTTCTGATAAACTGTCACTATGCTAAACTATGCACAAACTAAACAAGAACATTATGAGGGTCAAACACTGTACATAGAGATATTTCTGGGAACTGGGAGAAAACACGTAATTGAAAGTGGGTGCCCAAACTTCAAATCTGGTTTACAACAGAACCAAAGTATTGTAGATCTGATTGTAATGCAAAAATGAGATCTAATCTTGGATATCTGAGTGGTTATCCCTTCCTGTGGGGATTACATCTGACAAAAGAGACACATTCTTACACAAAGAGCCAGAAAGTTACTTTTTGTAAAGTGAAACTTACAGCTCATTTGAGATTCCATTTTTCAAAAGAGACACAATTCTTTTTTAAAAAATGAAGTATATCATCGTTTTCCAGTCACACCTGTCATTTTTGCTGGACATTATTCCAAATAGAAAGTAGCGGTTTTTGAAATCTTTTCAGGGGAGAAAGGAACACTCTATACTTTAAAGACTGACCTTCACTATTTACAGAGAAATAGAGGTCTTGGTAATGAGTGTCCTAGCCACAGCCTAACTATGGTTTGAGTATTCACCACCACTCTCAAAACTTAATGAGTTGAGCACAAAGAAAAGAAAAGTTCCTTGTAAGAAGGTGACTGATCATTTCTGATAAAGGATTGTGAAGAGAGAAATTATTGGAAGTGATAAGCCTCATTGCATGCTTTTCCTATACTGATTATAAAGATATAATATTCATATAGTATATCACAAAAACATGTATAGGACTTTACCAAACGATAAAATACATAAACCACTTAAATTTTACAAAATCTTCTGAGGTAGTTATATTATATTCTTCCTCTCCAAATAATGAAATTACAACAGAGTTGAAACAGTTTTATGATCACCATAGCCAGTTAAGGGGAAGAATCAACATTTTACCTCCAGAAATTTGATTTCTTGATTTGTTGGGGAGAGTGTTGGGAAGAGACCGTAGGTCCTTCTACATGAGGTGAACCCTCTACCATGGGGCCCCATCTTCAAGATATGTATTCTCAAGATATTTAGTGTTGCATTTTCTTATTTAGAAAACTTTTAACACAAGATGATTCACTAATGCTAAGTCAAATTACCTCCATCTTCATCACACTGTACATACCATATCTACCTGGAAATTATTCCTTACTTATGACTCTAGGAATATGTAAACCACGAACTCAAGGAAATTCAAGAAGTTGACCCTGGGTTGGAGAGATGGCTTAGCAGTTAAGGCACCTGCCTGCAAAGCCTAAGAACACCCGTTTGATTCTCCAGATCCCATGTTTAACCAGATGTAAAAGTGACACAAGCACGCAATGTTGCACATGCACACAAGGGAGTGCACGCGGCTGAGAGGCTGCTGATGCACCCATTCTCTCTCTCTCTCTCTCTCAAATTAGAAAAAAAGAAGAAGTTGACCTTGAATAGTGCTACTAAAATACAAATACTAAAAGAAAAATCTGAATTAATTAGTGAAACACTTAAAATAACAAGGTGGTATGATAGCCAGGCTCTGTCTTATCCTTGTTGAATTACTGGAGGGCATCCACCATCTGTCACAATATGCTTTAGAGGCTATGTTGGATTTATTTGAAAAAAAAGTTTTAAATATATATTTATTTAACTGTGAGTTTTAACAGAAAAATAGAGGCGTATGAAGGAAAGACAATTTTATATACCCAAAGGTGGGGCTGGACTATCTCAAGTGAGATAGTCATGTATCAGTGTTTATATTATAGTGCATCAACTTTTGAAGGTTATATCAGGCATCTCTTTATTACACATTGTAATAGGTAAACATTAAACTAATTCCTGTTTAGATTGCCAGGTAATAATAACTTGGACAAGACATTGACAGTGATATCTATAAAGGTGGTTTGCCCATGAGAAAAGTTGCTTTCTAGCAAATAAAGTGAAATGAGAATTAAAAAAAAAATGAGAGTAGGAAAATGATATGAGTATTATTACTAATCTTTCTCCTTTCAACTTGTACTACTTCTCAAAGTGGATATACACAAGACCTTTTAGGAGCAAATTCTAAGTGACATGTAAATAGAGTAGCAGAGAAAATCATTTTCCTCAAATACTTTTTAATGACCTGCCAAGTAAAATTCACATTCTTCAATTTGCAAAGCCTGGAACAATGTTTATTATATTTTGTGCCATTCAATGGGGAAAAAGTATAGCAATATAATCTCCTAAAAATGAAGGTGTTGCATTCCTAAGGAATTCTTACTGAGAACTACAAAACATTTTCCATTGAAATACAATAGAGAATAGTGTAATACATTTTCATATCTTTCCAAAAAGTGAAAGTAATCCATGGCAAGTTTTTTAAATGGTCAGAATATATTGTAGGAATACTTAAATATTAATGATCATTGTTTATTCAAATAAATGATGTCCACTTCCCTTTTAACTTTAATTAGTGCCGTGGACTTTTTTTTTTTTTTTTTTTGAGAGACAGAGAGAGAGGGAGAGGAAGACAGATAGAGATGGGCGAGCCAGCAGACTCTCAGCTGCCGAGAACAAAATCCAGATGTGTGCTCCCCCTTGTGGTCAAGTGTGGCATTACGCCCTTGCGTCACTGCATCTGGCTAAACGTGGGACCTGGAGATTGGAACCGCTGGAGATTGGAACCAGCGTTCTTAGGCTTAGGAGGCAGGCGCCTTAACTGCTAAGCCATCTCTCCAGCCCCATGGACTTTCTTATACAAATGCAAAAGGTTTCCTTTCCATATTAGTAATAGCAATTATGATCTATAGTAATGGAAGTGGGACAAGGCAAGAGTAGGCAACAGCAACTCCTTAGAGATAAGAGCCTCTCTTCCCTCATGGTCAATGGTATGTGTGCTCTAAGACCTGGATTTTTCTTTCCAGTGTGTGTTTTGAAATTTAATTTAAAACAATTAAATTATTTAATAATTAAAATAATTTAGTTTTGTGTATTTACAAGAAAACTGGTAATAAAACAATGTTTGTGCCTTTCATTTAATAGGCTGAAAGATTGTTAGAGCCATGAGTTGGGTCATTATGCACAGAGTCATTGCCTCTCCCGCATAACTGATGGCTACCCCCATAAGGCAAGACCCACATTACCCATGGGGGACGACAGGGAGAAAGCTAAAGATGGTACTGTCATGGCTGTATATACACTATATACATAACTAATAAAAAATGTACTTAAAAAAATTATCCTTCCTCAATACTACATACAAAAGGCAAGGTACTTCAACAAGTTATCAGTCTGAAATACACATTGTGCAATTGTGAACTAGCATATTCACATTGTATTGTGTGGCCCCCAGATTATGGCAATGGGAAATTTTAACTATGAAGAGATATAACAGAGAGCTTCAGGTTCACTGAGATGAACTTCCAGACCAGGCACGGGTATAGAGGAAGGGATATTTATTGAAGCTTACAGATCCAGGGGAAGTTCCATAGTGGCAGAAGAGGCTGGCCTGCTCTTATAGGACCAGGCAGAGAGAGAGAGAAAGCCAAAAGACAAAAGCCAAAAGGCACACAGCATAGCACAGCATACCTCAGGAATTCCAGCTAGGCAAACTTTGCATATCTTTAGATTGAAATCCTAAACCCACCACCACTCCTTCAGATCCACCCAGAGACACCCTCTAGCCCAGCCAGGTGGCTGCAGATGCAAAGTACAAACTAATCAAACACTGAATATATTGGGGGCCATCAATTCAAACTACTACAAGAGGTATCTTACATTTAATATTAATCAATTTTTCTAAACATTTGAAAATAAGTTTTAGTTTATAATGCACGATTGCATGTTACTTTTACTTAAAAAAATACAGTCGACTATAATAGTGAAATTGCATAGGTTGAAGATATGGAAAAACATGTAAAAATCATAGGTGTATATTTCTCTATAGCTCTTATAAATAATTCTATTGAATATGACAGAAAGCAAAATGTTACATACCTATTAAGTGGATTTTTTCCCATTTTGAGAATGTAAATTTTTTCTAACTATTTATGTAATATTAATGAATATCAATCATATTTTTTTTCAATTTCACATATTCAATTTACTTTGATGAGGAGACTTAATTGACTTCATATAAATTGTATTATTGCAAATATGTTATATATCTTTTGTAGAGCATAAACTATTATGATTTTCATTGTTATAATGGTATATTTTTACTATGAAACAATTAATGCATGCCTAAATCCATACTTTTTTTTCTATTTTTTTCTGTTAACAGTTTGTATAACCAACTCAATTATTTTTGCTTTTAAGATTAATTGTTTGCTTGTGCTGAGCTGTAGGGTTTTTAAACGTTCATGGTTAAAGACTTTAAATTATCTGTTTCTGCAATGAGTAGCTTCTTGGTGGTTGACCTTGCATTTCAGCTTTGTTTACTTCTTTAAGAGAGCTCATTATTTCTTGAATTTTTAAAATCACCAGCTAAGCATATATTTTCTTCCGTAGTAAATACTATTAAAAATTAAGCTGTTTTCATCATGGGCACGATGCCTGCATTAGCTGTCGGTGCTGAGGATCTTCAGTAGTTCTGTGTTCACACTGGTTTCTCTAACAGGAGGAGGCTCCTGGGGGCCTGCTCTTCTCCGTGCATGTGGATGGTGGGCTCTTCTGGTCCAGGTGGCTGTTTAGGAAAACTTAATTTCAGCTAAGCAATCGGCACGTTTATTGCTAAAAGTCTGTAAATACTATCTATCGAACATGGCTCCACTAAACAGAACAGAGAATTTTTTGTGTTTATCTCCATGGATAAGAGGAATCTAATGCTGTAGAATGGGAAGCTGATCAATAATTTTCCCTTAAAATCCCAGCAATTGAGTTTGTTAAATGGAAATGCTCAAGTCTACGTACACAAGGGGACTTCTAAAACCACTCTATGGCATAGACTGGTCTGTGTCATATCATCCTGACTGGATCTGTGTGATATGGTGGCTTCCCCTCTGTTTTAGTTCCTCCTGGCCTGAGACACGACTCATCTCTGGTATGAGATTCCTTGCTGGGGCATCTGACCTGTTTTAATTAGGGCATTGACTAATTTTACACAAAAACTGTGTAATAAGGACTAGAATCATGACTTACTATATTTTCTTCTATTCAGGACCATGCTGGGGATAATGTATAAAAGCTTATGGGGAAAAGAATTGAGGAATCAAACAGGTCAGTGTCAAATTCTTGGTAACTCTTGAATGTAGCTGTTCAATAGGATGGTTTATATGATATATACTGGCATATGGAGGAAATCAAAGCTATCTGAGGAAAAAATAGTACAAATTAGAGGTTTTATTTTTTTAAAAAATTCTTTATTTATTTTTATTCATTTATTAGAGAGAGAGAGAGAGAGAGAGAGAGAGAGGCAGAGAGATAGAATGGGCACACCAGGGCCTCCAGCCATTGCAAAGGAAACCCAGATGCATGCGCCACCTTGTGCATCTGGCTTATGTGGGTACTGGGGAATCGAGCTGGGGTCTTTAGGCTTCACAGGCAAGCTCTTAATCACTAAGCCATTCTCTCCAGCCCTAGAGATTTTATTTTTAAGAATCAATGTACAAGGAAATTAATGACAGAATAAAACCACAGAATAACAAATAATGAGATAAACTTGAATATGCACATGTGTCTGCTCAGTTATAATGCAATTGTCCAGAGCACAACACAAGCACTATAATTCCACAGTGCAGAGTACATACCCAAGCACCCTCATGTTATTAACCCTATCACCAAGACTAGGTGGCTTCCATTGTAAATTCCTTTGTTTAAGTATAGATTTAGATCATGATGGTCGATTGATCAATTTAAAGTCTCCCAAGAAATGTGATATAAAATAATGGCGAGGGCTGGAGAGATGGCTTAGCGGTTAAGGCGCCTGCCTCCTTAGCCTAAGAACACTGGTTCCAATCTCCAGCGGTTCCAATCTCCAGGTCCCATGTTTAGCCAGATGCAAAGTGATGCAAGGGCGCAATGCCACACTTGACCACAAGGGGCCGCACACATCTGGATTTCATTCGCAGCAGCTCAGAGGCTGCTGGCGCGCCCATCTCTGTCTTCCTCTCTCTCTCTGTCTCTCTCTGTGTCTCTCTCCAAAATAAATAAGTAAATAAATAAAAAATAAAAAGTTTTAAAAAATAATGGGGAATATGGAGTATATTTGCAAAGACAGAGCAAGAAGTAAGAGGTCTCTCCAGTGCATAAGGTGGTGCTTCGGTTTCCAAGAGGGAAGCAAGGTCTCTGCCTATGCAGTATGGTTTTTGGTCAGGCTCACTCCCTTGAAATGCATACATCCTTTGTAGTATATATTTCATGGCCATGTCTGTAATGTGTGTATATATATATATATATATATATATATATATATATATATATATATATATATAATTTCATTGTGACCAAAAATCTGGAGATTACCTTGGCAGTTAATTAAAGAAAGACCTACTTGCCAGTGCCAGTTTTCTGACCACACAGATGACAACATCGGAAGCTACTAGAGATTAGACTCATGAGACTGAAATGTTGCTAAGAGGCCTATTGGACATCTAATTAGGTAATGTAGGATTTTTTTGGTAGTGTTTGAGTATTACCAGATAAGCTATGAAGTTTTGCAGAATTATACATAAGGATAGAGAAAACACTGAATATTTTCCTAGTGACATGAAATAATCATTTTACTTTCTGGTTGTACTCTTTGTGTTTCTCTTGTAAACTGAATGTATTTGTGTTAGGACTGAAAGCATCACCCCAGTCTCTCACCACTTTCTCATGTAGGATGGATTCTGGATCTGGGGTTCTTAGAAGTGAACTGAGCTCATGAATTGAGTTGACAGGATGGGGCTGGAGCTCACATGGTACGATTAATGTCCCTGTACTCCTTATATGAGAATTCACAGTTCTGCATGACGTAACAGTGACAAGAGCCAGCTGTGAGCCAGGAAATAGAGCTGGCAACATCCTGAACTAGGACGTCTCCGCCTCTGGACCAGGAAAAAGAAATGCATGCTTTATGTTCCATAAGCTAAAAGAAATTTCAAAAAGAAACGCAGCATACATAAAGGCCACATATTTTAGCAGTTTTTATTCCAACAATATCTAAATGTAAATTACTGGTTATGGACTTTTTCAAACTTTCTAAGTTTCTCATGACCTTCTATTAAAATACCTAATTATTGAAGTCTAGCAAATAATATATTATAGTGTAGAAAAATTCAACAAAAAGCTGAACATATTTTGTTAAATCTAATATATGTATAATTATTTAAAATATATGTATTAACAGGAACATGGACAAGGACACTGGCTTATTGTGAATATTGCTATAACATTAATAAAGCCTCAAGGTGGTATCACATGTATTTTTAAAAAGAAAAACAATAGTAAGAAAAATTTTGTAAATTATAGCTAGAGTATAATTTTCAGTAGTTTTCAATCTGAAATAACAATAAACATAAATTTTTAGATTAGCAAAGTTTCCTAGTAAAATATATAAATTCTACGCAAGGAAAATCATGGCTAGCCTATAGCTACAGGCCTAAAATCCTACTTTTTCACCTTTCTTCAAAAAGAACTTAGATGCTACACCTATGATATTTATTTATTTGGTGTAAATTTATTTATTTGATTAGTTATGCTCATAAAGTGAATACATTCATGTTAGTGCCTTCGATAGCCTCCTCCCTGTGCTACCCCCACCCCTGAAGGGACCATCCTCATTGTGGAATGTGGGTCTTGCATTGTGGGGGTAGTCATCAGTTGAGGGGAAGAGGCAATATCTCTGTGCATAATGACCCAACTTGTGGCTCTATCAGTCTTTTTGCCCCCTCTTCCGTGAATTTTCCTGAGCCATGTTGTGTTCGTTTTAGTCCTACTTCAGTGATGAGGTCTTGGCAGCCTCTGTACCTCTGGATATCTGGTTTAGTAGGAGTTGAGTGTTCTCTGTGTCTGTCTCCTTCAGCCTTGTGCTGGTACCAGGTTCACTGAGAAAGCTGCACTCTTGCCCATGTGGGAGTGGAGGTTCTATTACTATGAAAAGCCCATGTGTTTCATTCAAAAATAACTCCAGGAAGGGATTCCCAAGCTGAGGTAACTCGTGGAAGCAATAGGATTTTTTTATATGAAGACACTTGTGTCTAGGGCAATAGTGTGTTCATTAGCAAAGACCTGTGATCACTGCTACTCATGTCTTGTGCTATAATCACTATATCCTTCACCTGACTGTGTGGATGAGTAGCTGTGTATCTTCTATATACTCCACCTGTTTATTAGAGTAAGGATGAGCTCTCCAGAACACTCATCTCATTGTGTGGAGTGTTTAAGGGTGAGATTTCAAGACTCTTCACTGGACTATGTGGGGTAAGGGTTAGTTTTCCGTGACCTCAAGACAGTAATAAGCATTATAGAGAACTTTGTTGAGTAAAACAATTAAACATGTATTATGAGTGGCTGCATTTATGAACAATGATTCATAGATACATATCCTCTTTACAGAGTTTGAGTATTTGCTAAAGCCTTATTTTTTGAAGATTTTGCTTGTTAATAGCATGTGTTTCTAATTTCTTGAGAGTAGAAAACTTTATTCACTTAAACTTATTACCCTGAATTAATTCATGTATAATTATAAAACAATATGACAAGCATCAGAAGTGATTTCAACTGGAAATAATCTACATTGCTTTTTCATCTCCACTACTTAAAATTCTAGACATCATTTTCAACTACCAGTTGATTCAGTAAGATAGTATTTAATTTTTTTAAAAAAAATATTCTTTTTATTTTTTTTAGTATTTATTTTATTTTACTTATTTGAGAGAGAGAGGAAGAGAGAGAGAGGGAGAGAGAGAGAGAGAATGGGCATACAAAGGGCTTCAGCCACTGGAAATGAACTCCAGATTCATTTGCCATCTTTTTAAATCCCTACAATCAGTGGAAAGTTACACATTTTACCTCCGTTTATTGTAAAAACAATACTACTCTATACAAAATAATGAAATGTTATGAAAATAGTGAAGATCTTAAAACATTTGTAACTATTCAATAAATACACCTTCTTTTCCTTTGATTCCCAGGTTAATCTAATTCTTCAAATGTGTTAGTTATTTGTATATTTAGTTCATAATAATACCATCCATTGGACATGGTTATTTCCAATATACATCTATCAAACTATAACAGATAGATTTCATTTTTACATATTTTCTCTATTTTATAAGATAATAAAGAATATAGAAGCTTCACCAAAATGAAATGATTAGGAAACTTCAAGTCATTTACCCAAAAGTATGCACTATAAACATTTCATGTAGTTCTTTATCATATTTAATCTATCCATCTAGTTGCATATAATTTATTAAATACACCAATCACACTATTTAATATTGTTTAATAAGTAACATAAATTTTATTGATATTTAAGAAATATTTTCTAAATATGCACATTGGATTGCAAACATTTGTAAAACTCACTTAATTCTTAAAGGCTCTTGTAGATTGTAGGGTGCAGTGGTTTTATGCTTTTTATGTCCTGTGTCTGCTTTCTTTTGTTTTAGTCAGGTAACTTAATTACAATTCCAAATGCTACAGAAATCATGATGATATTGGTGCTTCACTTACAGGATTTAGTTGTTCGGTGAGATATAAGACTTTCTGTGATGTGTGTGGACATGTGAAAATTAAGTAGAGAATAGGTACATTGCACAATGAGCATGTACCCAAATGAGTTGTAAGAGTGCATGTGAAATAGAATTAAGTCCTGCCTAACTCAATTCTCATGTCTTCAAGGCTGGCTGGAAGCCAGTTCTAATTCCATGACAATTAGATTATCTACAGTCACAGAATTTCAGTGGCCGATTTAATTGCTCTTCCTGAAGGCTTAGTATATTTGTATCTGTCGATGAACCTTTCATTAAGGTATCTTTTAAAAGTTTCTATTCTCATAAGAAAAACAACCCTAAAAAATGATCTTTTCCTTAAAAGATTTTAGCAAGAATTTGATAAACCTCAGTTAAAAAAGATCATGTCCTTATTACTTTATAAACTGATGAAAAATGAACTTGTAAAATAAAGGAACAATGGTTGGAAAATACACAACTGCTATCAGGAACTCAGCTTTGCTGACTACATTAATTCTGTGCTGGACACTGTTTCTCTTTTAGTTATTTAAATTAAATCACACCATATCCTCTTGATGTCATAAAATATAGGCTTGGAAGGTTTCTTTTAATTTTTTATCATCTTTATATATATTTTCTAAGCAATAACTCTATTTATATATCAGTGGCAAAAGTTTTCTTTTCCATCATTTTACACTGTCTCTTTATGAAGATTGTTTAAATTCCTGTAAAAAAACTTTTGAGACAGACACAGGGGAGCAGGCCTTTAATTCCCTGCACTGAGGAGGCTGAGCTAGGAGGGACACTGAATTCAAGGGCAGCCTGAGACTACATAGTGAATTCTAGGTCAACTTGGACTATAGGGAGACTCTATTAAAAAAAATTTTTTTTTTTACTTTCATGGGATTCCATTGGTCTATTCTTGTAGTCATTCACTGCACTATTGGTGTGTTTTTCAGAAATCTCTTGGCTGTGGTTATATTGTGAAATGCTTTCCCTTCATCTTCATATAGGAGTTTCAGTGTTTGAGGTCTCATCTTAAGGTCTTTGATTCATCTTGTATTTATTTTGGCATAGGGTAAGAGATAGGGATCTATTTTCATTCTTCTGCCTACGTATATCTAGTTTTCTCAGCAACATAAATTGAAGAAGGGGTCTTTTATCCAATGCATTCTTCTGAACCCTTTGTGAAAATATTAGGTGGCTACAGCTTTGCAGGTTTATTTCTAGGTCCTCTATTATACTCCATTGAATTTTATGCTAATATTATATTGTTTTTATGGTCCTGTACTATAATTTGAAATCAGGTATTATGCTTTCTGCTTGGAATTACTTTGGCTATTTGCAATCTCCTGTTTCTGAATGAATGTTAGGCTTGTTTCTTCTAGTTCCATGGAAAATACATTTGGGATTTTTCACTGGAATTGCATTGATTTGGTGGACTATTTCAGTAATATAGCTATTTTCACAATAATAATTTGGCCAGTTAAAATGAGTAGAAGGTCTTTCTACTTTCTAGTGAATATTTATTACTTTCGTCAGTGTTTTTAAGTTTTCATTTTTAAGATCTTCCACCTCCAAGGTTAGATTTATTTCTAGGCATTTAGAACTTTGAAACTATTATGAATATACTTTTTTTTCAAATTTAATTCCCCACAAGTTCATTATAAATATTAATAAAAGGTATTTGTATTTATTTATCGACAAACCACCCCTCCCATCTCAGCCAAGGCTCGCGTGAAACCACAGAGGAATTGGGGAGATGAGCAAGAACGTTGCTTGCATGGTGAGCCTGACAATCAGCATGAGGGTGAAGGCGAGAGACACTGAGGATACTCAACACATACCAAAGAAGAAATCCAGAGGCTCCTGTGAATTCATCACTGAAGAACACTTAAAACACATCCACCATGGCTCAGGGAATTTTGTGGAGGAAGGGGTGGAAAGATTGTAAGAGCCACAGGTTGAGACATGCCCAGAGGCATTGCTTCCCCCAATAACTGACTGCTGCTCCCACGATTCATAACCACAACCTCATGGATAATATCAGCAACCTCACTGAAGAGGTGCCCCAGCAGAATGGGGACAGAGGTGAAGGAAAGGATGGTACTAACACATGATTATCCATACTAAGTCCATAATAAAAAAATTCAAAAAATACATTTATGCATCCACTAATCTTTGGAGGACTATAACATGCTTCAGATATAGAAGATACATGTATGTTTAAAATGTTGGATATATCAAAGAAGAGAAACTTCAAGGTGTTAATGTTTGGATAAAGTGTCTTTGTATAGGCAAAATGAAGTTTGTAACAACCCACTAGGGGCATTGTGCTCTTACCAGTTGGCACCATAGAATTATGGGAAAAGGAGCAATCACTTATTTTTCATTACTAGCCCCAAATGCCAAGGCTGTAAAAGAGGTGTAATTAGCTGTCAGTCCAGGAATTTCAAAGGTGTGCCAAACATCACCTTAGGCCTGGTGACAACCTTATCATGGTGGCCTCATGGTAATGGCATCATAATGCAAGTGTTTCTAGTTAGAGATTACAAAGAAATACAGAAAGCCAGATAGGGCTCAGGAATGAGCCTCACAGCTTTATAACAATTGACTGTCCTAAAATCTCGCCCAGTGCTTCATGACAAATGATGTAGTTCCTTTCAAAGACAACACTCCCAATAAATACACCCTTTTCATTAGTCTCTTCTTAAATAACCCACTGCCTCTAAACACTATCACACTGTGGACCAATAATTTGATATTCAAACTTGTAGGGAAATCATTCAAATTATACCTAGAACATCATCATAGTGATGGGGTAACAGCATGCTTGAGACTTTGGAATTTTAGAATGTATGAAACAGGAGGATCACACTCCGACCTCATCCTCTGAATCTAACCATAAAAGTATTCTGTGATAACCCTGTGAAAGCAAGAGGTCCTCACCTCAGAGGTCCCCTCGTGTTTAGAAGAAAGCCACACTCTTATCTATTCAGAGAAGAATCCTAAGTCACGCCCAGCTCATGTCCCTCATATCAGACCATTTTGTCTTCCTTCTAACTTCTCCATGAGTATCCACCTTTTACCAAGTGTATCATGAAAATATCCAGGCTTCCCTGTTTCTTTAGAGGTCCTTTATGGTAATCACAAAGATTTTATGCTCATTTGCTTATTTTTGAAGTCGCCTCTGTTTTGCAACCCTCACTTTGAGTAAGTTTGTGAAGACTTTATCTTGTTAGTTCTGAACCCAATGATGGCTGACAGAAATCTTTATCCGCAAAGGAAAGGCAGACCTTCCTTTTTTTTTGCTATAAAAATCACAGTGTTCCTGTAGTGAATCTACATAGCCAGCTCCTGATTCTTTTGTTACACATCCCTCTTCTTCTTCTGCATAGAACTACCACAATCTTTTTTCGTACAGAAATAAACAATATCAAGACTCATAGGCAAAGGACAAATAAGGATCCTTCCAGTCAGAACAGACACTGTGCCCTAGAGGTCAGTTTCCCAGGTTCCAATGAAAGACAAATCCATTCATATCCTCTGGGCTGCTGCAAAGTCTGTTCAACTGCTTTGTGGTAGTGTTCACATTTGAACTTCAGTTTCCTCAGGAACAAACATTAGTAAATGACACCAGAAATAAATTTATTCCACGGAGATAAAGCTAATGTGTAAAGGCTCTGTTAGGCAACAGAATTTAACAGAGAAAAATAAGCCAAAGAGATATGACATCCAAAAAAAAAAAAAAAAAGAGAGCCAGAGAACACTGCAGCAGGGTGGAAGCATTGTTCTACAGAGGTCGGTTTTGACTTCCTTGTCTCTCCTTTGGAAGGATGAGTTCAGCTGAATCTAGCGTAATCAGGGGCAGTAAATCACTTTTCATAAGATCTATCTATGTTCTGTGTCCCAAAGCTCACAAAACACCCTGAGGCATGTCTTTCAATTATGTAAATGCATGCCTTCTAGAGTCCATTTTTTGAGAAAAAATTGTGACAAAAGTTTAACGCTCCAATGTCTGTCTCCAAATGGTGATGATTGATATGGGGAAAGAAATATAGAACTTAACCTTCTGGAAATGTCCTGTTTACTGAGATTTGATATTTGAAGTTGAGGAGACTGTCTGATATACACATTGCACTGACTAAAGGATAAAATTCTGAGCTAAATGAAAAATCTGGGTTACTTAGCTAGGCAATGCTGACTCTCTGCAAGGTCTCTCTACTATGACCTTTAATCTGTCACAAAGAAAATGGAGCAGGGAAGGATGGTCCCTATATACTTCACCATTATGGCTAAGCAATGTTAGGTATCTTAAATCCTTGCTTTCAAACAAGAGTAACAAAAGACCACAATGTCTCTATAATGGTTTTTCATAAGGATTGCAAATCAAAATCAATTAATGTACTATTAAAAAATCCCAGAAAAGGGCATGGTACTAGGAATGGGAAATTGGTCTTATTGCATCCACAGTCAGGAAACAGAGAGTGAACAGGAAGTGCAGCCAGACTATTTACTTCAAATCCCACCCACAAATCCCATCATGGCTCCACCTCCAAAAGTTCCACTCCCTTTGAAAACAGGAATACCAGATAGAGACCAAGTGTTCAAACACATGAGAGTATGGAGATTATTTCACATCCAAACCACAACAAATCTGTAAATACAGGACTTGGAATTCAGTGCTTCGAAAAAACTCCCAGAAATTTCAATGTGCCATCACGTTCATTGATCACCTTACAAGTCTCTGATTCAAGGTGTTCATTCACCTCTAGGGGATCTGGTACAATGGAGATTCTGATGTAGTAGGTTCAGGGTAGGGACATAAGAATTTACCTGCATGACTGGTTACCAAGGGTTGCCTTATCAAATGGTTTTAGTACCTGCCATGAAGGCTTGTCTCCTCAGCATCTGTGGTATAATCTGGTTTGATGCCTTAGTATCTGATGCTGGATTTAAGGGAATGAATTCTTAGATCCACATTAAGAGCCTGAAACCATGGATACTGACCATTCCTATACTTTCCTTTTATTGACATATATTCCCTGTCCCTAGTAATGTGCTTAATAAGGACATCTTTATACATGTATATCATGTACACTGACCATGTTAACCTCCATATAACCTCCCTTCCACCTCCCATCTCCATTTTCCCCTAGACAATCTTATTTCAATGTTCATGTCACAAACATAGAGACAAAGAGAGCAAAAAAAAAAAAAAAAATCAACAAAGTGAAAATAAATATTTAACTCCCTTGAACCATTAAACCCTGACTGTTTGGAGCCTGATCCATTGACTTATGATACTTATACACGCAGCTAGAGCCTCTGAATGAACCTTGCCCCTCACTCCCAAACTGCCAGTCTCAAGAAGGAAACATGATGTTGTAAAATTAATTATCTATCAAGATAGTGATTCTCTGACCCCTTTCAAATACAACAGCACACAAATGGCTCAGGGGACAATGCAAGATAACTTCTCTTAATGGATATAAAAAGATGGCATTCATTCACTGGTTCTAACCCTCCCTCTATGAGAAATTGCCTGCTGTGTTTTAGTACACTCTCTATATTTTTAATAGAAAATTATATCAGTTATGAGCTATTAAATAGTTTTACCCCATGTCTTGAATTTGTTATTACTGACATGACAGTATATCTATCCATCCACATGTCTGCCTATCTATCTATCTATCTATCTATCTATCTATCTATCTATCTATATTCTATAAGATCCACAAATGATAGAAAACATGATATTTGTCTAAACCTGATTCATTTTGATTAATATAATGATATCCAGTCGTGTCTATTTTGTTACAAATTACACAATTTGGTTTTTGTGGCTGAACAAATGTCTATTGCACATATAAACCACATTCTCTTTTTTTCCACTCATCTGCTGATAGACACCTAAAATGATTTCATGAGTTGCTATTGTTAACAGTGTTGCACTGAGTAGAGATGTGCATGTATCTCTGTGTTAGAGTGACTTACAATCCTTCAGATACACACCCAGGACTGATGTAGGAACAAGGAGCCCTTCTACACAATGGAAGCAAATGTAGCCTATTGTAGACTCTATAGAAACGAGGATGAAAATTCCTCAGAAACAAAAGAGAACTGTCATATGGCTCAAAATGCCACCTTTTCATCTTACATAGGCTCTTGCCATGCACTTTGGAAATAACCTTTCAGTCTGAAATGTGACAATAAAATTAGTATGAATCTCTGTTCCCATTTTCACAACTTCCTAGATTGGAGGTATACTTTTATCTTAGATATTATCAGTCTTAGTGTAATGTATGTTTTATTAAGAGCTTTCATTTTTTCATCCATAGGAAGCAGTTGGTAGCTTTTATGTCGATATCCAAGTTGTTAATAACACAATAATGGCACTTTGGTTACATGATTATGTAAAATAAGAATTAATGAGCCGGGCGTGGTGGCGCACACCTTTAGTCCCAGAATTCAGGAGGCAGAGGTAGGAGGACCGCCATGAGTTTGAGGCCACCCTGAGATTACATAGTGAATTCCAGGTCAGCCTGAGCCAGAGTGACACCTTACCTTGAAAAAACAAAAAAAATAAAATAAAAAAATAAGAATTATTGGAGTGAATGCACTGGGGTACTGTGATGACAAACTTGATAACCAAGGAAGCTCCTCAGTGTGGGGTATGGGAACCTTATATTTGCCACCATGTCTGACCAAGAGTGACTTGTACTAGGGCAATATAAGGTTTTATTTTGCTACTCAGAATGACATGATATTTAAAACGTGTTTTCTATTTCTGGAATTACTCATTTAATAAGTTTGAGCAGTCATTGATCGTGGGAAGTGACAGAATGTCAACCTCCAGTTTACAGGAGGATAGCTAATATCCAGGTGTATTTCTAGTTCTGCATTCATGGAAAGTGTTTGTAACTGGTTCACCGAGGATTTCAAACCTCTGATTATCATGCACTTTGGAAGGAGAGCTCGTTCCCCACAAAATGGACTCCTGTTGATGTCTGAGCTTTGCTTGAGGATCATTTTCATTTATTGTCCATCCACTACCACCTGGTGTACAATAGTAGTTTTTCAGGTTTTGTAATGTAATTTAATTCATTGACAATTCACTATCTCATGTGCCTGCACGTCATTCTTCAATGCTATTCTAATTATTTTGATATTTTCCCCTAGTTAATACTATTTAGGCCCTAACTAACACTCATTCTGCCTACATTTTTCCTGCATTGAACAACAGAAGTACTTAATTATGAAAAATAAATTCTTCCAATTTTACTAACTGCAAATTACTACTTTTTTTGTAATGTACAGGTAAGAAAGCCTGCCTCCATCATAGAAGCAAAGAGGGTGGCTAATTCGGTCATGGTACATGTTCCAATTGCACCTGTTGACTCCCCCTGTTTTCCATCTTGACCTCAGTTCTCTGCGATCAACTCTAATAAGCCTGCGCCCCTAACTGGGAACTCGGTTCACAGATCTAACTTGACACACACATGTTTCAAAGTAATGTTGTGTTGCCTAAGTGGCCTGACATTACAGTCCTCAGAGAAGCAGCCAAGTCTGAGGGCAATATCTGATATTTACTTTAAAAGAAATAAAAACTTAGGGCATGGATTTAAGCAGGAAGCAAGAAAGAGAGTTTAGTGTAACTTCATAGCAACTGGTAGGAGATAGAAAGAGAGATACAAACAACACATAAGAATCTCTGTATGCAAGATGAGGATTATATATATTTTTAAAAAGTTTGGAGGAGGCCATTGTAAGTATTGAAGCAGGAAAACTGACTCAAGTTTAATGGAAAACAATAACAACGATGCTTTCAAGACGAGCATGAACAAAAATACTGCCATGACACCTAGGGAAGTAGATCATCCAAGGCAAAAATACCAGAATTCGGATAAGAAATGATGCCTTGACTTGGACTGGCAAGACAAGAAACAGGGGGAAAAGATAAAAAGATTTCTCCTATATGTGGAGGTGAGTTAAAAAGTTAAATAGGGGACTAAATGGATGCGATGGCTTTGCAGTTAAAGGCAATTGCTTGCAAAGCCTAAAAGCTAGAGGTCGATCTCTCCATATCTGTGTAAAGCCAGATGCAAAAAGTGGTGCATGCATTTGGAGTACATTTAAAGTACTGCTATGCCCATTCTGGCTCTTTCTCTATCTCCCTCTTTCAAATAAATAAATATTTTTAAAAGACAAATAATGGATCTGTGGAAATGGATCAGTGTTAATGGAGCTTGCTTGCAAGCCTGGTGACCTGGGTCAATTTTCCTCATTGCTCACATTAAGTGGGACTCAAGGTTGTGCACCCATCAGTTATTTTAATCCCACCTACGGCAATAGGAGGTAGAGTCAAGAGAACCTGCAGCCTTGTAAGCAGCAGCAAAAAGTGAGACCCTGTCTCAGAGAGAGGTGGAAGAGAACAGAAACATCCACAAATTCTCTTATTTCTATGCACATATGCCCATGAACACACCTAATATACATACTATAAACAAATAATAAAATAAAAATAGAAGATACACTTAGTGGATAAAATATGAACTAAGGAAAGAGAAGAAACTTTTAAATATAGTTTTGGGGGCTGGAGAGATGGCTTAGCACTTAAGGTATTTGCCTACAAAGCCAAAAGATCCCAGTTTGATTCTCTAGGACCCACGTAAGCCAGATATACAAGGGGAAACGTGCATCTGGAGTTCGTTTGCAGTGTCTGGAGGCCTTGGCACACCCATTTTTCTCTCTCTCTCTCTCTCTCTCTCTCTCTCTCTCTCTCACACTCTCTCTCTCAAATAAATAAATTAATTAATTAAATAAAGTTTTGGGTAGTTGGTAAGTCATACTATGGCAGAGATGAGGTGAGGAATGCAAAACCTGGTGGGTGAGAGAAAATAAAGAATTTGCTTTCATTGAGAAGGAAACAAATCAACTACACAGAAATGTGGAAATAGTAAATAGGCACTTGTGCATGTGACTCTGGAGTTTCAAGGACATGACAAGGGCAGAAGTCAGAGGTGCTTTGGTAGTGGATGAGGTGAAGTGGAAGGAATGTGAGACTAAAGAAAAGAATTTGTGAAGAATGATTAGTAAAAGAGATCCTCAAAAATTGTCGAGAAAGGGTGGAGAGATGGCTTAGCACTTAAGGTGTTTGCGTGCGAAGCCAAAGGTCCTAGGTTCGATTCCCCATGACCCACATAAGCCAGATGCACAGGGGCGCATGTGTCTGGAGTTCATTTGCATAGGCTGGAGGCCCTGGTGTGCCCATTCTGTGTGTCTGTCTCTCTTCTCTCTTTCTGTCTCTCTGCTTGCAAATAAATAAAATTTTAAAAATTATGGAGAAAGTGTCCATGGACATTTAGTGTAAAACCAAAGATAAAGTCTCGCAGCTGCCTAGACAAAGGTAGGCTTTGTAGGGAGAAAATATTTATGTCAAGTATAAAGACATCAGATAGATATGAATCTCATGGTCTGGGAGATGGCTCAATGGTAAAGTGCTTACTGTGCAAACACAAGAACCTGATTTTGGAACCCTAGTACCCATAAAGCAAGAACTAGAGAGAGAGAGAGAGAGAGAGAGAGAGAGAGAGAGAGAGAGACAGTGTGTGTGTGTGTGTGTGTGTGTGTGTAATTCTAGTCCTCTTACAAAGAGATGGGAGGTAGAGACAGAGAATCTCAAAAGCTCATTGACTAGCTAAGCCAGTGTTTGCAGAAATTAACTTAAAGACCCACGAGAGAGGCTGTGCTGGTGGGCCAAGCTAACCCATTGGAAACTGGTGTCTTGAAGCATCGTGGATCCAACTCCTGCCACAGTGAGTACCAAAGGTGACACGTCAAGACAGGCATGATTCCCAGGATTTAAGGCTGAATGTTGTCTATGGTGTTGAGTTTGGGACTTGCTGGGGAACTATTCTTTATTTTTTCTTAGATTTTATGCTTTTAAGATTGTTGTATCTGTCCTATGATGGCCCACTGAAATGTTGTGGAAGCACATAGATTTTTTCAAAGTTTGTTGGCTAAAAGACAATTTGCTTCAGGATGAATCATACATGGAGTTCTATCTGCTATATCTGATGATATCTTGGACACATATTAAAACCAACGCTGAAGTGAGCTGAGATTTCCAAGGATATTAGGATGGAAGAAATATCTTTTGTATATGAGAACACTATGGAATGGGGGCAGGAGTTAAGGATCAGACTGCTGTACTTACATATAGATTTAAACAAAATTACTATACTGGAATTTAAATACCCTGTGACAGGATTCAGAGATAAGCCTTAAGAGGGTAAAAAAATCAAGGAATAACTCTTACAGACAGAATCAGTGTCTCATAAAAGACCTTAAAGGAGGTAACTGTGTACTAATATGAGGGAAGAGCTCCTCCACCTGGAACACAGAGCAAAAACAAAATTCTCCACATGCTGTTCACATAGTAGGCATGTCCACAACTCATAAAATCAAGAATTTCTCCAGACAACCAATCTATCTTGACTTCATCTGGAATTCCCTAGCCTCCAGGACTATTAAAAATTAATTTCTGTTGCTGTACAAATTATACAGTCTAAGGTATTTTGTTATAGAAGCAGAAATACAATCAGCAGAGTGAAGCATAGGACTTTCTCAGAGGAGTGTGGTGCTGGGTATGAAGAATGAGAGAGAGTGGAAAAGTCTTGACATTTTATAGAAATTTAAGGAAAACTTCTAAAATAAACTAAGGTGCTGTCTGCTGAATTCTTGGTAGATTTATTTATTTTGTTTTTTTAATTTGTGCAATTGAATTTTATTAAGGCTGAAAGGCATAGATTCAGGATTATATTTCCTTTGCAAATGTGTTCAAGTTCAATATTCAAGTATTTGCATTTAACTTGACTAAGGGTTTTCTAAAAGTGCACCACAGGGAGATAACCATGAGAAAGCTCACTTACTTTCAGATCAGGGGTTATAATTATGGACCAGAAACCTCAAATTATATAAAGACAGAAGTGTAGGCATGACTAGAATTATTGAAAACAAGAATGCCATTGGGTAACGTATTTTGAGCTCTTTGTGAAGGTCAAAGTCTTGTTTTGAATATTAAAAGATTCAGAGTGTAAAAGGCACAGTATAAGACCGTGGATGCAAGGAGAGAATGAATGATATTAATTTATATAAGCAACACTTGTAGGAACATTAACCCATCCCCAAAACAATGATTGGAAAACAGGTAAAAGTAGTGGAAGGGTGACATCATCACAGGCATTGTCACTCAGTAACAGAAATATATTCATTAGAAAAGTTCCTGCCAAGAGATTTTATGAAAATTGAAGGAATACAAAATTTTGTGACCAGATTTGACCAAGAATGTCCAAAGGTTAGATAGTCAGTTGTGTGTGACATGGTTTCTGTGCAGGACACAGCTTCTGGAATAGATTGTCAGGGGCCACAGCTCTCATGGGTCCTTTTCTAACCGGCTAATTCTGGACAAATAACTTAATCTTCTGTGACTCAGTGTCCTCACATAAACATAGATAGAACAAAAATACTCGTTCTTTGGGGTATCTGTATGATTAACCCTGTTAATTTAGGTCTAGTACTTTAAGTGGCATTGTTTTGTATATATTTGTATATATTTAGGTCTAGTACTTTAAGTGGCATTGTTTTGTGTATATTTGTGTATATTTAGGTCTAGTACTTTAAGTGGCAGTGTTTTGTGTATATTTGTGTATATTTATGTCTAGTACTTTAAGTGGCAGCGTTTTGTATATATTTGTGTATATTTATGTCTAGTACTTTAAGTGGCAGCGTTTTGTATATATTTGTGTATATTTATGTCTAGTACTTTAAGTGGCAGCGTTTTGTGTATATTTGTGTATATTTATGTCTAGTACTTTAAGTGGCAGCGTTTTGTGTATATTTGTGTATATTTATGTCTAGTACTTTAAGTGGCAGTGTTTTGTGTACATTTGTGTATATTTATGTCTAGTACTTTAAGTGGCAGTATTTTGTGTATATTTGTGTATATTTATGTCTAGTACTTTAAGTGGCAGTGTTTTGTATATATTTGTGTATATTTATGTCTAGTACTTTAAGTGGCAGTGTTTTGTATATATTTGTGTATATTTAGGTCTAGTACTTTAAGTGGCAGTGTTTTGTATATATTTGTATATATTTGTGTCTAGTACTTTAAGTGGCATTGTTTTGTATATATTTGTATATATTTAGGTCTAGTACTTTAAGTGGGGTGTTTTGTATATATTTATGTATATTTATGTCTAGTACTTTAAGTGACAGTGTTTTTGTATATATTTGTGTATATTTATGTCTAGTACTTTAAGTGGCAGTGTTTTGTGTATATTTATGTATATTTATGTCTAGTACTTTAAGTGGCAGTGTTTTGTGTATATTTGTGTATATTTATGTCTAGTACTTTAAGTGGCAGTGTTTTGTATATATTTGTGTATATTTATGTCTAGTACTTTAAGTGGCAGTGTTTTGTGTATATTTGTGTATATTTATGCCTAGTACTTTAAGTGGCAGTGTTTTGTGTATATTTGTGTATATTTATGTCTAGTACTTTAAGTGGCAGTGTTTTGTATATATTTGTGTATATTTATGTCTAGTACTTTAAGTGGCAGTGTTTTGTGTATATTTGTATATATTTGTGTCTAGTACTTTAAGTGGCATTGTTTTGTATATATTTGTATATATTTATGTCTAGTACTTTAATTGGCATTGTTCTGTATATTCTCTGTGAGAGTTATCTGTAATTAGGATCAAGAGCCAGACTGGAAAATGCCACTTAGGACTCTGTGAGAAAAAGAAAAACTACTCACAATAGAATACAGGTAAGTCAAACAAAAATCTTAAAATATGAAGGTGTTCCTATATTTAGTGGATCTATGGAATTAAACTTCTAAAACTTTAAATTAAGGAAAGGCAATAGTGGTCTGTTGGAAGCAATAAAGTTATTTCAAGTGACTTTAATTTAATTTCTTTATGTTTTAAATATTTATTTATTTATTTATTTATTTATTTATTTATTTATTTAAGAGAGAGAGGCAAGGGAGAGGCAGATATAAAGAGATAATGGGTGTGTCAGGGTCTCCAGCCATTCCAGACACAAGCACCACCTTGTGCATCTGGCTTATGTGGGCAGTAGGGAATCGTGCAGGGGTACTGGGGAACCAAACCTGGGTCCTTAGGCTTTGCAGGCAAGTGCTTTAACCACTAAGCTGTCTCTCCAGCCCTATTTCCTTTCTTTAAAAATTATAAGGTAATCATGAACAACAGATGGATTGTTTTCCATTTACTCAACATAAATAAAAGTTAAACATCATGCATGATAGCACATGTAAAGATGTACAACTGTATCTATGCATATGTGTTCACAAATGATAAGGGATACCTATACTATAGAGGGAATGAAAAGGTAATATATCAAACTTTTAGTAGGTATTATTGCATTCACTGAAGGTGTTCACATTTCAGATGGACGCATTCTTAGAGGGAGCATAGAAGGATTAAAAGAAAACTTTTTGATTTTAAACAAGTACTTTTTATTTTTATTTATTTATTGATTCATTTATTTATTTTTGGGTTTCGAGGTAGGGTCTCACTCTGGTCTAGGCTGACCTGGAATTAACTATGTAGTCTCAGGGTGGCCTCGAATGCACGGCAATCCTCCTACCTCTGCCTCCCAAGTGCTGGGATTAAAGGCATGCGCCACCATGCCTGGCACAAGAACTTTTTATAAACCAGGCTGAATGAATGTCATTCTGCAATGAAATGCATATTGACTCTGTTTTGAGAAAAGTTATATAAAAAGTAACTTACAACATGAGAAACTGTTTTGCCTTCCTCAGTGATGCAAAGTCCATAGTTTACACTAGGGACTGTTCATCCTATGGAATTCATAGCTCTGTGATTGATGGGTGGTATGTGTACCATCATGTTATTGTAGGAAAGAGTTGGGCTGCTCTCAGCTGCTCAGAACCCAACGGTCTTTCTCTTATACCTCACCTCAACCAATGACATCAGCACAGTTTTGAATTTTCCAGAACATCATGCAGCTGAAAACACATGGCATAGCCTCTTAAGCTGGATTTTTTGCTCAGTAATAAAGTATGTTCCCTGTATATTCCCTTAGTACTGAGTATATAAATATGTACCTTTATGCATAATGTATCCATAAAAACGTATGTGCCTATTCATATACTGAATAACATATGCTTCTTCCCATGTTTTAGCAATTACAGGCAAAGCTTTTACACCTAATTTCAATTTTTTGAGGTAAATGTCCCTTGACATTTATCTGTTTGTGAAACACCTAGCAGTAGCCATATTTCATGGCATAATCATAAAAGTGATTGGCTACGTCATGAATTTGGGCAGATTGGGGGGAAGAACATGGTATTCTTTGGTGACTAAGCAGTGAAGGAGAAAACTCCTCCCTCCTCAGTAAGAATTAGTTTCCTTCATTCTGGGAGCCAGAGCTCCATGTGACTGAGCACTAAGTCAGGTTTCTAAATACTGACTTCAGATATACTCAAAGTTTGAAGTACAGCACACGCATTTTGTGCTTATAAATTATCCTCCAACTTGAATGGCAAAGGAAAGTAAATGGCTTCTTCTAAAATTTAAGTCAAATAGAAGATAACTAACAAAACAAATGTAAGAAAAAACAAGAAGAGCAGATTATTGTATTATTTTATGCATTTATTATTAATAAACTCATATATAAGAACATAGTTATGCAAATTATTGCCATGCATTTTTAAACAGGCAGACATACTAAATTTTACTGATAAATAGTGTTCTGATGCCTTCCTGTTATTCCACTCACTTCCTACAATTAGACTAAGACTGTAAGTATTTACCTTCCAGAGCAATGCTGGCAGAGGTTACACTGTCTGGGAAGCACCCAGAACACACTTTAAAATTGTTAGTGAGCAGTTGCTCACTTTGTAATTTCATTGGATACTTGCTTTTGTGCCAACTATTAGCAATAAAACGTGCCTTTTATAATAATTAAGCACATAAATCACTTAGGGTTACAAGACCCAAGGGAAATGAGGTAACCCTATCAAAAGATTCCTGCAATACTGTATTTATCACAGCCCTGGACAATACAAAAATCGGAATCAATCTACATGTTTCTTGATGGATCACTAGAAAATGAAAATACAGTGAAAGACATAATGCAATATCGTTCAGGCACGAGCAACAGATTTTAAGGTTTTCATTGGTAGAAAACTGGATGTAACTGGAGATCATTATGTTTGGTGAAATAAAGGCAGACATGGAAAGAGAAGGAAGGTATGTTCTGATTCATATGTGGAAACTAAAATAGTTTATATGAAACTATCGTCAAAATTTTCTAGAATCTTTCTACCTCTTAGCATGTGCAGTACTGGCCTAATGTCTAGCCACCATCATTATTTAGATTTCAGCATTACTCTGCTACCATGGTTCCTTCCTGCTTTTCTGGTTTATTTTTATATATTACCAACACAGGAATTATGATCATGGTATTTTGTCTATATGTATGGAGGCTGCCATGAATTCCATTTAATGGCTTCTAAGTGTACATATATGATACTTTCCTATTCCTGTCCATCTTTTCTCTGGTGCTGTCCCTGGCTTCTCCATCGGGGCAGGTACTTTTCACTGTCCATGCAAAATAGCATGACCTGTTCCCGTCTTAGTGTCCTCACCCTGGCATTGCTCTCTGTGTCTCATTCTGCAGGACAGAGAACCTCCATCCCCCAAGGCTTGACTTGAGTAATCTACATCGAAGCAGGGTGACCTCAGCCCATGGAGCTCACACGCTCCTTTTCTCTTCAGAGCTTCTCCCTTACAGAATCCACTACGCTCATTGGAAGTTTCCAAAATATATTTTCAAATAATAATAATAATAAAACAACAGAAACAGTTTTCAAACAAGACAGGTCTTGGTGTGTTGTACGACTTCCCCTTTGTTATCCTCTGCTTATCCTCTGTGCAAGCCTGTTCTCTGATTACAGACAAGTAGAAATCACCAAAAAAATTCTCTGACATTTTGTTATCTTTTGCTTTATAGCTAGTCGTGTATTTAAGTAGAGGCAGTATTTGGGCATACTATTTGACAATTACATTTGATGGGCCTCAACAAATATGTGGACTTAGCAGAGTGGCCCTTTCTATCTGTGCTCTTACAACTTGTTAATAATCATTTCTAGAGTGTAACTACTGGTGACCAAGCCAGATAGAATTTCTAACGTACTCATTTTTGATGTTCTTAACAAAATTTCAGGCATATAAGTGATACCAGGCTGCCATATTTATGAGCAGATACCAGTTATATATCTGAAGCTTATTAGGGAATATGGGCTTCTATTTAAGGAACACAATTTTACTTTATTTATGTTACATTTCCATTTTTATCTTGTTTCGTATATTTTAAAGTTGGGATCTCCTTTGCAACCCAGGTGGGACTTGAACTCACAGCAGTCTGCCTGCCTCAGCCACACAAAAGCTAAGATTACAAAAGCATGCCACCATATCCAGCTAAAATGTGAGTTATAAGTGTCAGCTTTCTGTTTGGTCACATCATGGTCACATAACGTAAGTACCATTAAGAAACTTGGCCTTATATCCTTTTAGATTTAACACATTAAAGCAATCAAAATTATTTTGTGGGGCTGGAGAGATGGTGTAGTCGTTAAGGTGCATGCCTTCGAAGCTTAAGGACCCAGGTTCAATTCCCCAGGACCCACGCAAGCCAGATGCACAAGGTGGCACATGTGTCTGGAGTTCGTTTACAGTGGCTAGAGGCGCTGGAATTCCCATTTTCTCCCTCTCTCTCTTTCTCTCTCTATCTGCCTCTCTCTCAATTAAATAAATTAATAAAATATTTAAAAATTATTTTGTGATGAGCAAACATTAAACAATCATCCTTGGTAGCCTTTAACTTACATCAGAATTTCATAATTGGTTATTGAAATATGCATCTAGAGCTTGAGATGGTTATGTCATCTTAATTAATTGAATTATAACTACAGTAGTTCTTTATACATACTCATTCATCGAATCCTCTGCCTCCTATCTCAGCATGCACATGGGAATGCTGGGTGCTCCCTCCTTTGAACCTTGTGTTAAGTTCAAACCAGAAAGGCCAGAACCCACACGAGCTCAGGAATTCTGGCTCAGCCCAGTGTCTACTGCTCCTGAAAGCCACTGCAGACCCGTTTGGGAGCTTTCTGTGTGCTGTCCAGACAGATTCATCATGGATGTAAGAAATTCTTTTCATACCTTTTTAGGGAATACATATGTAGCATGTGGAAATTGGATCAAACTGTATACAGGGTTTGTGGGGGTTCGTGGTTTCTTCACAGTGTGACCACATTGGAACCAAAATACATAATGAAGTATAAAAATAGTCTAAATAAATTTTGGATTTGGGCTTTTAGAGGCAGCCATAGGAAAATAACAGAATGACAATAGGAAAGTAATAATTGTGATATATTAAAACATGAATACATTTCTGTCACTATAATAATGAAAAGCATTTGGGAATGGTGAAGGTTCACGTGACTGAAATACAAACCTACTCCCCAAAAGCTGTATGACTTTGTGCATGAGGCCACTCATGTTGGGAAAGGTTTCTTTTGTTGTTGTTGTTATCTGAAATAATAGTTTCTTTTCAGTTTTATGATTTCAAGATATGCTGTTTATTTCAAGGAGAATATATTAAAACCAAAAGAAAACCTCCTGCAATATTGATGATAAAAAATACTCCTGCTTGGAGACGGTCAGATGTTATGAATTTCTAAATAATGAGTTCTCTCTTAAAAGAGAAAATATACTGTAGGAGATGTTCTTTATAGCACACAAACTATGTGGTTTAATACATGATGGAACAGAAACAAATTGAGTTAGCTGTATGAGAAATCAAAAGTGAAGAAAGGAAGTAAAATATATAAGTTGCTACTGGGGATTCAGATTCCAACTTAAAATTTTAAGGAGAAATTTATTTGTAACTATGTGCTTCAGTTACTCAATGAGCCTTTTTTTTTTTTTTTTTTTAAATCTAGCGTCTCAAATATGCTATAAAGATTCAGTCTAAAGGAAGATTCTGGAGGAAAAATGCAGTGCTTCAAACAAAATTATAACCAATTCAACCCCATCTCCTCTCTTTGTAGACATCCTTAGACAAGCTAGTATAAACAAGATCATATTTAATAAGAAAACTGGAGTAGATGTCAGAGAATAACGTTCCCTCGCGTGGTTCTGCAAGCCCCAGAGAACTGCTGGAAACATCGGCAGGCTTATAAATTAAGGCTACTCATCTGAAGTCCTAACAGAATTTGGAAGAAATCATACATAGCATTGACTTAGCCATGCAGTTGCTATATTTCATCTGCAGGAATCTTTCACAGGTTGTAAAAATTAACAAAAAACGTCTCTTCTTGATAATCCTCCCAAATAATCAAAGACATTTATTATTATTATTTTTATTTATTTTGGAGAGAGAGAGAGACAGAGAGAGTTAGACAGAGAGGGAGAGGGAGACAGAATTGGGCGCGCCAGCAGTCTCTCAGCTGCTGTGAACGAAATCCAGATGCGTGCGCCCCCTTGTGGGCAAGTGTGGCATTGCGCTCTTGCCAAAGACATTTTTTAAATGGAAATCAGATAACTAGTAGATCCAGTGCTTTTTTAGGATAAATAGTTAATTAGATAGTTTCTAAGGAATGTAAATGAATAATTGAGTACCTGCATTCTGTCAGTCATCCTTTAACAATATCTGATTAATTATACAGGAAATTAGAAAATCACCAGTTACTATTTAAATTACAATCATCTTTAACCAGGTTCAGACTTTAGCAATTCAAAGAAAGAAGTACAACAAAGGAATTAGAGAATAGTGAAAAAGGTTGCTGGCGGCATAAACCCACTCAGTGTAATGGAACCCATATCTGCAACTGGGAACCAGGTCAGAATCATATGGAGACAAAGATTATGCTCTCCATGTCAAGCTCCCGCTAATCTTGTGCTAAAAGAGGGACTGCATCCATCAAAGTCTCCCTAAATTAATAATGCTTATCCCACCTAACCTGTGCTGATTTCATTCTCCATTGGAGAATCTGCTTTTCTTCTTCAGATGGTAGCGCGACCCGAGGAGATAAACCACCCCTCGCACTTCGGGCAAGCCCCAGCTGAAACTACAGAGGAATCAGAGAGATGAGCAAGAGTGCAGCTTCCGGTGAGCCTCACAATCCATACAAGGGTGTAGGAGATAGATGCTGAGGATTCTCAACACTACCAAAGCAGAGACCCAGATGCTCTTAAGAGCCCATCACCGAAGTCCACTTAAAACACACCAATCAGGGCTCAGAGAATTTTGCAGAAGAGGGGGCAGAAAGATTGTTAGAGTCACAAGTTGTGACGTCATGCCCAGAGGCACTGCCTCTCCCACTCCCAATAATTGACCACTGCTCCCACAATGCATAATCCACAACCCCATGAGGAATACCTGCAACCCCACTGAGGAGGGCCCCCAGTGGAATGGGGGCAGGGAGAAGGGAAAGGAAGGTAACAACGCATGATGTATCCATACTAAGTATGTCCGCAATTAATAATAATAATTATTATTATTATAATAAAGTCACTTTCCTATGGGAATCCTAAAACACCAGACTTTGGTCCCTGTTAGGATTTTCCTTCTTCTTCTATTTGATAAGAAACTATTGAGTCTGGAGTTCAGGGATTAATTAACACGAAGTATCCATTCCAGCATACTGTCAATGAAGAGTTTTCTTAGTTTTATTGTATGTATTTGGTGCTGTGAATTTTTCTGTCAACACTGTTTGTTAAACTTTTCCCACATATTTTCATCTTTACCTTCATTTATAGACAATAGCTTCCAGGACCCTGTGGATTTGTGTTACTCCTGCCTGAGTTTCACTCACATCCCGAGTTCTGCCAATATCTGCTGAACACTTGGAGAACTATTCCGATGTTACCTGTCAAGTGTATTTTATGACCGCTCTTCTCATCTCTTTCTGATGACATTAAAGACAAGTCACAATTACAGTGGGTTCAGCTATTGTTCTTGCCAAAAATCCGGGGAATATTTAGTGTTTTTTGTGTATACGACTGTTTATCTAATGCTCAGCCATGGTGTTTATGAACTCTGATCTATGCAAAACAATAACAGAAAAAGAAACTCAAAAGAAACACACAGTTTTCAGCTTTATGGAAAGCATGGAAGGTAAGCATTTTCTCTCATGAGAAATGACCTGCTTACTATTTCCTTTAAATCCTTTAAAAGTCAGAGGACACTTCTCTTCCACAGTAACTTTCACTAAATCCAGCTTTAAAGAAAGTAATTGATAATTTACATTATTAATATTTTCTGTTACTAATTACAATAAATGATATCTGGTGTCACTATTACCTAGATATTCCAAAATGTTATCTCAGTAAGAAACAGAAAAAATGTTTGTATATCTTAAGATAAAGCCAGAAAATGAATGCGTCACTGCCAATCAACCTAAGGAAAAAAACATATAAATGAACATATGAATTATCCCAAAAGAAATTCTCTGAGCAAAGGGAAGCTCATAGATGAATGATTTTCACCATAGCAGAAAAAGCTATTGTTTTGGCAAAATATCTATGGTCTCTTTATATTACATAATATTTTTAAAGGTAAGTCTTTTGTAGACATCAAATTCAGTTTTATTGGCAGTATGTAGGAAAGCAATTTGGCAAGAAAGTGATAGACCCTTTATTGAATACAGCAGTTTTATTCTTGGCACATAAGCCTAGGTCTCTGTGCTAAACATGAGCTATAGCAGAATGTATTGTCATCACTATGACATTGAGATCAATGTCTAGAAACATTGTACCTGAAGTCCAAAGCAACGGGCATAAAGAAAAACACAAAGCTGTGATGATTTCTTTATTGGGACATCATCTTTTCTGAGTCTACGGGTGGGCTAAACCATCTCCCATCCCATCTGTCCCAGATCTCTTACAATTTGAGTATCCTCTTATAAACATATAAAATCTCTTAAATTTAGGAATGACCCAGAATCATCACTAGGAAATAAAATATGACGATTAGAAGTACTTGAAAATGTATATAACATATTTTATTGTAAACTTTGTCTAAATAAAGTATATTTTCCATCACAATGATCAATATATGTATATATATGAAATAAAGATGGATAGCTGTCTATAGATGGATATATGGAAATATATTTAGTCAATCATATATTTCAAATAACAATATGATTATAAACAAAATTCTGTAGATTTGTATATATAAGTCTTTATATACTTATAGGTGATTAGGTTTATAATTGTATATGTGCCTTTATTTTGATATATAACAAAAAGACACTATTTAGTATTATATATTCATGATTATTTCTGGATATTTCTCAGTTTGTCCACTATATGGGATTTTACCTTGTCATAATTAAATTTATAACTTTATCAAATTTTGGGAGTTTAATTTGAATCCCAATCTCCAGCAAATATGTGCAGGGTATTATCAGACACTTCACAAATAAAGACATGTTAATTATCAATTATCCTGGGAAGCATGGTTGCCATTTCCGAGAGAATTGTCTTGCCTTCCTTCAATAAATAGTGTTAAGTTAGAGTTTCTTTGTTTGCTACTAGTTCAGGATAAAAAATATCACTCTTATGGCCTATTATAGTGATGAATAAAATATCATACAAAATTAGAATTATCATAATAATTGAAGAAAATGCTCATATATGAAAGATATATATTTACATATTAGAGACAAACATAAAAAGTGCATGATAAATGGTAAAAAGTTTGCCAAGTATGAATCATCTTATTTACATAATTTGAAATAATATCTAAATTCAAAATTTTTATGTTTACTTTAGAAATGAAAAAAATTTGTGGGTAGCTAACTAAGATACAAACACTCTAGAAAAAGCATGTGTTAATTTTCAGAATTGATATACAGTTTCAAATAATTTTTATGTGTATCTTTTCTTCCTTTTTCTCTTCCCCTCCACTGTCCAACTCTCCTTATTGTATCTTTTTCCTATCTTGTGTTTCCTCTTCCTCCTCTCCATCTTTCTCTCTCCCATCATTCTCCAGCTTGCTCCTGTGATGCTACTCAAGTCTAGAGAATAGGTTTTCCATTTCATTCACTTCTCTCTTGGTACCTCAGAAGTAGTAATTATTCTTTTCTCATATACATTTTTTTGAGGGGGGGAGGAAGACAGATAGAGATGGGCACAAAGGCAGCCTCTCAGCTGCTACAAACGAAATCCAGATGCGTGCGCCCCCTTGTGGTCAAGTGGGGCATTGCGCCCTTGCGTCACTTTGCATCTGGCTAAACATGGGACCGGAAGATTGGAACCGCTGGAGATTGGAACCAGTGTTCTTAGGCTTAGGAGGCAGGTGCCTTAACCCCTAAGCCATCTCTCCAGCCCCTCATATACAATTTTTTAAAAGCCATATACAAAATATTTTTTCTTCCCCAACTATACCTGCATACCTTGTCTTTACTTCCATTTAATCTGGTCCTATAAACACTTTTAATTATAAGATATGATTTGGTCTAGCCAATATTCTGTATGTTAGAGATAAGAATGAGGTATTCCACTTTCAAATGTTAACGAAAATACTATTTATTAGCTCTTCTTTCTTGTTTCAACTTGTCCCAAATAAAATTCCTTACAGAGTGTTAAGTAAAGAATGACAAAGTACTTCACCCAAGACAAGGTTTTTATGTTTATACACAGACATATTGAATGTATGACAAAATGTAATAAGAACTTTTATGAACTGACCTGGAATACTTGAAGCCACAAATGAAGCACAAAAAAGGTATATACATCAGATTATATGAGACGATGCTGACAAAGGAATGAACATTTTCCCACAATGCTGCACTAAGACCTATGGCATGCATTCATTACTCAAGAGAAATCTACCATCACCTCAACTCATTTAAATTAATGCAGAACATTTAAATTTATAGCTCTGGGTACAGCTGACCTTCCTGGCAGGATCATCTCTATGATTTCATAGTGGTTGGCTTAAGATTAGTATTTAAATTTAATCTTTCAGATCCACAATTAAAAGTAAATTATGGCACTTAAATTTTGTAGCATATAAACTTCCACTATGGACAGTGTGTTTCAGCATCTTTATTGGAAAATCTAGGTCACTAAATTGTATGAAGGGCAGAGAAACAAGCCCCTTTTATGATTTCACTTTGGAATTACTGCTTCTTAAGCAAATCTACAAGTGTCACAAGATACTATGAAACTGTACTAACTCTGTAAAGAAGCCCATTTCAACCAATTTTTTTCTAAGCTATAAATAATTGGTTCCAAGCATTATTTCTTGGAATGAAATTTCCAGCAAATATAAGGATTGAATTTTAAAATAATATTGTTCATATTTTAAAGACCAAATAAAAATGAGACTGAGAGCATCTCAGTCATGGAAATCCCATCCATTGTGAACTGTGTTGTCTACTGGGAGGAATCGAAGGTTAACTTTAACTTTTGATCTTAAGCTGGCAAACTGAACATAGTATACCCAAATAAAATATAGTGCTTAAAACATAATATTGACTCAACATATGTTAATGTATATAGCAGGGTTATACTAATTAAAGTGGCACATGCGGTGATCATTTATAATGTGTTAAAAAGCAGTTTCTCTAATCAAAGTTTTCAAAGGGAAATAAATTTAAATTTTTATTTTATTTTATTTATTTTTGGAAAGAGACACAGAGAGAGACTGACAGAGAGGGAGAGGGAGGGAGATAGAGAATGGGCGGGGCGCCAGCAGTCTCTCAGTGGCTGTGAACGAAATCCAGATGCGTGCGCCCCCTTGTGGGCAAGAGTGGCATTGTGCCCTTGCGTCACTTTGCATCTGGCTAAACGTGGGACCTGGAGATTGGAACCGGGTTCTTAGGCTTAGCAGGCAGGCGCCTTAACTGCTAAGCCATCTCTCCAGCCCAAAGGGAAATAAATTTAAAACAATTTAAGCATTTCTTATGACTGGGAAAGTGGGAAAGTGAGTTAGATGCTCGTCACATAAGCATGAAAGCTTGAGTTCAAATTCTCAGAACTCATGAAAACCAGGAACCACAATACTTCTCTACTTACAGGGCTCTATTGGAGAGATAGGAGGTGAGTACACTCAAAAACCCAAAAGCTCACAGATGGGCTAGCCTGGTCCGCTCAGCAGTGAATCTGTCTCAAACAAGGTGGAAGGTGAGGAAAAGCACCTGGTGTTGCTCACTGACCTCCACATGTGCACAGTGGTTGACATACAGCCATGATTTTACAGACAAACACATACACATAGACACACCATGATAAATCAAAACACTTCTTATATATACTTATACTGTATATAATTATATATTACATTATATAATATATGCATATACTATATATAATTATATATTACATTATGTAATATATATTTAAACTATGTATAAATAATTATATAATTATAATATATGATTAGATGCCAGTCAATATAAAATCAATTTTCAAATTTGGTGATAAGATATAGTTATAGAGTAAAAGTATGAATAATTTATAATAAAGTTTGACATATTATTATGTGGTAAAAACTTATTTTTCTCTATAATAACCATCGATGTTGAAAATGAAAGAAAAAAATAAATTGGCTTACAAGTCAAATGTAAATGGTTTATGTCATAGCTGAAAGTTCCAGGTGCCAGGTTATCATAAGACATCAGTTACTTCATCACAACTGGCCCTGCAGGGGCACCCTTCTCTCTGCCTTTCCCGTGTCTAGTAGTGTTATCTTGCCATGGTTTCTTAGTCTATGTTGTGCTCTGTTAGAGCTTCAGATGCCCACAGCATTGAAGCCCATCACCATCAAGGACTAGAAAATCACATTATCCTCTTTTATAAGTTACTGCCAAGAGGATAGGTTCAGTTTAGGGTTTATTAATTGATCTATGCTGAGTTCTCACCAAAAATCACCCATAAAGAGAGCTTGTCCAAAGATATATATATATGTGTCTTCGTGTGTTCATGTATATGTATATGCAAGCATGCATGAATGTGTGTGTGTACGTATGTGTACATTGCACTGAAGAGAGACTAGAAACTTACTCAATCTAACCAATCCAAGGAAGTTAAAAAAAACAAAACCTGATTACAATGAGCAGAACAACAACAACAAAAATTGGTGGCTGGGGTATTTTATACAAGGTAAATGACCTAATAAAAAATCTGAAAGCTCTAGGATTTGGATATTTTAATGTTATTTATAATTTTGTGGTTACTTTTTTGGCAGTTGTAAAGTTTTAATATAAATAGTAGTTTAATCAACAAAGCTTAAAAGTACAGATGTAAGAATTCTCTCAATGAATTAATATCACATAATAAATCTGCACATTTGACATGCTATCACCCATGGAGGGGAAAATTCTAGTATACTAATCAGCATCCAATATAAGGCCCTGACATTGAAAATAGAGAAGACAGTCATGATATTTTACTTAATTTCAATCACATTCGAGGGTACAAAATAGAATTAAAAGTTAAGTATTGTTTAAAATTAATACTAATAGCTCTCAAATTATAGTAGCAATTTCTTAAAAAGAAAACATAAGCAATTATAAAGTTAATGTTTTCTAGCAGGGATGTAATGTGAGAATGCCTTTGTTCTATTTTGAGTTTTTAATAGTAAATAAAATCAAAGCATGGTGGCCTACACCTTTAATCCCAGCACTTGGGAGGCAAAAGTAGGAGGATCACAGTGAGTTTAAGGCCAGCATGGGGCTACAGAGAGTGTGAATTCCAACTCAGCTTGGGCTAGAGTGACAATGTAGCAGACAGCTTCAGGTTGGCTGAGATGAACTTCCAGACCAGGCACAGTTATGGAGGAAGGGATATTATTTATTGACGCTTACAGATCCAGGGGAAGTTCGAAAATGGCAGAAAAAGCTGGCCTGCCTTTACAAGACCAAACACAGAGAGCGAAGCCACAACCAAAAGCCACACAGCACACCTCAGGAACTCCAACTAGGCACACTTTGCATATCTTTAGATTGAAATCCTAAACCCACCACCACACCTTAAGTTCCGCCCAGTGAGCTGCCTCCAGCCAGATGCAAACAACAGACTAATAAAACACTGAATATATTGGGGGCCATCTATTCAAACTACCAGACACCTTGCCTCCAAAGCAAACAAAACAAAAAGCTTTAGCCCTGTGTGGTGGCATGTACCTGTGATCCCAGAATTCTGGACATAAGTTTAATGAACAGGTAAAAGACTTTCTTATGTCAGACCTTCAACAACTTAACATTCTACTGTGTCTAATTTCTTCTGAGAAAGCCACATGGAAACTTCAACAGTAAACCACAGCAGTGATATCCAATGTCTATGCAGTGAAATACTATAAGGAAAAGGTAAAACGTTTTATTTCCACAGAATAATAATATGGCCTAAATTTTGTGACCAATTATAAAAGTTATCTGGTAGTTATATAGTTCCAATGTTTAGTATATTATGAAAAATTGATGGTGTAGAAAGGAATATTCTTACAACATTTAACGTTTAGTAACAGTAATATTATATGTGGAGTTCAGAATGTCAGGTTCAAGGTAAAGATGGGTTTTAATTAGACGTATTTTCAAAAAGATTGAGAAGAAAATCAAAGGAGTAAGGCAACTGAGGTTTCTAGGAATAGGAGGAAAGGGAAAAATTACCTGGACGAGCTGACAGGCAGAGAAACATGCCAACAAAAGACAAAGACACAAGGTCTCTCTCTTTCTCTCCCCCCTCTGATTTTCACAATTATAAATAAAAATTCTTTTTCTGAAAATCTTCATACTATATAGGTGCCAAGATTCCAAGTTTTGAGGTCACTTATTCCATGTGTGCAATATTATCTGTGGATCTTGAAGCTGCATTTCAGCATACAACTATTGATATTTCTAAAGAGAAATACGCATATACATATTCCATGTAAAACATAGTGAAATATGTTCTCTGAACAGACCAGGAAAGATTTTTCCTATCAGATTAATTTATTGTTGTTTTGTTTGTTTATGTTTAATTCTTTTTCATTAATTTGTGGGTGCACTCGTGTGTGTTAGTAGTTCATACAAGAGGCTTTTGTTGCTACGGATGAAAGTGACATACTTGTGCCACTTTTAGGGTCCAGCTTTATACATGGGTGAGTGGGGAGTTGAATCTGAACAGACAGGTTTTGTACAAGTGTATTTAAGCACTGAGTCATTTCCCTAGTCCGTACTTTTTATTTTTACTTTTATTTATCTTTTGAGACAAGCTTCACTATGTCAACACGGCTGGACTGACGCTCCTATCTAGCCCAGGATGATGCTCCATCCTAAGCCTCCTAAGTGTTGGGATTACTGGTATAAGCCACAAAACCTAACTTGTCACTTTGTTAAGTATTTTTAAAAATGCTGAGCCGGGCGTGGTGGCGCACGCCTTTAATCCCAGCACTCGGGAGGCAGAGGTAGGAGGATTGATTGCTGTGAGTTCGAGGCCACCTGAGACTACATAGTGAATTCCAGGTCAGCCTAGGCTAGAGCGAGACCCTACCTCGAAAAACAAAACAAAACAACAACAACAAAAAAGCTATTTTCAGGACCATTTTTTCATGTATATATGTGTGTGGTATGTGTGTATATGTATGCATTTTGTATGTGTGTGGGTGTACATTGTTTGTGCAGATTCTCATTTGTGTGGAGGCCAGAAGTCAAAATAGGGTGTCTTTCTCAATCTCTCTGTGCCTCTTTATTTTTGAGACTGGGTCTTTCACTGAACATATTGCTCACCAATTTGGCTAGTACCCTCAGTTGACTTGATTGTTTAGGTAACTGTTTTTAATGATATCAAATGCTTTTTCATTTATCTTCTAAATAACAGTTCTACCTCTTGAAAATAGCAAGACATCAAGATATGGTTCCCACAGTGAAAATGTCGACTCAGGCAATATGTATGGATATAATACTGAAGACAAGGCAAGAAAAAAATAAGCCCCCAAATGCTACAATCATGAACAAGAAGTTATAAATACCAAGGAGAGGAAAGACACTTACAAATTTATATAAATTGGGATTCTCACTAAATCACCTGCGTTGCCTTCCAAATTACTAAATCCATAACTCAGTTTACACATATAAAGTGAAACATTACAATGTACAAGCACATTCTATGAGTCATGCCCATATAAATATCCTGTTATACACAGCCTAATTTAAAGATGAATCTTGAAGTACATTATTTGTATGTATGTATGTATGTATGTATGTATGTATGTATGTATGTATATATATACACAAATTTTTATGGACTAAAAGCAGTTAAACTTAAATGCTAAAGTGATGGAATTGTATTATTACATTAAATAAAGAGAAAATATGAATTCATGTTTTCTTCTCCTATTTGTTCTTAAGTGCTGGGAAGTGGTATGTTAGAAAAGTGTTTTACCATTAGTTACAACTGTAGTCCTCCCTTAATTCATTATTTATGGAGTCAGAGGTCAAAGTCAAAATTTATATATAAATTTATATATTTATATTATATGTTATATAATATAATACATTTATTATATTGGCCTGTCTAGTGCTGGAAAGTGCTACATGAGCTATTGGTGGAAAATGGCCACCAACAATCTGAGCAACCAGAGGTCTATGCTCCTCAGAAGCAAACACCCTGACAGGATGTAAGTGCCAATGCAATAGTGGCCCACAGCCTCAGTGGGTAACCAATAGCTTTCTGATTGGCTAAGATATCTGTTCAGTGTAAAGAAACCCATATCTGGAATTGGGAACCAGATCAGAATCCTATGGAGACAAAGATTCTGCTCTCCAGTGGCAAGCTCCCACTAGGCTTTGGCTAAAAGAGGGGTTACATACATAAAATTATCCCTAAATTAACAATGCTGATCCCATTTAAACTATGTTGACTTCTCACTCCATTGGAGAATCTATTCTTCTTTCTTAGAAGGTAGGGAGACCCGAGGACATAAACTACCCCTTGCACTTCAGCAGAGCCACAGCTGAATCCATGGAGGAATAGGGAGAGAGCAAGAGTGCTGCTTCCATGCTGTTCCTGATAATCTTCACCAGGGTGTAAGTAAGAGACAGACCCTGAGGATACTCAACACCTACCAAAGTAGAGATCAAGTGGTTCCTAAGAGATCATCATGGAAGAAGACTTACAACTCACCCACCATGGCTCATGGAACTTTGTGGAAAAGGGGACAGAAAGATTGTAAGAGCCACAGGTTGAGACATCACATCCAGATGCATTCCCTTCCCCTCCCCCAATAACTGACTACTGCTCCTATAATGCATAAATTACAACCCCATGGGGAACACCTGCATCTCCACTGAGGAGTGTCCCCAATGGAATGGGGGCAGTGAGGAGGGGAAAGAGGGTCCCAATACATGATGTATCCATATGAAACATCTTGTTTAATATTAATAATAATAAACATTACAAAAAAAGTTTGGTGCCAGGTGTGGTGACACACGCCTTTAATCCCAGCACTCGGGAGGCAGAGGTAGGAGGATCACTGTGAGTTTGAGGCCACCCTGAGACTATATAGTGAATTCTAGGCCAGCCTGGGCTAGTAAAACTCTACCTTGAAAAATGAAAAAAAAAAAAGGAAAAAGAAAAGTTTGGTTAAACCAGGTTTTGATGGGTTCACAACAAAGATTAGATAGTACTGATTTTTGACAAGGATCCAGAAAGTACATTATTTTCAGAAAGGTACCATCTATCTGGCTCAGCTGAACCATGGAGAAAAATCCAAAGAGGACCCATGATAAAGAGCCCGAGAGATTGAACCCAAATGGCCCAAGACAGGAACCCTTGCTTCCCTACATGGCAAGGGCTATTTTCCATGAAGATCAAAGATCAATACTCGGTCTGTGAACGCAAGAAAGAAATCTATAGCTGGGGAATATGTCTCAGGATAATGAACTTAAGATCTGCCCAGAGGCTGAAATAATCCAATAATGTATTCTAGGAGTGTCTAGCCTTGACAGTTGCCTTTCCACTGTTATTTTTGTGATATATTAAGCAAATATCTACCCCGAGGGAAATGAATATCATTCTTTGTTGCCCTAAGTTAGTAAATAAACTAAAAGTCCCAGAGGGTGTGACCAGTGTCCATGGCTGATTCTTTAGAGCAGCTTCAAAAATCACAGCCCTTTCCCCCTTGTAGCGGTCCCCTTTTTTTTTTCAAGCTTGAGTCACATGGAGTAGCATGATTTTGATTATCTGACCTCTCTAATTAGCGTTGTTATGTGATTGAACCTAATACATCATAAAAGAAAACTTTTCATGCTCAGAGAATAACCTGTTTATTCTTTGCATAAGGAACTAGAATCCAGATAGTGTATGTACAATATATAAAAAACTACAGAGTGAGTTCCAGGTCAGCCTGAGTTTAGAAGGAGACCCTACCTCAAAAAAAAAAAAAAAAAAAGACAAAAAAAATACTTGTATATGCATATTATATAAATTAGAAGCAATTTCTTATACACTCTCTTAAGAATAATTTATATTCAAAATTATAAGTGAGTGTGTGTATATTATGCATTATTTCTTCTAGAGGGGACAGACAATAATTTGAAACAAACAATTATATACAACTGATGGTCATATGCTAAGGTTAGATTTCTTTTCTAATGTATGAATACCAGTTTGAGAATTTCCTGATATGTTAATGCAAACAGATAGACGATTTAAGTGCAGTAGTTGTCAGAGGCGGAAGAGTAAGAGGACATTATTGTTGCATTGTAAGGGGTATCTGCCTTTCCTGTCTTTAATGACCAAAAAGTCACTAACACCAAGACAGAAGTATCTTTCCACTACTAATTTTGATCTTATAATATCAACATTCATATAATCTCAATGACAGTTAATTATATTTGATAAGCTTTTATAGGACTGGGGTCAGAGATAAAAGCTTTGCAAGTGAGAAATACATGTGCTCATTAAAACCCTAGCACCGAATGATATGATTGATCTTAGTTGAAGCAGCTAAAACACACTGAGAGGAATTAAACACGGGAGAATTTATCTATGAAGACATTTATCAGCTCAGGGGTTTTGAATAGGAGCTGTTATGTGCATAAATACATATATGTTTGTGGCTGTGTTATATATAAAACAGGAGAGAAGGAGGAAGGAGGGGAGAGAAAGTGGAAGCCCAAGGCTTAAGATGATCTTGCTGGTGATGCTACCATCTCTGCTTGGCCTAACAACAAAACTACACAGTGTGAAGGGCAATTATTATTATCCTCATTTTAGAAATGATGAAAGAGAAGGAGAAGCCCTGTGTGGCTAAATAACTTTAATGAAGCCAAATAGTCACTAATGGAGGATTTGGGCTTTATATTTCAGATCATCTTCTAGCCACGCTTTCTGAAGTTTTATTCCAATTCTCCGGTATAATGCAGTACTCATAAATAAGTATTAAATCTCAAAGATAATAATGCAATTTCATGACAACACTGTTGAATATTTATTGCATCTACTCTGACAGGTTCCACTCATGTCATTTATATCTGATGTAACTCCACTTTCCTTTTCTCAAAGGACTATTGATTTTTCTTTTCTCTCTCCATAAATTTATCATATTTATCAATCTGTGGAGTGGCTATGATATAGATTGGCTAAAATCATCTTTCATGCTTCTGAAAATTCTTTTAAACTACTTCAACATCACACTAGGTGGCTGTGGGCATCTTCAAAGTGACTCAAAGCACATTTCTCCCTTTCACTTCCAACATGGAAAAGAAGAGAGCCAGACACTGTTTTCCTCAGAGGAACACATAGCCATGTGATTCATATCTGGGCCAGATAGAAAAGCTGAAAGACATATTGTTGACATTTCTGCTTGGGGGGAAGGTTGGTTCTCCCCCAGAAAAGAGGGTCACCGCACTTGGTTTCGTCCTTTCCTTTTTCTGGTTTTCAGCTTGGGTGTCATCGCTAAAATGATCAGCAGCAGTGTTACTACCTGGAGGGCAGAGGAATGCTGCCAGCATCCTAGTCAGGACAGGTGGCACTGAAAGCACAGTATGGAGTTGCCAGGATAGAGATCTGCCTTATTGGGGAGCAGAATGGAGGGATACTGCAAGCTTTACTGTTATTTAAAATCACCCAGTCCTGAAACAGCCACGCAAATGGCTACTTGGTCCCTGAAACACTGAAAACTACTTACAGAGTGTAACACCTCAGAACACACAATATAGACATCATTAGACAATAGGAACACTTTAATCCTCCCTGCCTGAGGACCAGTGTGCTTCCTTCATCAAAGACTGCCTGGTCGGCCTACGCTGGCAGCATTCTTCAGGGCCTGGCATTTCTATGGGATTAAGCATCCCAGTGCCTTTCAGGTGCTGGTACTTACACTGGCACCATATGTTACCACCCAGTGACTACTGGCTGGGTTAGGAGCACATTTCTCAGAATGTGCCCCAGTTTGTCTTATCTCTTCTCTGCCACTGAACCTCAGTGTTTTTCCATCATCCTCTGTACTGTGGCTTTGCCTATTGTGGTTGAAGTTAAATCTTTTAAAATTCAATTGCAATAATGTTTCACATGAAACCTTACCTATAACCTATATCAATTTTCCTTTTAATCATCTCCTTAGAAAAATCGAAAGTGTTTATGTGGCATTAGCATTACACATTTGTTGTTTTTATTCTCATCTTCTCTCTCCTCTGCATACTCATACCTTTGTCCCTAAAGGTCACTGCGGGCAAGAGCACACAGGTGACATGGCACCACAGTCACACACAGTTAGAAGAGTCATTTCTTTATTTCTGACCTCAGTATTTTCTCCCCAAAATACATACTTCTCAAGATTGTCATTAGCCAACCAGTTGTGACAGCTAACACCCATAATCTCTGTACTCAGGCTAAGGCAGAAGGATTGCCATGGATTTGTGGCCAACCTGTGTTACACAGTGAATTTTGGGAAGCTCTGGACTACAGAGTGACCGTCCCCCAGAAATAAAGGAAAATAAAGACCAAATACTCCAGAAGAATGTTAGTAGCCAAGAAGCTGAGTTTCCTCCTTAGCTAGACTCTTAGAGTTTGGAAGTTTGGTCCTTATGAATAAAGAACAACCCTTTAATCTAGTATAACAATTTCCAAATTCCCTCTTCATAGTATACATACCTTCAGTACAAGCACAGTTTAAAATATTTACTATTTACAATTTTATCTAAAGTGCTCAAGCCTTATTATAAGTTAACAAAAACATTCAATGTTCAAGTGGTGTAGAGAGCTGAGGCATAGTATTTCATTACACAGAACTTCACAGAGCCTCTTACTGTGTATTTTGCCCATCACCATGTTACTATCATGACTTCCCAAAATTTTTCTAGGTCAAACTAGATTTGATAAAATGACACAAAGCAATGGATATCATCTTCCCAGTCCAGTTTGGCAATGCTCATGGAAATGTAATAAAAATTTTGATGAAATGATGTGTATTTATTCCTTTCAGTGATTATTCTTGTCTTATATTTGACTTTCTGTGACTGCCCTTATTGGTGAAAGAGTCTTTGTCTGACACACTGACTGAAACCACTCAGGACACTCTCCTCCCAAGGAGAGAGGGATAACACTAGCTTCCTCAAGGCTAATGTGAGAGTCTGCTTTATGGAATAGACACCAGAGAAGGTAATGATCTGCATGCTATGGGTAATTAATGCATAGGTAGTGGTAATGTACCTGAGGGAAGAATCTATGGTCTGGGACTTACCTTAGTTAACATATTTAATGAAGGCAGGAAAACCAGGAGAATATATATATATATATATATATATATATATATATATATATATATATATATATATAATATATGACTTGTGTTAAAGATATCATCATTATAAACCCAGTTAGATGTAGAATTAACTATTTTTTAACTTTCTTATCATTCTTAAATGACTACTACCTTCAGCCACAACATGTTTCCTTGGAAAATAGTTGATTATTCAACTTGAATAAATGTTAATATATGAATTTTTGTCTCTTTTAGACAGTTTTTCACATAGCTGTGCATTCATCAGAAAAATTGGAATAATTTCAAAGCATTTCATATGGTTCTCTGCATGAAAAAATTATCTGGACTATGTTATTAAGTTGGAATTGGATTTTAAATGTGCTTATGAGAGGAATAAAATTATTGATGTACAGTTTCACATATACTCACACAAGGGGAAGAAACTCATGTATATTGATTATTTGGGATTTTTTTGGAGAGAGACACAGAGAGAGACAGAGAGAGGGAGAGGAAGACAGAGATGGGTGTGCCAGCAGCCTCTCAGTTGCTGTAAATGAAATCCAGATGCGTGTGCCCCCTTGTGGTCAAGTGTGGCATTGCACCCTTGCGTCACTTTGCATGTGGCTAAACGTGGCACCTGGAGATTGGAACCGCTAGAGATTGGAACCAGTGTTCTTAGTCTTAGGAGGCAGGCGCCTTAACCGCTAAGCCATCTTTCCAGCCCACATTTGGGATTTTAAAAGTTGTTGAAAGATCAACTTTAAAATTTTGTTATTGTTAGTTTACAAATTACACTTTTATATATTCATGAAGAATGAAGTGATATAATTTTGTAATACAAGGATAAGTGATCATATCAAGTAAACTAAAATATAAAATCAACTGACATGTTGAAAATGCTTGTGAAGAGAACATCTGAAGTTATTCTCTGTGATTTTAAAAGTACTGGATTCAATCATTGCCTGGATCTACCATGCCATGCAATACATTATCTAGAGAAAAAATAATCAATCTTATTCCTACTAACCAAGATTATTAAAAATAATGAAATAGGAAACTACTTTTATTGTATTTATAATTACATATCAGAAATATACATTGTATGATAATTTTAATTAAATATTTAAGGACCCTGAGAGATACCATCTTCATGGAGTGTGACCTATGTCACGGTATTGAAACATTGCTGGAAATTAACAGGTGGGTGGCAGCAAAGACTCTCTCCTTCTGCAGTCCGTGTGAAACATGTGAGGACATTCAGTTCTCTATGGGACTTTGTGTATATTTTATGTGGTAAATTATAAAACTTCACATACTTATGGATGGTTCATTTTTGGAAATACTATGCTGTAGTTATAACTAACCTGTTTACTTATGAGTTTCAATCATTTTTACTATTCTCTTTCCTACAAATACTTCCATAAGTGTTTTTCTCTGGTGCTGTTTCCATTCATTTAAATTATTATTATAGAATAGAATACGTTACTCCTCACATGAATTGATGCTGTTTCTGGTCAGCTGTTATATTAATTCATATTTTCTTATTCAAAAGTTATAAAGCTTTTTCTTCTGCAAGCAAAGTACATACCTCACCTCACAGACTCATAAAACAAAATTGATTTTTATTCTGAAAATGTCAAACTTCTGCCCATAACACTCAGTTATGGTTTTCTAAAGCAGCTAAGTTCAAAGAGAGTCATTGACCTGAAGGCTATTTGACACACCATGATGGACACAATGTGTCTGTGGCATTATAGCCAGAGTGTTCTCTGAGAGACGAGCCAATCAATGGAGAATGATACATCTAAACCAAGGAGAAGGTTTGCTTGTTTAAATCTTCTAAAGGAGAACTATTATTTCACTATTTTGCAGAAAGATTAACTCTTTTCCCTCTTGGCTTAGAAGCATTAGGTGTAAAGAAAATCTGCTCAAAGAATTTGAGCAACACTCAGAAAGTGAACAAAATGAACAGATTTAAGGTAAAATACAGAAACAAATATTGCATTCATTTTTAAGGAGAAGGAAAAGATACAATGGTTACAACTTTAAGGAAAAAAAAAAAAGCCACTGCTCACCTTGCTGTCTTGCCCTTCCACACCTGGCTGGCTTTGGATTCAATAGTTTCTGGGAAGAAATGTCTCCATCCTAAGGAATAGAGTTAACTGGTCAGAATCACATCGAATACAAGTCCTTTAAGTGCATAACATTTTATTACACATTTTCCCAGTCTAAGGCAAATTATATAAAATTACTAGAAGCATATCCTGCAATCTTAAAGTGAAAAGTTTGCATACAGAACATATGAGTGTTGCTGATTTAAAACTTGGCCCTCATCATGTTTACTATCATTGGTGCTTAGGGTGTGTATCTATTTAAAAACAAAAAATTGCTTCCATTTACATCTCTTTATATGAGGAGAGTCTGCCATTTACTTAGTTCCTAATTTGAAAGCAGAGAATAAAGTTTCCTTAAACGTTGCTTCAAAGCATCTGGCTTAATATATAACAAACATATTCAGGCAAAGTAATTGTACATTTCAAAGTAACCTTTGAGGATGTGGATCTAGCTAACACATGTGGAGGACTCTGGGGTTCAATCTCCAGCACCACCCACTTACTATTGAGGCTATTTAATCTCTTGATTAAAACTTTTATCTCATGCCATTATGACCTTAGTGTCAAAAGTTCTCTATACATTCTTTGAGGTAAAACAAATAATTTTACAATGTAGCAGTCCAAAATGAAGACACTTTGGAATTAGTATCATTTGTATTGGAATTCAGTCATCCTCAAATCAGATTACATATTATAACTAATCATATATACATATCAGAAATCAGAACAGAAATAGAATTATCTGTATTTGGTTTCAAACAGGTAACCTTGATGACTTGTAGAATATTTGAAACAAATGTACTTAATATATGGGAATAAAATATGTATTTGCTTCTCACAAACAAACCATGATAAATGAGTGGAAGCAATTATAAATGTTTCAGAATGGGCTCCTAAAATTAGATATGTTAACATAATAAAATATTAAATATTAAAAAATAGTTTTGAAAATACTTTTCATGAATATATAAATATATCCATAATAAAAAACTTTAGGAATGAAAGTCAGTCTTAAGCCATGTGCAATAAATAAATATCACAAAGAAAAAGAGGACAGCATCTTTAATTTTAAAAGCAACAGACTCAGTATGTTTTTTAACAAATATTTAAGTTTAAAACATATAAAGCTCATTAGGTCTGCATGTGTATCTCAGGGATATAGCAAATGCTTAGCATGAACAAGGCTCCAGAATCAATCCATAGCATCGTTTCTCCCAAACCCCCCAAATGCCAATAGAGACTAGTAAGTCAAATTATGAATGAGTTTAAGAGAACTTTCAGACATTTTACCCTCCTCCCACCACCTACACATCCTGCCTCTTATCCACTGTGGCCCACTGGTTGTGGTTTGTGAAACTTTTAACTCTCCACAGAACATATTTGAAAATTTCTTGTATGGATGATTCTTTAACATACTTTTGATGATAACACATATGAGAGTATAACGTGGTAAGAAATTGAATAAAATTAAGCTTTGCAATTGCTTGAAAAAATAGTCATAGCTAGGCGTGGTGGCGCACGCCTTTAATCCCAGCACTCGGGAGGCAGAGGTAGGAGGATCGCCGTGAGTTCAAGGCCACCCTGAGACTACATAGTGAATTCCAGGTCAGCCTGGGCTAGAATGAGACCCTACCTCGAAAAACAAACAAATGAACAGCAACCACACAAAAAAAATAGGCATATGCGAAAAAGTTACTATAGTGAAATCCTGCCTGGACATGAGTTTTTTTTAGCTCTGGATACTAGAAATAATTAGATTTTCCCACAGTTCTGTACATTAGAGCCAGTGCTGGAATTTTAGTGAGTACCATTCTAAACAAGCAATTTTGCAGTGTTCTTCAGTTCTATTTGGAAACATAGTGGAGCAAATATTCATAATTTTTGAGTACTGAATTTACATTTTCTAAAATACAGTAAAATGATATAAAATTATTTAACTAAAACGTAGGGCATTTAATTACTTCAAGTTAGGGGAGAGATGGCAAATGAATGAGTACTTCGTAAAATATTCTGCATATCTATACATATATATGTATGTACATATATATATTATAATTATGTAAAAAATAAATTTCACAGGATTTCACAAACTATTTGCTGTTTAAAAAAAGAACAAATAATTACTTAAAATTTACTTTCTTGGGCTGAAGAGCTGGCTTAGCAAATAAAGCATTTGCCTGCAAAGCCCAAGGACCCAGGTCCAATTCCCCAGGACCTAAGTAAGCCGGATGCACAAAGTAGCACATGCATCTGAAGTTTGTTTGCAAAGGCTGAAGGCTCTGGTGCACCCATTCTTTCTATCTGCTTTTCTCTTTCTCCAATAAATAAATAAACAAATATTAAAAATACTTTCATAATATTTCTTAATATTATTATTACTGCAGCAATAGTAATCAGTGCTTATATAAAAAGCCTTAGATTCCTCTAAGTATCATAATTTTCAAAAATTGGGAGGTAGAGTCAAAGTCATATCTTAAAATTTGAACCAAATTTTGGAGCATTTCATATACTAGGGACACAGCTTAAACACAAAAGCACTGCTTTTCTAGACTGATATTTGAAAATCCTCTTATAGAATTCTTTTGAACATCAAAAATAAAAAGAAGCTCTATTTAATTGCTCTGGATTGCTTCACTATTAAGTAGAGTTGATTTGAAATATACAACTTCCTTCAGTTCTTTGGAAAGATAAGGAATTCAAGCTAGTAAGAGCATCACTTTCTAAGAGCATTTGCTTTGTATGTTTTCATGATTAAATTCCTTACATGTAGTGATGCAGCTCTTAGGAAATAATAAATATTTTGACTATTTTTAAGTGTTTTATAAATTTATATAAATGTATAATGGACTAGAGAAGTCTAATGTGGTCTAATTGGCCAACCACTGCCCCATCACAGAACCTGAATTCTGGGATAGTTTGAGATTTATCACATTAGAAGATTGTCAGCTTCATAAAAATGAATATTGGTCTCCAGAAATGTTACAACAAGAGGGAGTTATTCTGATTTGTGCATTCTCAATTAAACACAAGAACTCTAAACAAATAAGAAAAATGAAATTTTGTGGTACATTTCTACTTAAGTATAGGGATGGTAGTATGCCCATGTGTAGTTATTTGCTAATTATTAGAAGTAATTTTTAGTAAAACAATAGATGTGAAGGAAAAATCATGGAAAAAAACTGTTTAGATTAATGATATCAAAGTAATATCATTGAAATGTGTAGCAGACAGCTTCAGGTTCGCTGAGATGAACTTCCAAACCAGGCACAGTTATGGAGGAAGGGATATTATTTATTGAAGCTTACAGATCCAGAGGAAGTTCCATAACAGCAGAAGAAGCTGGCCTTTCTTCACAGGACCAGGCAAGAGAGCAAAGCCCCCAGCTACACAGCACACAGAGCAAAACTACTGCCAAAAGCCCAGCACACTTCAGGAACTCCTGCTAGGCACATTTGCATATCTTTACAATGGAATCTCAAACCATCACCACACCTTAAGACCGGGCCCCCAGTGACCTTGCCTCTAGCAAGGTAATTGCAGATGCAAACTATAACTAATAAAACACTGAATATATTGGGGGACATATATTTAAACTACCACATTCTGCCCCTGGCCCCCAATAGACTTATAACTATCACACATTGTAAATTGTATTCAGTCCAATTTCAAAGGTTCCTAGAGTCTTGATCAACTTAAGATAGTGAAAAAATCAAACAAGTTAAATACTTTCAACATGTAAAGGCACAAAGTAAACTGGTAAAAGGCATAGCAAGGAGAGACTAGAATAATGCAAACTCAGCCATCATCAGCTGTCATCAAACTTCTGCAGTTCAAGTTCAATATAACTAGAGACTGACAATTTCGCCCCTCCAGCTGGGCAGAGTCGCCAGGGAAAACTTTCATCCCATGCCAACACTGCACTCTGTGGTAGCCCTTTTGCACAGTCCTGGTATATCCAAAACATCTTCAGGTCTCCATGCAAACCACGGTCCATCTTCCAAAAGGCTCTTTCAGCCTATTCCTGAGGGTCTTCATGCCCTGCCTCATGCCACAATTCAGCAGCAGCTCCTGGAACCGTGTGCAATTCATGACCACTCCATGCATTTTTCATGCTTCCAAAACTAATACCAGGTGTTCAGGACACAGCCATATTCTTAATCCAGGGACAAAATAAATCATAGCCTTGAAAAGCAGGTTCCTTCTCCAGTCAACTCTTTCCAAGAGTTTGCATTTCTAACAGTCTTTCCTCAGGCATCCTCTCCATTGTTTTAATGTAAAGCCATCCCACCACCTTCCTTCCACCTTCCTTAAGATTGCTAATGTGTTGACTATAGCAGCTCCATTAACCTAAAATCAGTCTCAGTGCCTCTAATTTTAACTTGCTTGAGGTTTTCCAGCTTAAAATCTTAAAATCTCAGTCCGATATCTTTAGCCAAGCACATCAGTCCATTACAAATTTAACCTTGATCAAACTTTCTGGGCCTGGATAGTGGAATGTAGCCATCCCTTATGCCAGTAGACCAGTTCCAACAAAGTCCTCTGCAGTCTTTCCTTCCCTTTAGAAAGCTCATAAGCCAAGCCTCGAAGTTCAATACTATCTGCACTTAGCATTCTCAAACTCTCATCAGAATAGTCCATAAAACTTGGCTTACCACTCCAGAAGGCATCTTCAGTTGCAAGCACCAAGTCCATGCCCTTTCCTCCAAAACAAAGGTTCCAAAAGACGAATATCCACACGATCTGGTTCATCTCACCCCACACTCCTCGGTACCACTTTACTGTAGCAGACAGCTTCAGGTTCGCTGAGATGAACTTCCAAACCAGGCACAGTTATGGAGGAAGGGATATTATTTATTCAAGCTTACAGATCCAGGGGAAGTTCCATAACAGCAGAAGAAGCTGGCCTTTCTTCACAGGACCAGGCAAGAGAGCAAAGCCCCCAGCTACACAGCACACAGAGCAAAACTACTGCCAAAAGCCCAGCACACTTCAGGAACTCCTGCTAGGCACATTTGCATATCTTTACAATGGAATCTCAAACCATTGCCACACCTTAAGACCCGGCCCCCAGTGACCTTGCTTCTAGCAAGGTGATTGCAGATGCAAACTATAGCTAATAAAACACTGAATATATTGGGGGACATATATTTAAACTACCACAAAATGAAACTTAGATTTATTTTTGTAATTAAATATTATCAACTATTGCTGGATAATCATTATGTCATAGTGAGCATAAGACTGCACGTGTCAGATTGGATGACTTGTCGTTTAATGAAACTTATTGATGAAGGAAAAGTAAAACCTATGGACAGTAGCTGGCATGCAGAAAAGGGGTAGAGAACAGGATGCTTTAGCATAGGATGGGGTTTGAAACAATTAAAAGGTTAAGTGGAGGAGTGGGTATTTTTAGAGAAGAAGAAAAAAGACAATAGGCGAGAAAAGCATGCTGTGGCAAGCTCTGAGGACAAACATGCAGATGCAGGGAACAGAGTCATGTTCCTCTTGTATGGATTCCAGGACACTCCATTTCGTGACATTCCCACACTTTTCTAGGCTGCTAATTGGTCTGATTTATTTGTTGGTTTGTTTGTTTATTTGTTCTTCAAGGTAGGGTCTCGCTCTAGCCCAGGCTGACCTGAAATTCACTATGTAGTCTCAGGGAGGCCTCAAACTTTTCTGTATCATCTCTTCCACTTCTAACTCATGTAATACTTCTTGTTTCTACCCATAATCATATCCTTGCAGGTTCTATACAGTCTTTTGTGAATGTGCATGTGTGTGCATAATTGTGAGCATGTGAGTGAGTGTGGTTGTGAGTGTGGACGTGTGTTTCTATGTTCAAGATATGTCTCAAAATTCCTAGTCACTCACATGCTATTTTTCTTGCCATCACCCACACAAGCATATTCACCTTCATGCATTCCCTGCCCTTTTGAGGGCTTAATAAACATAAGACAGTGTTACAATGGAAGGACCTTAGGTTTTTTTTTTTTTTTTTTTTTTTTACTGTTTTCTTTTTAATAAACACAGAGAAAAGAGGGGTCACATAACTCTGCTTTTTGACATTTAAAAAATTCTTTAACTACAATCTAAGTTACTAATTTCTACTGTTGGTATGTTTATATGATTTTCAACATGCTGTAATATTTTACAAAAAGCAAGGAGGAATAGAAGGAAGGCAGGGTAGAAGAAGGAAGGAAGGATGGAAAGAAGAAAGGAAGGAAGAAAGGAAGGAAGCCTTAGAAACATCAGAAGATTTTCTCAAGTAACACTTTAACTTTTCAGAAATAATCAACTCTAGTTTTCTTGAAATTGATTTCAGAGTCAGCTACCTTTATAGATTTATATCAATCTAGAGACTGAGTATTTTGTTATCTTTTTAAAAAATTATTTGATTATTTGTAAGGGGGGGGGAGAGAGACAAAGAGAGAGAGGTGGGGGGATATGGGTGCACCAGAGCCTTTACCCACTGCAAACTCCAGATGCATATGCCACTTTGTATCTGGCTTTATGTGGGTAATGGAAATCAAACCCAGGTCATTAGGCATTGCAAGCAAATGCCTTAACTACAGAGCCATCTCTCTAGCCCTTGTGTTGTCTCTCTCCTTCTTTCCTTCCTTCCTTCCTTCCTTCCTTCCTTCCTTCCTTCCTTCCTTCCTTCCTTCCTTCCTTCCTTCCCTCCTCCCTCCTCCCCCTGTCTGTCTGTCTGTCTGTCTGTCTGTCTTCCTTTCTCTCTCCTTCTTTTTTTTTTTTTTCTTTCTCCTTTTGAAAAATATATTTTACTTATGTTTTGAGAGAGAAAGAAGGAGAGAGAGAGAGAGAATGGGCACATCAGGGCCTCCAGCCATTGCAAATAATTTCAGACACATGCACCACACTGTGCATGTGGCTTATGTGGGTCCTTGGGAATAGAATCTGGGTTGTTTGGCTTTGTAGGCAAGTGCCTTAACCACTAAGCCATCTCTCCAGCCCTTTTGTGGTCTTTCTGAGGACATCTATTACTTTTCAGTAATGTAAATGATATAACATATGTATTGTCAACTAGAACGCATTTGTATTTGTAGAAAAAAAATGCCAGGACTATTGGCAATTTCCCCAAACAAAAATAATATTTTTGTGTGTGAGAAAAATAATTCTTAGTTGTAATTACTCACAGTCATTTCAACATCTAATGTACTCATGTAATTGTGCTATTATAGAAATTTCTCTTAAGATGATAGAAAAAAACTAATATGCAAATGAAGGCATGGTCTTGATTTTTTTTAAAATGGTTTGAGTTTAGTAAAAGATCAGTTATGAAATTGTAGAAATAGCTTTTATGAGAACAGAATTTTTTGCCTGACCAAAGTGATGAATGTATGACTTTCCCTACTTTGCATAACAAGATGTTCAATGAATGGCCACTTCAGAGCATTTGGATATTATAAATCATTATAATACCAGTTTGAAATCTAAAAGGCCTTCTAATGCTCAGCATGGGACAATAACTGCACAAGATTATTTTCAGCACAGTTCAAGAGCATGCATCTTGTCATTAGTTTATCCTGCTGAGAGAGCTCACCCAGAATGCATATTCTTAAATTATGTCTAGTAGACTATTTATGGTATTGTTAGAATGTAACAAAATTCCGAGGTACAATAGAGAGATGGGTCTATGCATGTTAAAACAAGATGATGATTTAAATATATGTTTCTATTAAAAGACATGCTTCTTTCAGTTTGCCTCTGTTCCAGAGACTTTATTTATTTTTTGTTTCATAGTCTTTATTAAAAACAAGTGTTCAAGAGTAACAGTGCTTCCTAAATTGTAATAGCCTTTGTGATACAAAAGTCTACAGGAAAGATTTGTCTTATGCAAATGTAAACAAAAGTATTTTTTCTATTTAACAGAATCTAGGGGAAGAAAGAAATATTTTTCTTAATTTTTACAGCTAATACAGTTATTAAGGAGAAAGGAAGGAAACCGCCAAAATGGTAGTGGACTAGTTAGCTAAAAAGATAAAAACTCAAGTCCCACCCCCTGCTGGCAGAAGGCTTTTTAAAATTAGAATTTCAACTCAAACATTTTCCAAACATGAGGTTACTTGTATTTAGGCTTCAAGGAGGAATAATGGAAATTTAGCAATTGTTCCAAGTGAGATGTTTTACTTTTAGCTATTTGAAAGCAAAACAAGACAAAACATCATTTATAACAAGAAAAATAACTGCAAAAATGAAATTTAACTTTAAAGTGAAAATTTGTGTTTAGATCCTATCTCTCTATTTCTACTCCTCACACACATGCCTGCACATCCACAAACACACATATACACACATTCATAAACATATGTATACACTCAGGGTCATACTTTCATGTTCATACACATAGTCACATGCACACACTCATAGATGCACACTCACCTATACCTACATGCTCATCCACCCATTGCTATAATACACAATATGATTATGATCAATGATATAAACTCTGAAATTAGTCTGCCTAGAGTTGATTCTTGGCTCTGGCAAGAATGGATGTATGGCTGGGCAGGTTTCTAACCTCTCTGATATTGCTTTCCTTATACCTAACCAGATGTGTAAAGCAGACTCAATCCCATGTCAGAAGTCAATTAATCAATACATATAAATCAACCTGAGCCAGTTATAAACACAGGGGTTATTAACTGGCTTTCTCAGCACCACTGCTGTTGTAATACACTGGGACAGAATGTATACACAGGGTGGAGGGGACATGGGGAAAACTATGGGGTTACTGGGAGAGAGGAAGGGATTTATCTCTAGGTTTTTAGAAAAGATCCATTATCAGGAAAACCCAATGACAAAACATGCTAGATAGTGAGATAGAGAATGAATGGCATGTGACTTGTGTGACCGTAAACAAAAGTGATCTGATGGTCTGTCTCCAGCCATATGAGCAGAAACAGTGACTCCACAGGAATGCCAAGAACTGTCTACGACTGCTAAGTGGAGATGCCAGGCCCAGTCTCACTTCAATGTTTTCCTTCAATTTCCAAGCGCATATGTGCACTTTAGAGATCATGTAGTGATATAAAATACAGCACATACATATCTACATATGTGCAGACTGTTTTCTGAGACAGGCTTTCAAGTGCTAGGATTACAGGTTTACACCATCAGGCTTAATTTATGCCTTTATTGAGGCTCAAACTCAGGGTCTGTGCAGGCTAGGCAGTCATATTCCCTAATAAACAACATACTCAACTCTGAATCTTGACATATGCTGGAAATAATCATTGATGATATAAATAAGGAAGCATGTATTCAACATTCTCTGCAAAATAAAATGTCACAAACATCAATAAACAACAAAATCAGGAAAGTCATTTCTAAAAAGCACTGGTCTTTTTCATAAAAATTAAAATGATTAGATCAAAAAGAGGTGGTAACAAATGCCAGTTCCCCCTTAACTGTGAAACAAGTGTGGCCTATGATATCCAGTCAAGGACAGGCTGCAATTTGGTAGAGACTTCCTGATGTGGTGAATCAGCCATGAATCTAGAAGGCCCACATATTCTACACAGGCACAGTTTATTCACATTTTCCTAGCATCACTTTTGTTTAGCCTTTGTTTCAGATTTTCTATTTTTAATCAAAATGCTGTTATTTATAATTACAACAAGACAAAAAGATAAATACATAAATAAAATATTGTAAGTGATACAATGGAGTAATGTTCAGCCATAAAGAATATAATGATTTTTATGAAAGTAGATTAAATTACAAAACATCATGTTAGGTGAAAAAAAGCCATACTGAAAAATGTGTTTCTCTCAAATACGGAGTCTAGATTTAGTGTGTGTGTGTGTGTGTGTGTGTGTGTGTGTGTGTGAATAGCATGAAAGAAAATAGGGTTATTTGGGAATAAGCAGATCAGCAAGAGAGAAGAGTAGAGCTAAGGGGTAATGGAAAGTGAATATAAGTAAAAGACAATGGTTGTATGGTACTTTGATTATCACAATAAAAATCCAGTGGTTTGAATACTAAATTAAAAAATAATTGGAAAGTATAAAAAGGTAAGATTATTTTGGTAGGTTCTTGCATCCTACTTGCAGTGTGGCCATATGATTGCCTTCTCATGTTAACTTTGCTAAATTGGTTATAATATGTTTAGCTGTGTTCTTGACCCAATCCAGCAGTATCTATCTGCTACCAGGTTTTATAGTCTGTATATGTGTCCCTTTGCTGTTCAAATGAGTGGGGGTGAAAAGTAACCAAAGCATTCATTTAGTCTCAGGGCAAGGACCCACGAAGGAGGATCTAATAATCCGGGTGCTTGCCTGTTAATGCGTACATCTGTGTGGAAGCCCTGGAAAAGCTAAAAATTAACTAGATGTGGAATAAAATTTAAAGCAAAACCCAGGAGATAACAGAGCACTAGAGAAAGCCCCTCAAGTGTAGCCTAGACCGGATGTGTGCTAATGTTTCCAAGAAGGGACTTTCTATAGCATTTACACTTTGATAATCTCCAATTTAGGGTTAAGTTTTTTTATTGCTCTAGAATTGACCTTTGAAGATTCTTCACCATTTGTACTTATAAGAAAACTTAATCTGTTTTAGCAAATGCATGCAGAATATATCAAGGGTCAGGAAAGAAACATCAATTAAAATTTTACTATGCTTCTATTTCCATCAGCAGTTTATTTTTCTTATATCAAATATTCACCGTAAAGGCATAAGAATTACAGATATATTTAGCTAATGCCATAGGGGGAAAATGTACAATCAGATCCACCTTAAATGAACATACATTTTAATTTAACAGACCATTGCTGTGTCTCCATTGGAGTTAGGGAACTATTTATGTTAATGTGTTTAACTAGCCTCTGAACATTTCTCCATTTTGCACAGCTACTACTAAATAATCATTTCCCCAGTTACATGAGTCATCATGAGACCATGTTTAACGTTTTATAGGATCTGTTTTTAACAAAGTTATGGTCCTTCAGTGCTTTCATTTCTACCTTTTTAACTTATTGGTCTTTCTGATTCCCTCATAGTCTTACCTAAATAAAATAATTGGCTAATTTTCTCATCATTTAGTTTCTCTGTTCCTGTTGATTTTTAAAAATTATTTTATATTATAATTATTGATGAGAGAGAGAGAGAAAGAAAGGCATATTTAGAGAGATCAGCATGCCAGGGCCCTTAGTCACTATAAACAAACTTCAGACACATGTGCCACCTTGTGCATCTGGTTTATGTGGGCACTGGGAAATCAAACTTGGGTCCTTAGGCTTTGCAGGCAAACACCTTCACTGTGAAGCCATCTCTCCAGCCCTTGTTGAATTTTTGGGCCATTTTACATTCAATCACTTTGAATATATATATATGATGCTGCAGGTCTGTATGCCATATTTGTTTAAATACATGCATATGTTAGTGTAATATAGGTCAAATTAGATATAAGGCTGTATTGAATAAATAAATTTCATTTAGTTTAACAAATTTAAAAAAACTGCAAAACATATAAAGAAAAGTAAAGAGAATTTTTTCCTGAGGGGTAAGTTCTAACAAGTCTATTCGTTGTTTTTTGTTAGAGAAAGTGCTTCATCCTGAGTATGCTGTTTTATACATGTAGAGTGAAATTTTAATATGGCATATCAACCTTGTTTCCCTCATAGTTAATGTCAGACATTATAGGGTGCCTTGTATTAATAGAGAAGATGATCAGCATTGATTTCAGTAAGCCACAATGGAGAACTAAGAGGAGCCTATATAATCTACATACATTATTTTACATTAAGCATTTACCATATTATAACTTGCTTTTATTTGACACAGATTTAAAGCCAGCTATGATGTCACAGACACTTTTTTGAGTAATATGTGTACTCATACATACTCAATTAGAAAAACTTACAAGTCAGGTTAATTTTTTAAAAAAATAAATGAAATAGTCTCATTAATCAGAATAAGTTTTGCGTTAATGAAAAGTAAAACTTGGTTAAAGACTGTAGATAATGATTTGTACTGTACACCCTCTATAGGTTAATATCTTCAGCATTTTCCACCATTTATTTTACAGAAATTTGCCAACCCATGTAAATTTCTTAACTTAAATTCAAATTAATGATTCAATAAATGAAATTTTCATAGGTAATATGCTTCATCCAAGAAAGTTATTTTTCTCCTGATATGTATTTCATGGCTTTTTTATGCACCCTGTGCTTGAAATCCCTGTCCTGCATGCTCATGAATATTCATTGAATGCTCAGTGTTGGTGGAAACCTAAAGAGACAGCTCTCACAGTTTCACTTTCATTCTGTTGTGTGTGGATTTGAGATACACATGGATATATCAGGAATAGTGTTTCATCTATCACACAATTACATGACCTCCTGACTTTATCATTAACCTAAATAGTAACAAAGTCATAATATAATATTGATTACTTAGAAAAATCTTTTACTAAATAATGTTACTATTGGCTACAGTAGGGAAGGTGTACAATTCCCACATGCTAGGCAGAGCTAAGTCATGCACATGACATATATTCACATTTAAATATGAGGAGGCATTTGTGAGATTGTAGTCTGTTTATAGTAAGAAGAAGTACATTGTTGAGAAGTTGAGAATTTTGGCCAGTAGTCCAGAATTTTGTTTTCATTTCATTTTAATGTTACAAACAATCATCACATTTATTCTTTGATCTTTAGTAAATAATTTAAAGTACAGTTTTAGCTGGGCATGGTGGCACATGCCTTTAATCCCAGCATTGTGAAGGCAGAGATAGGAGGATCGCCATGAGTTCGAGGCCACCCTGAGAGTACATAGTGAATTCCAGGTCAGACTGGACTAGAGTGAAACTCTACCTTGAAAAACCAAAATAAAAATTAAAAAAAGGGGGCTGGAGAGATGGCTTAGCGGTTAAGGCACCTGCCTAAGCCTAAGAACCCAGTTCCAATCTCCAGGTCCCATGTTTAGCCAGACGCAAAGTGACGCAAGGGCGCAATGCCGCACTTGCCCACAAGGGGGCACACACATCTGGATTTCGTTCACAGCAGCTGAGAGACTGCTGGCGCACCCATCTCTATCTGTCTCCCTCTCCCTCTCTGTCTCTGTCTGTCTTTCTCTGTGTCTCTCTCCAAAAATAAAAAAATAATAATTTTAAAAGTACAGTTTTAGATCAATTTCAGTAACTGCTTTTTTACTAGATCCTTTATTCCCTCCTCCCAAGCCAACAATGAAGTAGGTATTTTAATCAATAATATCTACTTACAGTAAAAAGTTCAAAACTACTTACATAATATACTGATTCAATTTTAATGACAATGTGAGTGGAGGAAGAACTATTAACAATTTTTACAGATAATCAATAGAATAAGGCCTTCTTAAACTGGAAAAGGAATTACAGATCAGTTTTTGAACTTTTCCAAAGCTTTTGTCAGTCATCGCTCTGCTAGCTTTCAAAACAAAGATGTTTTGGATTGAGAAATAATAACATGCAAAATAAGCCAGCACAGTGAATGGCAAATGGGTAAGAAAAAAGCGCTATTGGAAATTATACACAGAAACGAATATGTTTCTCCTGTTTTGATTACTTAGAGCTTTTGTCTTGCCTTCATTATAAAGTCACATCAAATTCAACACAGTTAAAATGTTACGACTCACATTCAATTCATTGAAATATTTCAGTCATTGTCTCTTCTCTGTCCATCTTCAGAAGACACTGAAGAAGAGAAATTTCCTTTACCTTACATTTTATTTTATTTTTATTTGAGATTTAGAGAAAAAGAGGCAGAGAGAGAAAGAGAGAGAGAGAGAGAATGGACGTGCCAGGGCCTTCAACCACTGCAAAAGGTCTCCAGATGCATGCACCACCTTGTGCATCTGGCTTATGAGGGTCCTGGAGAATTGAACGTGGATCTTTTGGTTTTGCAGGAAAGCATCTTAACAGCTATGCTATCTTTCCAGCCCTACCTCACATTGTAAATGTACAAAAGAAAGATATATGTTTGATGGTGTACAAAAGAAAGATATATGTGAGATAGTTCAGCAAACTTATACTTAATAGTAAGTCAAATAAAATATTTCCTTTTCAGAAAATATATTCTACAAACATAAATGTCACAGAACTCTTATTATATTATACAATAATTGATCTGGAATTCTATTTTAAGATATTACTTTAATTCAATCATCTGTTTCACATTCTATCACCATCCTTTCTTTCAAAGTTATTTATTTATTTGCATGGATTTGTCTGTGCATGCTTGCATGTGTGTGTGTGGGGAGAGTTGCTTGGTCATAAATGTGATGAAGGCGAATGCATTTATACTTTAGACTCATCGCAGCTATGGCAGGAAGTTCATAGGGAGAGTACTCCCTACTATGATTGAGACCCAGGGTCCAAAGAATAATGACTTAAACTGTACATGGGAACAAGAGAGTCATTCTTTTATTTATACTTAAAGTTATTCATACCTTGTGGCATTAGTGATTACTCCTTAGGAAATGCCCTTACTTCTAGATTTGGCACTTAATTTAGAAGTTTAAAGCTCCTTTTCTTACTCTTAATTTTCTGCACCTCCACTTAGTTTTACACTCAGTTCACTATTCAATGGCTTTTTGCCTTTCTTGCAGGTTTATCTCATTTTGTTCTCATCCTAATGATGGATCATTCCCACTTCCATTATCTAAATAGGTAACATGCTTTTGCATGAAAACCAATATGTTAAGTTATAAACTTTCTTGTCGACTATTTATCCATGAAGTTTATATAGTTCACAAATGTCTCAATAGCTTCATAAACTGAATTCATTACATTGGATCTAGTTTTCAAAATCCCATTTTCCCTTTTAAAATAGCTCTCAATTATTTATTTCTTCTTTGTATGTGATGATTTCAATTTAGTTCATATCCTCCAACATTCTTTATGAATTTTTAAACAGCTTTCTAAATATAACCACAAGTACAATGTGTAACAGTCATATACAAATATTCATAAAATAACAAAGCTGGCATGTACTCAATGCCCAACTGTATTGCAAAGATCAAGGTTAAATGTGATTAATTCTTACACCTTCAAAATAGTGAAATAAGTGAAATCCATTTAGGGGCTGGAATATATAGCTTAGTAAGTAATATTCTTGCTGCACAAACAAAGGCCATATATTGATATTCCCAGTGTGTATCTATTATCACAGCACTGGGTAGATGGAGGCAGGAGTATGCATAGGACCTGCCAGCTAGCTCCTCTAGCTGAAATTTGCTCCAGGTTCAGTAAGAGACCATGTCTTAAAACAAGCAAGAGAGACATTGAAGAAGATAACAGGTGTCAAGCAGTGACCTTCACACACATGTCCACACATGTGCACCCACACATATGAAAACAAATACACACGTGCATATCACACACATTTAAAATACATCATTTAATTCACTTGAAACTTCTACACTCATGTTTGTTTAGCAGTTAAAACGTTATTATATATAAAAATCATTTGATTTTTATTGACCAGTTACAAATCCTCCATTCTCAGTTTGATGGTCCATGAATTGATTAAATTATGAATACACATTTGAAGAGGCTATAATAAGGTATGGTTAAGAATAGTTACCCTATCTTTGGAAAGAATAATTATAAATTTAGTGAACCAAGATAATCCTTGAAATGGAAAAAATAAATTTATCTCCTCTAAGTTACTATACAATCTAATTGCTTAATTTCTATTTAAATCTGATATCCTGTTGTCACAAAATACTGTGATGGTAATTATTTTATAAAGCTCTCCCTTTCTTGTTAACATGTGAACAAACTAGTTATTTAAAGGCATAACTACTTCTCATAGGACAGATTTGAACAAAGGTAGTCAGCTTAAATTCTCTTCATCTCACTGCCTTCCTCCTTACAAAACTTTTCTAAATATCATTAGGTCAGCAATGCCAATATTTACCCCATTGTGATCAGGCAAGTATGCTGAGAATATTTTTTCTTAAAAATGAATGTAAAAATTATAGTTGTAAACCAGCTTTTACAAACCCTCAAATTACTTTGTATGTATGTATGTATGTATGTATGTATGTATGTATGTATGTATGTATGTATGTATGTATTTTAAATTTAAATTTTATTTTATTTTTATTTTTTGGAGGGAGACAGAGAGAGACAGACGGAGAGGGAGAGGGAGACAGATGGAGAATGGGCACGCCAGCAGTCTCTCAGCTGCTGTGAACGAAATCCAGATGAGTGCGCCCTCTTGTGGGCAAATGTGGCATTGCACCCTTGTGTCACTTTGCATCTGGCTAAACGTGGGACTTGGAGATTGGAACTGGGTTCTTAGGCTTAGCAGGCAGGCGCCTTAACCGCTAAGCCATCTCTCCAGCCCTGTATGTATGTATTTTACTTCTTATATGTTCATATTGTACTGTGATCACAATCCACTGGCATGATATTCTCTTGAAATAACTCCACTACTGAGCCTCTTCTGCTTGCCCCTTTTATACTTGATGACAGTCAGGTTTTTTTTAGGGGGGAGGGGAGGGAATGGCTTTGGGCATGATATCTCAACCTGTGGCTCTTATAATCTTTCCTCCCCCTCTTCCACAAAATTCCCTGAACCATGTTGGGTGCATTTTAAGTCTACTTCAGTGATGGGCTCTTAGGAGCCTGTGGATCTCTGATTTGGCAGGTGTTGAGTGTCCTCAGTGTCTGTCTCCTTCACCCTTGTGCTGATACCAGGTTCACTAAGAAAGCCCCAGTCTTGCTCATTTCCCCAATTCCTCTTCGGGTTCAGCTGGGGCCGAGATAAAGTGTGATGGGTCATTTATCTCCTCAGGCTTCCCTATGACATTGCTTTTTTAACCATCCCTCTCTGTTTATTCTTTCTCAGCATTATGTTTTCCTCTAAATTATACTTTGAAACATTTACAGAAGAGGCTGGATTCTGTTAATGTTGTTACAATATGCTACACGATTCTGTGCATGGTGCTTCCTGAGCCATTTCTGTGATACTTACAGATCATGAATGGTTATTGTCAATAAAGATTTATTTCTATACAGCTATTTTCATAAGTTTATTTTAATCTTTGATTTTTAAAAATATGATAACCTACAGGATTTCCCCTGAAAGCTTTGTGTCCAGTCTTAGTGGCTACATCACAGGAAGAAGAAGGAATATTTTTTTCTTTTCCCACTTATGCACACTAATGAGTCTTAATTAACCAGCATTGACTCCCATTGACTACATTATCTCCTGGAAATGTTATATTTTGCTTCTAATTATAGTGTCAGTTAGCTAGAAGTTGACATTTGTGGGGAATATTTCTCAGTTCTTTAAAATGTATGACTACAAATTACAATTTATCTTAAAAACTAAAAAAAATAATTTTAGATTTTTTTCTTATGGCTGATTATCATTGAATGGATCTCTCTTCTGCCACCTAAAATTACTTGGAGAAAATATTATTTTCAACAAATTTCAATGTGAACTTTTTATATTATTCTTATTAAATGACATTCTTAGCTGTCCATAGAATTTTCAACTAGTCATGGAAGTTGGTCCCTCTCAAAAGGTATTGCTGGGCTGGACAGATGGCTTAGCGGTTAAGGCGCCTGCCTCCTAAGCCTAAGAAGTGGTTCCAATCTCCAGGTCCCATGTTTATCCAGATGCAAAGGGGAGCAAGGGCGCAATGCCACACTTGACCACCAGGGGGCTCACACATCTGGATTTCATTCACAGTAGCTGAGAGACTGCTGGTGCACCCATCTCTATCTGTTTCCTCTCCCTCTCTCTCTCTCTGTCAAAAAAAAAAAAAAAAAAAAAAAAAGGTATTGCTGAGAAACCAGAAATGACTCATTTTCAGATGCTGAACTGAAAAGTTTTGAAGGAATCCAAACTACTAAAGCACACAGCTACTGAAAGCCATTATTACCATGGACAACTGCAGCTTTTGAAGTTACTTTTGGAAACTACTGACCCCTGGAGCTAAGAGGCAGCAAAAACTACCCCAAGGCAGAGCAGGGAGCGCAACAGCCACAGGCCTGGTGCAACTGGCTTCGCAGCTGCTGTCTTAGGAGAGCAGACAAGTACAGACCCCTCTCCCTCTTCCCCATTGTCTGATGAGGTTATTTTTTAAAAACAAAAAAGTTTTTGATTTTTATATATTTTCTGAATCCTTACAAAGTTTCCAATTATTTCATAGAGTCACTCAAATCTGCTGGGAATAGCGTTAATGATAGCTGCTAAATTCTACCAAATGTTACAAAACAATTCTATTTCTGTTTCAAAACTGTTTATGCATTACCTTGACATGCTAGACGTGAAATACCACAAATCCCATCTCTACTTGCAGTCTATCTGTCTTGGGAGGAGGCAGGAATCAGGCAAGTGTGAAAGATACAACAGATTTCCTTATTCCTCGCTTGCTTTCTCTTCCTATTCATGTTTTCTGCAACATGCCCAGTAGCTTCTAGCTCCTGAGAGCACCGGTTAAACCTCATTACCAGTGTTCTCAATAGTCATGAAGCCAGTCTTGGGGATCCCCTCTGAGACACCAGCACAGTCCAGCCACAGGCCTCACATCAGCTACAGGAACTGCTGAACAGACCCAGGTTCTACAAGCACAGCTCTATCCCCCAGGACTTCTCTCCTAAGCTTCCAATGTGAAGAAATCCCATAAATTCCAAGTTTTCTTGACCTCAAGTAATAGCCGCAATCCCAACAACAGGTGAATTCTATTCCCCATACATTAAAGGTGAGAAGAATGGTGCAAAGAGGTGAAAAAGAGAAGTCATAGTGGGGAGGAACGTATACTGTTGGAATTAGACATCATTGGGGGCAGCGTAGGACTGGAGTGGGACATGCAGAAGGGAAAGAGTCCATTCACAGACATCTCTAAACTTTTCTGCTTTTCCAAAATCACTCTGTGGCAAAAATGACTGTAAGTCAGAAGACGGTGTGATAGTGGGGCAGTGATTATGATTATTTTCTAATCTCTTTCCTCAGTAGGTACACAAAGATAAACAGTTCTCAAAAAATAAGCAAATTGGCATTTTTAGAAGCCAACTATCACCTCTGGATAATACAGCTCAAGTCAAACACGAGTCATTCACCTATTATACGAAAAATAAAAATAGGTTTGCTCTGATTATTATCACCTCACCCAAGGTCTACCCCAGTCATTTTCTCTCTTTTTAAGTCTTCTGCTATCAGGCTGGAGTGGTGACTCAGTTGGTAAAGCACTTGGCATGCAAATGAGAGGATTTCAGTTCAGATTCCCAGCGACCAGGTAAATGCAGGTGGACATGGCAGCCCTCTATAATCCCAGTGCTCAGGAGGCAAAGATCCGCAAGACAAGCTGGCTAGGAAGATTAGCTGAATCAGTGAGCTCTGAGTTCAACTGAGAGACTGTTTCAAAAAGCAAGGTGGGGCTGGAGAGATGGCTTAGTGATTAAGGTGTCTGCCTGCTAAGCCTGCGAACCCGGTTCCAATCTCCAGGTCCCACGTTTAGCCAGATGCAAAGTGATGCAAGGGTGCAATGCCGCACTTGACCACAAGGGGCCGCACACATCTGGATTTCATTCACAGCAGCTGAGAGGCTGCTGGTGCTCCCATCTCTATCTGTCTCCCTCTCCCTCTCTCTGTCTCTCTGTCTCTCTCTGAGTCTCTCTCCAAAAAAAAAAAAAAAAAAAAAAAAAAAAGGTGGAGAGCAATCGAGGATGACCCCCAATGTCTACCCTGGCTTCCTCATATATGTGCACATGTATGCACCTACAAAGACACACATCTAAACATATGAACATGCATACATGTGTATGCACACAACACACACACAAATGTCATCATTTTTAGCTCTGGTTCTAAAATCCAGTTGACTGATAAAATGCAACACAGTGAACAGGAATAGGAATCCATGTGTGAATCCTAGCATTGCTATGAGTAGACTGGAAATGTCTTAGGCCACTAACACAAATGCAATGTTGCTATCTTCATTCAGTCATCTTTGAATATGATATTTGCTTCATTTACGCTTTGACACTATTAGAGATTACTAAATAAATATTCCCTAGGTTCCTGTGCTTTTTTTCCTCCTCCTTCTGAAGCCTTTTCTTCTCCCCTGCCTTTGTCCAAATTGTGTAGGTTTTGTGGTTGAATGCATGTCACAATGCAGGTCGGGCCCTAGCCAGGCTGCCTGCTGATATGTATGGCACAGTGCAGCCCCAGCTTCATGCAGTGAAGAAAGTGCTGAGTAGAGCTAAAATCAGTCTTTGTGTCCACTGCCAGGTCTGTTATTTATTATCTATGCTTTAAGGACAAAATATTTGATTGTTCTCTACTTATTTTCAAATAAGTTTTTTTTTCCAATTTTTATTAGCATATATATATATATTTAACTTTACATTCATGTTGGTGCCTTCGATAGCCTCCTCCCTGTCCTCCCTCCTCTGAAGGGGCCCTCTTCCTTGGGGAATGTGGCTCGTACATTGTGGTGGTAGTTTTTTATTCATTTTTTCTTTTTAGTTATGTACATACTCAGTGCGTAAACAGCACTTGTTGGTACCTCCTTGGCCTCCTCCCTGTCTTCCCCTTTTGGAAGGGAAAGTTTTGAAATGTACTTAAAAATTAAGGAACTATGTTTAAGATTTTTTTCTGCATAAATCTAACAAAAACTGTGTTTGTTCCTTATTTGAGCATTAATCACCTAATCAAATAAAGTTTCTATAGTTTAATCACAGTCTGAACTGTGCTTAAAAGTTCAGGAAAAGTTGTATTTAGTAATTAGATTTTAATTATTAATTTAAAAACATTTTAGCATAATCATCTTCCATCAAAGTGCTAGTACAGATGTATATTTTAAAAAATTGTTTTAGGGCTGGAGAGATGGCTTAGCGGTTAAGGCGCCTGCCTCCTAAGCCTAAGAACATTGGTTCCAATCTTCAGCGGTTCCAATCTCCAGCGGTTCCAATCTCCAGGTCCCAGGTTTAGCCAGATGCAAAGTGACACAAGGGCACAATGCTGCACTTGACCACAAGGGGGCGCACACATCTGGATTTCGTTCACAGCAGCTGAGAGACTGCTGGTGTGCCCATCTGTCTTCCTCTCTGTCTCTCTCTCTCTCTCTCTGTCTCTCTCTGTGTGTCTCTCTCCAATAAAATAATAAAAATAAAAAGTTTAAAAATTTAAAAATAAAAAATAATAAATAATAATAAAAAATAAAAATAAATAAATAAATTCTTTTAATTTCTTATTTTTGTGTCCCAGGCTAGCTTAAAGCTTCCTGTGTGATCTGGCCTTGTGTTTTCAGTCATCCTGCCTCTGTTTCCTGAGTGCTAGGATTATAGCTGTGCCACCATATCTGCTTTATGTGGTTATGCAGATTGAATCCAGGACATTGTGCATGGTAAGCAAGCATGCTACCAAATGAGCTACATCCCCAGCACATATGTGGAGAAACTTAAAATTGCTTTTGATTTCTATTTAAGGTGTCTCTAAATCTCATTAGCAGAACCATTTCTCTTTTCTGGAGGGGTGGGGGGTCCTCACACTACCTTAGAAATGTGGTTGTTTACTAGACTTTGTGTCTTATATATACTGTGTTAGATCACACACTAACCATCTAAAGTAGACACACATACTTAATTTTGCACAATGGGAAAGTATGACAGTTGAAATGTTTGTCCTTGGTCTCTGGTCTACTAAAAGGATTTCCTCTCCTGTCAGCATCGAGGACTCCATTGGCCACTCCTTGCCTTGTTTCGCCTTTCCGGCCCAGTGCAGTTGATGGATGAACTAGCAGATGAAAAACAGTGGGACAAAGAACATACAGAAAGTAAAGGGATGACAAAACTGAGAGAAGCAAATGAGAATGGGTTTTGTTAATACTTGACATGTACTTGGTATCTGAAAACAGTCCCCGAGTGTGGTTTGTATCTGTTCCGTTGCTTCTCCAAATCTCAGAAGAAGTAGCTGTGTTTCAACTGATTGCAAGGCAAGCCCTGTTTGGGGAGTTCAACTCATAGAGTGCCAACCATACATTTATTAAACATGTATGGGCATTCGACTTAGAGAGTGTAATCACACACTCCACTCACCATGTGTGGGTATTCAGGCTAGAGGGTATCAATCACGCAGGTCATTCACCATGTGTGGGTCATTCACTGTTTCATGATAGTTGATCGATACAGATAAACATTTATTTTTGGAAAATCAATTCATTATTGATCTTCATATTTGATCCTTCTCATCAATTTGGACTAGAGATTGTATTAAAAAAAACTTTGGGCTCCATGTTTGACAACAGAATTCATATAATGGTAGGTAAAGAAATAAATCCTGCTATGATTTGGACTTATGGAACAATGAGAATCATTTCATTTTTTTGTATCAGCCGTTTTGAAAGTTTCATAATATTAATGACAGTTCACATAAGTCAATGTTTTGGTGATCTTACCATTCCTCACCAATGTCACTGATGGGAGAGTGTATCTCTGCTCAGCAGTATTTCTCAAGCCCATAAGGCCCATCCTGTGACTTTGATATTTTTATGCTCAGCCTTCTATCCTAATTAAGATATTAAAGTAAGAAAGTTACATGGGGATTCAGTCTTTGATGACAGTCACTTCTGACTAACCTCAATACGTTCTACCATGTCAAATATAGTCCAATAGTTTGAAATAAGTTTTCTCATTATTATCAGACCATAATGAAGCAATATTTTTCTATTTCCAGGGTTGGTATACATCCTAGTTTTCTCCAAGTAGTCAGAGTTCATGTCTATTTTTCTCTAACATAATCAGCAATCTTACCTTATTTTCCTTTAAAAATGAATTCATGGCTTTACCAAAAGCTATATAATACTACTGGTACTACTAGTTTAACTAAACCATTGGATTCTAATGCTAATAATGACCTGTGTATTAAATGCACCTAAATTCATGATATATCTGCTCTTTCATATTTTCATTGTACATTGGTCCTCTCAAAATTTTACCTTTAGTAAGAGGTCTAATTTATTTATTCAAAATATTAGGAAAATAAAGTAATGTAACATTTCTTACACATTTAATTTCAATTCACTTTAAACAATAAAATTCCATTACATTTGGCAACAAGGAAGCAGAAGGTGTTTTAAAATGGTACCTTAAGAAATTAGGAAATTTCTATTTCTTATTATGTAAAGAGATGGTTATTCAAAATCAATAAATGATTCCAGTTTCAGGTAACATAACGTCTAAAGAGTGCATTCTGAAAATAGTGCTGAAGAATGAATTAATTTTCAAAATAACACTGGAAATGCTTTACAGAATGCGAGTATTATAATTACAGTAACACACAAATGGCCTTTAAAAGTTTCAGTTTCTTTATGAAACTGAAAAATTATTAAGTTCCTATTTTTACACTGCGAAATTGTTGGTGACTACTTAATATCCTCAATCACAGAGGTACATGCCTGTTTAATCCCTCCCTGCCTTACACAGAAAATCACGGGATATTTTCTGTTGAATGGATCAGCATACAACATTTTTTGTTTTCACACTTCAAGTGCCTTGTCTAGTGAATCTTCTCTATAAAACTCATATTGATCACAATATTACTGTATACTGTATTATATATTAAAATGATGTCACACTTTGTAGTCCTGTACTTGAAGTGTCATACAACAAACTCCACTGATATAACACAATCAAGAAAATACTTTCTCATATTTTCCCTTTCTCTCTCTCTCTCTTTCTTTCCTTTCTTTCTTTCTTTCTTTCTTTCTTTCTTTCTTTCTTTCTTTCTTTTCTTTCTTTCTTCCTCCCTCCCTCCCTCCCTCCCTTCTTTCTTTCTTTCTTTCTTTCTTTCTTTCTTTCTTTCTTACTTTCTTTCTTTCTTTCTTTCTTGTTTCTTTCATTCTTTCTTTTTTTCTTTCTCTTTCTTGTGGTTTTTTTGAGGTAGGGTCTCACTCTAGCCCATGCTGACTTGGAATTCACTATGTGATTTCAGAGTGACCTTGAACTTGTGGTGATCCTCCTATCTCTGCCTCCTGAGTGCTGGGATTAAAGGCATGTACAAACACATCAGGGTCCTTTCCATATATTTTAAAAACATATTTTTAAGTTTTTTATTTTTATTTATTCATTTACTAGAGACAGAGAGAACAAGAGAGAGGGAGGGAGAATGGGTGCACCAGGGCCTCTACCCACTGCAAATGAATGCCAGATGCATGCGCCACCATGTGCATCTGGCTTACGTGGGACCTGGAGAATCAAACCCTGGGTTCTTAGGCTTCGCAGGCATGTGCCTTAACTGCTAAGCTATCTCACCAGCCCTACATATTTTCTTAATTCCCCAGCTTTTAAAAACATTTTAAATTCATAAAAAAATATTTTGTGGCTCAATAAATCAATATAAATTAGTCCATTTATATTTTGAAGCCAATTTTTGACACTATCCAGTGAAGTATATGTTTCTATGAACATGAAAAGCATGCACATATATATGTATATTTGATATTTTACTCTTATATATTATCCCTTACAATATCTTTTTCATGTTTCTTCCTGTGTTTTACTTTTAGAGATAAAGATTTTAATTAATTTATCAGTTATAAAATAAATCTCACTGGGTATGTACAAAATATTCATAGTGGCCCTAATTATAATAGCATAATAGCTGAAAATTAGAAGCCACTCAGATATTTTTCAACAGCAGACAGGTTCATGTAGTTCATTACTTTTAAATAGTGAGGAGAAATAAATTCATAATAGCTACATAGAGTTTCTCAGAAATGTTGATCTAAAGCATCAAGGCACAGATACATGCCAATTGTTTGTGCATTAGTTAAAACACTATTAATGCGTAATACCTCTTTTTTTTTTTTACTTCACTAATTTATCCAAGTAACTCTTAGATTGCATAGTTGAGTCTCTTGGAAACTACAGGTGGATGGACATCTATGGAAAATTACTATATTATTTCTTATAGATTATTTTTTCTTTTCTCCTATTTAAATTACTCAGTACTTTCCCCATAGGTCACTGTAAATAAAGAATTCAGCCTACAGTATAAACATCTTAAATTAAGACTAAAGTGGAAATTTAGTGGGGAGAGTCTTGGTGAAATGTGTCCTTATCTTTTCCTAGGAACTATGCTCTTATAGTTTACTGACTTACACATTTTTCATATTTCCCTGCAGAATTAATTTTCTGAAACTTTTCTGGCTCCATTTTACTACAGAACACCAAGAGTCTGGCTGATGGGACACAGAATAAATATTTAATTTAAGTCAATTTATTACCATTTAAATACATTTCTGACAAGTGACTACTATTTTGGATAATGCAGATTTAAACATTTCTATATGCCAGAAATCTCTTGTTAAAAATCAAAATCCCCTTGGACAGAGGACTACATTATAATTACTCATAATTTTTCATAACTAAACCACATAAACTTACCCCTATATACTGTTTTCTTTATCAAGGACACAGTTAAAACCCTTCTTTTGTATTTTTTTTTTTCTATTTTGGTTCCTATGCCTGACACTACAAACATTCAAAGAGCTATTTTTTTAATATTTTATTTATTTTTTGTAATGAAAGGGAGAGAATGAGAGAGGGGGAGGGAGCATTGGTAGGTATTCCAGGGCCTCCCTCTTGTGACTGCACCACTTTATTCATCTGGCTTTATGTGTTTACTGAGGAATTGAACCCAGGCCATGACTTTGCAGGCAAATGTGCTTAACTGCTGAGTGATCTCTCCACCTTCCAAAGTGCTATTTTATTTACAATGTCCAGTACTATAATTCCATGGAGAAAAACAACTGCCAGAAAGAATTATTTAACTTCACCATCAACACTGAGCTAAAACGCTAGCATCAATTAATTTGGCAATTTTACATAGGAGAATTCCTCTTCTTGATATTAGGATTATAGATTTAGAAACATCTCCCTCCTAGCACAGTCCTAATATATTTTTGCCCTTCATTTGATTTTCACAAGCAAGTTATCAACAGTTATGTATGTTCCACTATCTATTCTATAACATAGTAATGTAGAAAGAGATTCTTAAACTCTGGCCTTTAAGGAAGATCTTGACAAATATATGTGGCTATTTCAGTATGTTATGTCTTGTTGGAATTTCTCCCATAATAAAAAATTTTGGTCCTTCCAGTTTTCTGTATAATCACCAGGGCACAGATACTATTCAATAAAGAAAATAAACAATAATTAATGAATAAAGAAGTATAAATCAAAAATGCATTGAAAAACCTTTCCTCTTTTTTTGTATCCATATGTTTCATAATCTCACTTTGCAAGCCTTTCCATGGAGAGGACATAAGTCTTCCTCTCTGTTTGAATGAAGCTAACTTCAATTAGTAATTGTAGATGAGAGGGTGTGTTAGTCATGAATTTTTGCTTTAAAATATTCTGCATGACTCTGTTTTCTCCTAAGTATTTTGCTTAGCTAGTAGGTGAACTCACAGGCATGTCTTCGTCTTAGCTGGGCAAGACCTGACATTTCAGCTGAGGCCATCCTAGCAGAGCTAAGCATGTCTGACAGAAGATACAACGTGAGCGGGTTTGAACCTGCCAGATCTCTGAGCCATGGGCTTTCACTACCACACGGGAGAAATTCAAACCATTCCAGTATAAACCAAATTTTTTTCCCCTTTCCTAACTTCTGGGAAAATATCAAATAAAATCCTAAATTACACTGTGGCTTGAAGATCTAATGCAGGGCTGGAGACATGTCTTAGCAGTTAAGCACTTGCCTGCAAAGCCTAAGGACCCATGTTTGACTCTAGATCTCACATAATCCAGATGCTCAAAGGTAAGGCAAGTGCAAGGTTGCACATGCCCACTAGGTGGCGCAAGTGTCTGGCATTTGATTTCAGCGACTCTCTCTCTCTCTCTCTCATTCTCTCTAAAAAAGAAAGATTTAATGCATGTGATATAGCTGTTGTCCAACTCTTCTAATTTCATCTAATTTTAAGTTACATTCATAGATTTCTTCATAAAAGGAAACCCATTCTTATTTCTAACCCCTATTGTTGCTTCTGCCTTTTTGTGTTGTTCAACTCTTACTTGGACTGATTATATTCCCACAGAACAGAAAACCACTGTCATCATACATTCTCTATAGCTGACAACTGTACTATTTTTTCAGATATTTTAATTAAGAATTATGCCTAATTGTAAAAATCTTGGTGCTTGTTTATTTCCTCCCTGAAAATATAAATTCATGAGAAAATACTGACTTTGTTTTTGCACATTGATGTTCACTATTCTACTAACTCCACATAATGCTTAGTGTAGAAAATGACACAATAAAATTGCCTTGAAGATAAACAGTATCTAATGTATCTGAATTTGAACACTTAATTTAGGTACTTTTAGATACTGTGTCTGAAAATAAACAGCATCTAACTAACAAATGAATAAAATACCCAATTTTCATAATTATCTCCTGGATGAATTAATGATAAAACTACCAGTGTTGGAGAATGTTTCTGTAATCTAAGCTTCTCAGTTTCCTACCTCCTCTTCCTTCACTAACATTACATTAAGAAATGAATTACAAAACCTCTTTAAGCTAGACAGAACTTGAGCAGATGAGGGATGTCAACATCATTTTGCATGATTAGAAGTGGATGGCCAAGTAGTGACAATTTAGCAGAACAAAGATGAAATCTGGCTGTCATGTCTGAAGCCAGGAAAAAGGAAATCAATTTGTGCAGCTGGATCCCTTAAAAGCTTTATAATTGAAGGTACCAGATGCCTCTGAAGCATTGTAAGCTGTGTGGGTGTGTGAGACAGAGAGAGAGAAAGAAAGAGAGAGAGAGAGAGAGAGAGAAGGAGGAGGAGGGAGAGAGAGAGACTGAGAGAATTTAGGTAACAATCATGGTCAAGGGACAAAATTGAGAAGCATGATTCATTAAAAGCCCATATAAGTGTGAGAAACAATTGAATCCCATTTTTCCTCTCTGGACTCCTGCTTAGGACTCTCCCATTTATGATATACCCATTGTGACAGAAAGGGAAGGAAATATTTCTTTTCTATCATTAAAACAGATTCTCTGGACTTGAATTCTGGGCATAGAAAAGAATAATGTTGCTGTATAGAATTTATTGAATAAAAACAAATATTAAGTGGTATAGACATGCAAATCCCTTCCTTGGATTTCAAAGGGCTGAGTTAAATGCCACCTTAAGACTAATGTCTGTAGTCGCTTTTGAATAGTCATAAATATAAAACTTATAATCCTCTCCCCACAAGAGATGGGTTCAATGTACAGTCAAATCTCATTGATTAGAAAGGCTTGGACACTAGTCAGCTTTTAGTAACTCACAGTTTAATATTAATTACCAACTAACAGATAAGGAACATCTCAACAAAACTAGCATGTGAACTAGATTAATGTAAGAATTATTTCATATAAGATGATGATAAAGAAAAAATCCTTTAACTTTATAAATTATTTCTTTAGATAAATATTAACAAGATAATTAAACAAAATGAATTAATAGTATAAAAAGATCTACAGAGATTATTAAAGTAACCAAATGCTACCAAAACCAATGGTGATTGAGAATAAAATAAAAACCAATCATATTAAAATGTCAAAATGTAGGGGTTGAGAAGACGTGTTCAGTGGTTAAAGATGATTGTTGGCACAGCCTGTCAGCCAGTGTTCAATACATTTAAAACCAGGGGGACATTTATTTGTAGCATCAGTAGACCCTGGTACATGTATACACACACACACACACACACACACACACACACACACACACACGTGCAAATAAACAAACAATATCTAGTTAATTGTTTTTTGTGATGATAGGATGCACTGTTGTTGGGTGGTTACATACCAGCTATTTTACAAGTAAATGTGTACAAAGCTTTGTTAATATCATTTTAAAAACATACTATAATTATAAAAACAGGAAACAATTTTCATAAAATAAACAAGTTCAATCACTTACTTAAGTATGTGAATAATTTATATTACAAGTAGACTCAAACCAAAGACCTCCCAATTTATTTCCCACTCATATTTTCCCTTGCTCATAATTTTTTTATAAAGTATAAATTATCTTATTTATTATAGTACTAAGTAATCTTTTTATTTATTTATTTGAGAGAGAGATAGAGATACAGAAATGGGCAGGTAGAGAGAGAGAGAGAGAGAGAGAAAGAATGGGTGCACCAGGGTCTCCAACCTCTGCAAATGAACTCCAGATGTGTGTTCCCCCTTGTGCATCTGGCTTATGTGGGTCCTGGGGAGTCAAACCTGGGTCCTTTGGCTTTGCAGGCAAGTGCCTTAACTGCTAAGCCATCTGTCCAGCCCCACCGTGCTCATAATTTCTAACTGAGCCTATTGGTTTGCTAACTATAAAGAAAAAAGAGATTGTCTTTCAAGCTGTCATCACACATTACAAATCAGATGCCACTTAATGATCATAAATCTGTCAATTTCTCTTGAAGTTAATATGATTGTCCCTCCAAGGTCATATTCATGATAAACAAAACTTCAAATGCTCTGCTGTCCTATAAGGACACATTGCCTAGCCTGTGTTCATTCAGGGTCCATGAGATCAATGAGAATCTCCTCTGGCCTGCTCTCCAGAAGGCCCACTTCCTTTAGAAATTTGAAATATAGATTACCATTGTAACATGATTAACACACAATGTCTTTAAAGAGAAAATATGTTGACTGCCTTTTTCCTTCATTTTCTTCTTCTCCAGCGAAAAGATGTTAATTTATCCACTACTGTGCCACTCTGAGGAGTTTCAATCAATGATGGACATGGAATATCTAACAGAATCCCTGCTACCTACTTGGCACTCAATAAATGGTACCCATTAGTCTACTAATTAATTAAGCATGTTTTCACTCAGACTGTGTTGTAAAATGCATTAAAAATCATTTGATCCAGTAAAATTGTGGGGGCATTAAAAGGCCTGTTTCTAGAAATCTTATCCCAGGATGTGGTAGAAGATAAAAATCCTTGAAGAAAGACACCTTTCTCCACATTTAATGCATTCACACCCTTCAACATAGAACACAAGAAGCTTAATTTCTGATTATTCAGTTAATGAGGTACACAACAGAAGGAGTGCATTTAATGAGAAATACTAATTTTCAAGCACTGAGCAATTTGTGCCTTATTAAGCATTAGAAGATTGCCCACATTTCTAATCAAAAGAGAATATCAAAGAAAGAAATTTTTTCCACATAATAACATACCATTTGTATTCTAAAGGCAATACTACACCCATGTTATGACATGCTGTTGAATGTTTTAAAAGACTTTTCTACAAATATATATGATTTTCACATAAGTGAAAAAACATAGATTTGAGAAAACATTATTGTATGAATGCACATCAACTTTCAGAACACTCACTTTGTAGAATTCTAAAATCATAGACTACTTTTAATGTTAAAATTTACTCTTAGTTTTTACTATTAAGATACTAGTGCTGAGCTGGGTGTGGTGGTGCATGCCTTTAATCCCAGTACTTGGGAGGCAGAGGTAGGAGGATCACTATGAGTTCGAGGCCACCCTGAGACTACGTAGTGAATTCCAATGTCAGGTCAGTCTTAACTACAGTGAGACCCTACCTCAGAAAACCAAAAACCAAAAAACAAAACAAAAAGATACTAGTCCTGTCTTCACCTTATCTCCATTTATAATACCATAATGCAGTTGGAATTAAAAATAATGCATCAAATGTGTAGCATTAGCTTCTAAAACATTGTCAACTTATAAAATGAAATATTTGTACTCATTCAGAATATAGCATTTAAGATTAATAAATTAAATATAATTAGGATAATTTCATTTGAAAACTGATGTATCAGAAAATTTGGATGTTTATAAGGTACAAAGTTCAATGAAATGTATTTTGTATCTCATGTTTTGTATTTCAACATGTATTTTTTTTCTTACCTGAAGGGTTCTGCTACTGGGGGAAAACCTAGCTCATTCCCTTGTCTTGAAGGGGTTTTCATTTCCACTTCAAAACACATTGTCTTTTTGCTATTTGCCTGCATTTCATATTGTTACTTTTTGTTTGGTTCTGTTTTTGTTTTTCGAGGTAGTGTCTCACTCTAGCTCAGGCTGACCTGGAATTCACTAGGTCGTCTCAGGGTGGCCTTGAACTCACTTCTACCTCTGCCTCCCGAGTGCTGGGATTAAAGGCGTGAGCCACCACGCCCAGCTCATATTGTTACTTTTTAAAGTAACTTTTAAGCTGGGTCGAATGGCATAGACCTGTCATCACCAGCACTTGAGAAGGACAGGCTTTCTAGGGGGTCAAAGCCAACCTGTTCTGAATGGCTTTCATGATTAAAATGCCTATTAATTTAAATTTAAGTTACCACTGTTAATACAATAGAAATCATTAAAAATTCAAATATTCTCAAAAGTTGTAGCTCAAAATGAAACCTTCATTGTGTCAAACTGATAAATTACATAAAAATAATAATCTTTGTTTAGTCTGGAAATAACATTTAATAAATATTCTCTGTTATTTGCATATGAGATAGAATGTATTGATATTTCCAAAAGGAATTTATCCAATATTGAGAAAACTAAATGCTAATTGGATAAAGATTAGTAATTTTCTGAAATATATGCATAATGGTGGACTCATTTGCCTCAAGTCAATCATGCTTTTTACCCAGAATGAAAAATGTCTCGTTATTAAATGAAGTTGCATTTTATACTGCTTTGAGCAAGGAAGAATATTTTGGCTATCATTTTATCCTTGGTTTCCTTTTTTTTTTTTTTTGGTATAGGGTCTCACTCTGGTCCAGGCTGACCTGGAATTCACTTGGTAGTCTCAGGGTGGCCTTGAACTCATGGTGATCCTCCTACCTCTGCCTCCCAAGTGCTGGGATTAAAGGCGTGCTCCACCACGCCTGGCTTCTTCTTCTTCTTTTTTTTTTTTTTTAATTGAGACAATGTTACTTATTAGTCCTCAGTACATAGCACTGCCTGTGATCATTGGCTGAAGAGATTCCAGACCTCCAACCACAGCTCTCATAAATCAGCCACCAGTCCAGAACTGCAGGCACACTTGCAACCTCCATAATCTTTGGCATATCTGTGGATACAATGCCATCCCACTCCAATCCTATTCAAACCCAAAGTAGAGCACTCACCGAAGATCCTGCAAGGGTAAATACTTGCATCCTCCCCTTTAAAGAAATAAGACTTTTACACAAGATGGGGAGGCCCCAATGCAAAAACAACAAACAAACAAAAAGATCTCCACCAAGGTTGCCTAGATCCATGATGGAATTCTCCAATGAAAACACAGAGTAAACAACAGAAAAAGAAAAAAAAAAAAAAACCACTTCAAATTAATAAAATTAGAAATGAAAAAGGAGAGACCACAAGAAGCATAAGTGAAATTGGAACAATCATCAGGACTGATTTCAAAAACCGTTACCCCCAAAATTGGATAATATAGAGGAAATGGAAGAATTTCTAGACACATACCACCTACTAAAGCTAATCTCACAGCAGATTAATCTCCTAAACAAACCCATCACACCCATCGAGATTGAAAAGTAACCAAAAACCTCCCCAAAAAGAAGAGTCCAGGACCAGATGGCTTCTCAGCTGAATTCAATAAAACCTTCATGGAAGAACTGAAACCATTTTTTCTAAAACTGTATCACATATTTGGAGAACAGGGAAAGCTCCCAACTCTTTCTATGAAGTTAGTATCACACCAATACCAAAACCAGACAGAGATGCCACAAGAAAAGAAAACTATTGGCCTATTTCCCTGATGAACTTAGACACAAAGAACCTGAACAAAATCCTTGCAAACCGAATTCAACAACATTAAAAGCATTGTCGACCATGATCAAGTAGGCTTTATCCTGGGATTGCAGGGTTGGTTGAACATATGGAAATCTGGCAATGTAATACACCACATAAATAAGCTTAAACCCAAAAACACATGAACATTTCAATAGATGCAGAAAAAGCCTTTGACAAAATACAGTATGACTTCATGATCAAAGCACTGGAGAGAGTAGGCATGAAAGGGTTATATCTCAACATAATAAAGGCTATATCTAAAGCATCTCAAACCCAAGTAATACCTAATGGGGCGAGACTGAAGAAATTCCCATTGAGATCAGGAACAAAACAGGGGTGCCCACTCTCACCTCTGCTCTTCAACATTGTACTAAAAGTCCTAGGTCAAGCAATAATACAGGAGAAAGAAATAAAAAGGGATACAAATTGGAAAAGAATAAGTTAAATTAGCCCATGATTCTATACATAAGTGACCCAAGAACCTCCATCTCAAAACTCTTAAAGGTGATTAACTCCTTCAGCAAAGTAGCAAGATACAAAATCAATACACAAAAATCAGTAACCTTTCTATATGCAAAAAACAAAGATACAGAGAAAGAAATTAGCAACATTGTCTCATTTTCAATAGCAACAAAAAGAAATAATATACCTTGGAATAACATTAACCAAGGGTGTGAAAGACTTATATAACGAAAACATAAAAACAGTGAAGAAAGAAATTGAGGAGGAATTTGAGAAAATGGAAAGACCCCCAATGCTCCTGGATAGGCAAGATTAACATTGTGAAAGTGACAATTATACCCAAAGCAATATACATATTTAATGCATTACCAATAAAAATCCCACCCTGATCCTATATAGTGAATACCCAAGGCTAGAGTGAGACACAACCTCCAAAAACAAAATCCATAGTAACAAAAACAGCATGTTATTGGTTCCTCAAAACAAGACAGGCTACTGTCAAAGCACTTGAATACTTGCCTGGGGAAAATGGTAGCACCCTACTGCTGAAGATACCACAGGTTGCCACTCAGAACTTCAAGAACTCTGGCTGAATCTGGAAGGAAGTTAGTTCCCAGATGGTTAGGCTGCATAGTGCTCAAAAGCACTGCATGAACTGCTGGGGAAATGGCCAAAAATTTTGGGAGCAAGCAGTGGACACTACTATCTAAAAGCAAAGAGCCTGACAAAATGTGCACACATGTGTAATAGTGGCACACAGCCAAGGTGGGTAACCAATGGCTCTCTTATTGGCCAAGAAATCTTCTCCGTGGAAAGGAACCCAGAGCTGGAACTGGCCACCCGGGAGGAATCCTATGGAGAGCAAGATTACAGATTCCAATGGAAAGCCCCCAGGGGTCTTTGGCCTAAAAGTTAAGCTACTCCCATCACAATCTCTCTAAATGAACAATTCTTATCCCCTTTACCCTATCCTATTCTCGTTCTTTATTAGAGAATCTGTTTAACTTTTTCAGAAAGTAAGAACTGAGGACAACCAAAACCTATCAGCAAGAGAAGAAAAGCTAGCTGACTCTCTGGCAAGAGATGAACCACCCCTAGCACAGCAGCCAGGACCCAGAGGAACTGGCAAGATGAGCAAGAGTGCTGCTTCCATGGGGAGCCTGACAACCTGCACCAGGGTGATGGAGACAGATATTGAGGGTACTCAAAATACACCAAAGCAGAAAGTCAGAAGTAGACTAAGGGCACACCCACAAAGGATCAGAAGATTTTGTGGAAGAGGGGGTGGAAAGAGCCATAGGGTGGGAGGGAAAAACCAGAGGCATCCCTCCCACCATGACTGACTGCTGCTCTTATACTTGATAAGCCACAACTCCATAAACACAATTCTACTGAGAAGGGCACTCTATGGAGTGGGGCAGGGAGGAGGGAAATGAGGGTAGCAACACATGATCTATCCGTACAAAGTTTCTACTTAATAAAGAAAATAAAAAAGTCAAAAGGCAGTTACAATTTTAATAATTTAATTTAGCCATTCAATAGCTTGAAATTTTGAAACACCGAAAAATAGGCTATTTAAGGAATAATTAACACATTCTTCCATTTTTAAATAATTGTAAGAGGCCATGACATCAAGACAATCAATTTAAAATAAATAATTTGCAAATTTGTATGAACGTATGCAAATGTTATACCTATTGGTTTTTGAAGGTTACTTTGTGTTGCTGGCACAAAGAACCTGACCAAGAGCAGAGGTGGGAGAAAAGGGTTTATTTTGGTTTATGGAGTTGAGGAGAAGCTTCGTGATGGCAGGGAAAATGATGGCATGAGAAGCGGGTGGCTGGCTGACATCAGGAGACAGCAGCCCAGGAGACTGAGCCAAGCACTGACAAGGGAAAGCTGGTTATAACACCTATAATCCCACCCCAACAAACATCACCTCCAGGAGGCTCCAATTTCCTAACTGGCACCAGCTGGGGATCTAAAATTCAGAATACTTAAGTTGATGGGGACACCTGAATCAAACCACCATATTCTGCCCCTAGTACCCGTAAGCTGATAACCTGCTAAGATACATAATGCAATGCACTCAGTCCAACTTTAAAACTCCCGATAGGTTTTATCAATCCCAGTGATGTTCAAATATTCCCATAGCACATGGTCTTTTAACTAAGCCATCTTACTAAAAATATTAATGGCACAGAATAAGTATTCACATTACAAAAGATGGCATTGTGCATAACAACAACAACAAAATGACCCAGTGCAAGATTTAAAACAAACAGGGCAAACATCAAACTCTGTAGCTCCAAGTCTAGCAAATCTAACCAACGACAAGTCTCCAATCTGATCGTTCTAAGCAGTGATGAGTCTCTGGAGTTCCAGTTCTGCCCCTCCAGCTACGCTATTCACAGCCCCAGGTATGCTGCATCTGATGCCAAAAGCTTTCCTTTGCAACCATCTCATAGCGCTGGCATGTCCATATTGGGTCATGAACCCAGAGTTCATCCTAATCACTCCACTGGGCCTCCACACAGGTAATGCAACAAGCCTGTTTCACACTGCCCATGGCCATTTCAAAATACAAACTGTGGAGTAAATTCAATGGCCCTCTCTTTCTTGCATTTGTTATAATCCATAGTACTAGGTGGGCTACAAGTTTGTTAATCCAGGGGGGAATAAAGCAGACTTTGGAGAACAGGGCACGTCTTCATTAAAAAGATTTTGCAAACTGGGCATGGTGGTGCATGCCTTTAATCCCAGCACTTGGGAGGCAGAGGTAGGAGGATCGCTGAGAGTTTGAGGCCATTCTGACATCCTGAGACTACATAGTTAATTCGAGGTCAGCCTGGACCAGAGTGAGACCCTACCTCGAAAAACCAAAAAAAAAAAAAAAAAAAAAAAAAAAGATTTTGCATTCTTCCTATTCTCCCAATGCAGATCAGCTTGCCCAATCTCAGTAGTTGTAACAATTGCAGCTGAACTGGCAGCAGTTTTGGCCCAAAGATTTTATTTCTTTTTTTTTTTTTCTTTCTGCACCATATCCATCAGCCCTCACCAATCCATTTCTATGCAACACAACTCTGCACAAGTTTGCAGGACACAAGCAGGCAGAACACAGCAAGACTCTCATGTAAACTGCTTCTAGCCTGGTCCCTACAAAGTTTTTCTCACCCTCATAAGCCAAACTTCCCAGTCCATCTCTGGCCAGAATGGTCCAACAAGCTGCACTTACAGCATGGCAAGGCCCCTCTTAGGTCACAGTTTCAAATCCTTCCATATTACTCCCCCAAATCAGTACCTAAAGGCCAAAGGTCACAGACAGATTTCTACTAGTAATGGCCCCACTTCTCTTGTATCAATTTTACTGTTGCAGTTAAGTTCAAATTGCTGACACAAACAACGAGACTGTTGCAGTCAGGTTTGCATTGCTGGCAAAAATCACCCAAGGAAGAGCAGCTCGTGGAACAAAGGTTAATTTTGGCTCACAGATTTGAGGGGGAGCTCCATGATGGCAGGGGAAACAATGGCATGAGCAGAGGGTGGACATCACCTCCTGGCCAACATCAGGTGGACAACAGCAACAGGAGAGTGTGCCAAACACTGGCAAGGGGACACTGGCTACAATACCCATAAGACTTCCCCCAATAATACACTGTTTCCAGGAGGCATTGAGTCCCAAAACTCCATCAGCTGGGAACCTAGCATTCAGAATACCTAAGTTTTGAGGAACATCAATCAAACCAGTGATTCCTCCCCTCATAAATAACCATCCATGATGAAAATTGTAATGCATTCAGTTTTAAAAGTCCCCATAGTTTTACCAATTCTAATGATGTTCAAACATTCCCATAGTCTGAGATCTTTTAACTGAGCCATGATACCAAAAATCCTCAAAAAAAAAAAAAAAAAAAAAAAACACCATAATGGCAAAAAATAAACACACTGCAAAAGATGGAACAACAAACAAAATGACCCAGTGCAAGATTTAAAACAAACAGGGCAAACATCAAACTCTGTAGCTCCAAGTCTAGCAAATCTAACCAACGACAAGTCTCCAATCTGATCGTTCTAAGCAGTGATGAGTCTCTGGAGTTCCAATTCTGCCCCTCCAGCTACGCTATTCACAGCCCCAGGTATGCTGCATCTGATGCCAAAAGTTTTCCTTTGCAACCATCTCATAGTGCTGGCATGTCCATTGGGTCATGAACCCAGAGTTTATCCTAATCACTCCACTGGGCCTCCACACAGGTAATCCAACAATCCAACTGCCCATGGCCATTTCAAAATACAAACTGTGGAGTAAATTCAATGGCCCTCTCTTTCTTGCATTTGTTATAATCCATAGTACTAGGTGGGCTACAAGCTTGTTAATCCAGGGGGGAATAAAGCAGACTTTGGAGAACAGGGCACGTCTTCATTAAAAAGATTTTGCAAACTGGGCATGGTGGTGCATGCCTTTAATCCCAGCACTTGGGAGGCAGAGGTAGGAGGATCGCTGAAAGTTCGAGGCCATTCTGACATCCTGAGACCACATAGTTAATTTGAGGTCAGCCTGGACCAGAGTGAGACCCTACCTCAAAAAACCAAAAAAAAAAAAAAAAAAAGATTTTTGCATTCTTCCTGTTCTCCCAATGCAGATCAGCTTGCCCAATCTCAATAGTTGTAAAAAAATTGCAACTGAACAGGCAGCAGTTTTGGCCCAAAGATTTTATTTCTTTCTGCACCATATCCATCAGCCCTCACCAATCCATTTCTACGCAATACAACTCTGCACAAGTTTGCAGGACACAAGCAGGCAGAACACAGCAAGACTCTCATGTAAACTGCTTCTAGCCTGGTCCCTACAAAGTTTTTCTCACCCTCATAAGCCAAACTTCCCAGTCCATCTCTGGCCAGAATGGTCCAACAAGCTGCACTTACAGCATGGCAAGGCCCCTCTTAGGTCACAGTTTCAAATCCTTCCACATTACTCCCCCAAATCAGTACCTAAAGGCCAAAGGTCACAGACAGATTTCTACTAGTAATGGCCCCACTTCTCTTGTATCAATTTTACTGTTGCAGTTAAGTTCAAATTGCTGACACAAACAACGAGACTGTTGCAGTCAGGTTTGCATTGCTGGCAAAAATCACCCAAGGAAGAGCAGCTCGTGGAACAAAGGTTAATTTTGGCTCACAGATTTGAGGGGGAGCTCCATGATGGCAGGGGAAACAATGGCATGAGCAGAGGGTGGACATCACCTCCTGGCCAACATCAGGTGGACAACAGCAACAGGAGAGTGTGCCAAACACTGGCAAGGGGACACTGGCTATAATACCCATAAGACTTCCCCCAATAATGCACTGTTTCCAGGAGGCATTGAGTCCCAAAACTCCATCAGCTGGGAACCTAGCATTCAGAATACCTAAGTTTTTTGAGGAACATCTGAATCAAACCACCACATTCCTCCCCTGGCCCCCATAAACCGCTAACCATCCATGATGAAAATTGTAATGCATTCAGTCCAACTTTAAAAGTCCCCATAGTTTTACCAATTCGAATGATGTTCAAACATTCCCATAGTCTGAGATCTTTTAACTGAGCCATGATACCAAAAAATCCTCAAAAAAAAAAAAAAAAAAAAAAAAAAAAAAACACCATAATGGCACAAAATAAACATACTGAAAAAGATGGAATTGGGCAGAGCAAAGAAATATTCAACCAATGCAAGATTTAAAAGAACCAGGGCAAACATCAAACTCTGTAGCTCCAAGTCCAACAACTTAGCCAGTGACAAATCTCCAAGTCTGATCATCCTAAGCAGCAACAAGAGTCTGGAGTTCCAATTCCACCCCTCCAGCAAGGCTACTCACAGTTTGGAAAACTCCATCCATGGCTAGCAGCAATCTTTAGCAGCTGTTTTGTGGTCCTACTCACATGATCCACAGTCACTACTCACCACGATACCAAACCTCAATTACTCCTGATCAGGCTGAAGAAATAGCAAGTATCGCTGAGTCATTTTTTACCATATGCTGTTCTAGAGCCCCAAAGTTGTCTAAAGGTCTCCAGCCATTGTTATTCTACACCTGAAATCTCCTTGGATGACAATGAAAAACATGACATCCCTCACTGTCAGATGAGGGCACTCAGCCATGAGGGGAGGCTGTACCCTGCCAGAGCACTAGTCACCTCATGAGAAGGATTGTCACAGCAACCAATAAGGAAGTCCTTGGACCGTTTGCAAAACCAGACCTGAGCAGACCACTTGACCACAATTATTCATGCCTCGATCCCCTCCCCAGGTATTGCTCTATTTAAACATAACACTCAGCTCAGCATTGGAAAGATCAACTTGGGGTCAATGGACTCCTTTATTTGCTCCTGTTCCCAGTATGCCGCAGGCGTTGCTCATCCTCTGCTTTCACCAGTGCCCAAGTCTTTAACTGGTGTCTGTGAGCAGCTTACGTAAACAGTAGGGTTAGTCTTTGGTGGTTACCGAAGCTGCGTCTTTGCTCCTAATACTCTGGCAACATATTTAGAACTTAATATTACTGTTCCCACGGACTGATAACTCAAACCATGGCAAACATGTACCTCCTTTCCACTCATACACAAACACACGTGGAGATTTTCCATTTCAAAGCCAATTCATGGTGGATTAATTTCATTTGACAGTGTAAGCTTACATATTCAAAGGGATCATTCAAAAGACAGTGACCAGGTTTTCCTCCCTTCAACATCCATCAGCATGCCTCCTCGTCTCAAGACTAATTCATCATGCCAAATGACGTCTTCAGCTTCACTGGGCAATCAAACGGCTGGTCTATACTATCAAAAACTATCTGGATATAAAAATGCTTATTCATTGACTCATCAACAAATGTTTAATGTTCTTTCAAACACTAGATGAAGGAAGAGCTACAACACTAAATACACTAGGCAAAATTACAACTTAAATGCTACTTACAACATGGATACCTGGAGATATAAATAAACAAATATGACAGGTGTACTTTGTGATTCACCTTCTATCTAAAGGAAATTAGTATAATGGTAAAAAAGAGATTATAGGGCAGATACTCAAAAAATTATGGAAAGCATAAATATAAATTGATTTTTGAGCTGTGACTAAACCAATGATATTCACAATAGAAAAACCTTCAAGGTAGAAGAAAAATGCCTAAATGTTTCAAATAACATATGAGGTTGGCATAGCTCAAAAGAATAAGGAGGAGAGAAGTCTGAGAAGGAGTTATGGATGAAGGGCAACATGTATATTATACAACTGTATTATGAACCCTGAAGACATTAAAGAAATTTAGTGAGACAAGTCACATGACAGCAATGTTAAACTTTGTTTCTCTTGACAAACATTTGTTGAAAAGAATCATAAAAGAATTAGGAATAACATAAATTCCTTTAAAAACACCATTATAGTAGTATACGAAAACAGAAATCATGGTGGCTTTGCAGAATTTAGAGACACTGAGTATAAAACAGGCAAATACATGTAAGTGGATTTGAAGGCAAATCTGACAGGACTTGAGTAGAGACAGGATCTGGGAGTAGACAGGAAAATGGAACAATTCAAGCAAATTTTTAGGTTAAATAAACAGAAACCTTGTGCTGCAGGCGGATTCACATTACTGGCAGAAATCAACCGACCAAAAGCAGCTTGTGGGGAAAAAAAAAAAGTTTTTTTTGGCTTACAGACTCAAGGGGAAACTCCATGATGTCAGGGGGAAATGCTGACAGAGCAGAGTGTGGACATCACCTCCTGGCCAATATAAGGTGGACAATAGCAACCGAAGACTGTGCCCAACACTGGCAAGGGGACACTGACTATAATACCCATAAGCCTGCCCCCAACAATACACTCCTCCAGGAGGCATTAATTTCCAAATATCCATCAGCTGGGAGCTTAGCATTCAGAACAATTAAGTTAATGGGGGACACCTGAATCAAACCACCACCTTCTGCCCCTGGCCCCTGTAAACTGATAACCACCAATGATGTAAAATGCAGCACATTCAGTTCAACTTTAAAAGTCCCCATAGTTTTTATCAATCATAATGATGTTCAAACATTTCCATAGTCCAAAATCTTTTAACTGAGAGATAATACCAAAAAAAAAAAAAACAACCACAAAAATAAAAACATAATGGCACAGAATAAACACACTGCAGAAGATGGCACTGGGCATGGCAAAGAAATATTAACCAATACAAGGTTTTAACAAGGCAAACATCAAACTCTGTAGCTCCAAATCCAACAACTCTTGTCAGTGACAGATCTCTAAGTCTGGTAATTCTACCCAGCAACAAATCTCTGCAGTTCCACTTCCACCCCTCCAGCTAGGCTACTCACATTCCTGGAATCCTTTATCCGGTGCCGAAACCTCTCTTTACCATCCATATCTTGGTCCCGGCATCTCCACTGGGTCGCCACTGCAACCCACAGTCCATCCTCACAGCTCTATCAGGTCTCCATGCAGGCATCCAGCATACTTGTTTTACACTGCCCATGGCTGTTTCCGAAACATAAGTCCATGCTGTAAATTCAATGACCCTCTCTTTCCTGCTTTTCTTATACTCTGTAATACCAGGTGGGGTGCCAATTTCTTCATCCAGGGGGAATAAAGCCAACTTTGAAGAACAGGACACTCCTTTAGCATTCAGGTCCCTTCAAAAGACTGCATTCTTTCAGTTGTCCCAATTCAGGTCAGCTGGCCCAATCTCAAAGGTTGTAATCTCTCATATAATTGCAGCTGAACCAGCTGAAGTTTTGACCCAAAGATTTAATTTTTTATGTGCCATATGCCTCTGTTCATACCAGTCCATTTCTATGCAATGCAATGCTGCACAAATTCTCAGTACACAAACATAATTGCAAGCCTCTCACACAAACTGCTTCAAGCCCAGTCCAGGCAATGCTCTGTCTTGCCCTCACAAGCCAAACCTCATAGGCCATAGTTCTTACTGCATTCAGGTCTTTCAACTCTGACCAGAATAGTCCATCAAGCTGTACTTACAGCACTGCAAGTTATCTCTTAGGCCAAGGTTTCAAATCCTTCCACATTTTCCTCTGGAAAATCAGCTCCAAAAGGCCAAAGCCACACAGTCAGGTGTCTAGCAGCAAATGACCCCACTCTTTGATGCAAACTTTACTGTTGAAGTCAGGTTTGCATTGCTGGCAGAAATCACCTGATCAAGAGCAGCTTGTGGGGAAAAAAAAGGCAGGGGGAAATGATGGCATGAGCAGAGGGTGGACATCATCTCCTGGCCAATGTCAGGTGGACAACAGCAACAGGAGAATGTGCCAAACACTGGCAAGGGAAAACTGGCTATCACACCCATAAGCCCGCCCCCTACACTGCCTCCAGGAGGCGTTAATTCCCAAATCTCCATCACCTGGGAACCTAGCGTTCAGAACACCCAAGTTTATGAGGGACACCTGAATCAAATCATCACACTAACCAAGACCAACTGTGGGCAGAAAGAGTTTATCTTGGTTTAGAAAGACAAGGGGAACCTCCCTGATGGCAAAGAAAAATGATGGCATGAGCAGAAGGTAGATGTCACCGCCTAGCTAAAATCAGGCCGACATCAGCAGCAGGAGAATGTGCTCAACACCGGCTATAATACCAAGCCTGCCCCCAATAGCACATGACCTCCACGGGGCTCCAATTCCAAATTGCTGCCAGCTGGGGCCCTCGTGTTCACAACACATAAGTTAATGGGGGACACCTGAATCAAACCACCACACTGGTATGTAAAACATTTTATACTATTTGTTCCTGATAATACGCATTAATAATACTTCACCCTTTTAACATTTACTTTTTGTTATTACTGACATTTTACTTCTTTTTACTTATTCATTTAGTTTTTTTTTAATTTGAGAAAGAGAGAGAGAGAGAGAGAGAATGGGAGCACCAGTGGCCTCTCAGCCATTGTAAACAAACTCCAGACATCTGCACTCCCTTGTGCACATGTGCAACATTGCACGCTTGTGTCACATGGGTCCTGGAGAATCGAACAGGTGTCTTTAGGCTTTGCAGACACGTGCCTTAACCACTAAACCATCTCTCCAACCCTGTCTTTTAGTTTTTCAAGGTAGGGCCTTACTGTAGCCCAGGCTGACCTGGAATTCACTATGTAGTCTCAGGGTGGCTTCAGACTCACAATGATCCTCCTATCTCTACCTCCCAAGTGCTGGGATTAAAGGCATGTGGCAACATGCCAGGCTCCTTTTTATTTTAAAATGACTACATACAATAGTTAAAACTAATGATGAGAAAATCAGGCAGGAAAGTATTTGGGTTAGAACTATGATTTTTTTCTGGAGTAAATTAAAGAGAGAACTTATAAAGGAATTTGCTTATAGTTTGCTTTGAAAACCACCTCCATTCAGGGTAGGAAAGAAAGATCTAGAAGCTCATAAAAGACAAGAAAATGTTGCCTGAATATGGAGTTTACTTTCCAAGATAGTCTGTCAGTAGTTATGCTTGTAATGAGTATAGTACAATTTATTTACATATTCCATTGATTTCTGTACAATGTCTCCCAAACACAAGTTAATAAGGGCAGAGTTCTGGGATTTCATTTATCTCAATATGGCCTGAATGTTAACCAGAAGTAGGGACTTGTATTTTGACAAAACAAGACTCTGCTAAATCTAATGTGCTGAAAACACTGTGGAGAAGAGTCGTCTCAATTTGCTCCTTACATTGAAGCTGTATGTGAAAACAGTACAAGACAGTGTAGCTGTGTGCCATGGTTAACTACCATGCTCTACTGTGGAAAGGTCTTGGTTTCTTGACTTCTCCTAGCATGGGTCACATTGAGGTTTTTCTTCATGTTGGTGTTTATCCTGCCCTACCATTAACTCCACATTCCCATTCAAGAGAAAAATGATGCATTCAAAGTCTTATTATGTTCCATGCCCTGGAAAGTGTCAGAAAACTATATATTAGAATGCATAATTTACTGTCTATAATAGTCTTTAAGTGGCGTCTTTCAGCACTGGCTGAGACTCAGGTGAGTCCAAACCCAGAACTGCTGTCACTCACATCATCAAAACTGGGTCAAAAGTTTCTTCCTGAATTGATTCCTTTACGATGAAAAATTATCCATACTGTGTGTCACTGCATGCTCAATATTAATGTTTCTTCTTGTGTAACCCATCATTTACTCTACAAAATGACACAATTTCAATTATAAGTGCTGATTTAAAAACTGTACCATCTTTTAACTGCCAGTACCAGAAATTGGTTACAACCCACACTGAGCTATTGATGAGAGAGACCTACAAGGTCCTCGAAACAAGACAGGCTGTCAAAGCACTTGATTACCCACTTGAGGGTGAGAGGTTAGACCATAGTGCTCAAAATACCACATGCTGCCACTCAAAACATTAAGAAATCTGGCTTCATCTGGAAGGAATTCAATTACCGTTTCTGAACAATTAATGTGAAAATATTCAGACTTTTACATTTTCTGGCTTATTTTAGGTATAGCAGTTGAACATACACACAGACTTACACAAACACAAAATTTGAATTTGCCCTTTTTTTTTTTTTTTTTGACATTCTTCTGTACCCTTATCTCCTAAAGTTTTTAGAAACAGCAAGATCAATTTATTTAAGCATAATCTAGACCTTCCAATTGAATTATCTATCCTGAGTAACATCAAAGCCTGAATGAAAGGACACATTAATTGCTTTCTTTCTTTTCTTCGTCTTCTTTTTTTAAGTTAGGTAGATAGTGTATATACAGTCATCCTGGTACAATCCTCTTAACCTCCTCCCTGTCCTCCCCCCTGTGAAAGGACCCTCTTCGTTGGGGAGTGTGGGTCATGCATTGTGGAGGTAGCCATCAGTTATGGGGAAGAGTCAATGTCCCAACTTGTGGCTCTGACAACTTTTCTGTCCCTTCTGCGAATTTCCCTGAGCCATGTTGGGGTCGTTTTAGGTCTACTTCAGTGATGAGGTCTAGGGAACCTCAGCACATTAATTTCTGATGGGAAAATGACTATAGAAACTATGACGTGTAAAATTTCAGTTGTTTACGTGAACCAGTCAACCTTTGCAATGAAAAGACATTTCTTGCCCTTTGCAGCTGTGCTCATCAAACCTCCACCTTCGATCCGGGTTCTTGCTGATGGGGACCTTACTTTCTGTAGCAGATTTGTTTCCTTAAATATATGATATGCATGTCGTGTGTGTCTTATTCTCTGTGGATGCCCCTTTCTTTGAAGTGTTTCAGTCTTTGAAAACTGACCAGTTACTCATGCAAAAGCTGAAAATCAAACAGGTTTTGCGTGAGTTTAAGCTCAAAGATGGATGTGAAAAAAATTAATCACTCGTTAGAGTATATCATGACATGTAGAACCTAAAAGTAGAGGTCACTGCTTCGGAACTATTTTCTAGAAATAGAAAACTGTTTAAAGATCTGTATGACTTGTGTCTACCTATAAACATATGCTGTGAAGTTTTTAAAAATTTTTTTAAATTTTTTTATTTTTGGAGAGAGACACAGAGACAGACAGAGAGAGAGGGAGAGAAAGACAGACAGAGATGGGCGCGCCAGCAGTCTCTCAGCTGCTGTGAACGAAATCCAGATGTGTGCACCCCCTTGTGGTCAAGTGTGGCATTGCGCTTTTGTGTCACTTTGCATCTGGCTAAACATGGGACCTGGAGATTGGAACTGGGTTATTAGGCTTATCAGGCAGTATTACCAGTATTAACTGCTAAGCCATCTCTCCAGCCCTGTGAGGTTTTTTTATGGAAGAATTTTTAAATCATTAGATTGGCAATTACAAATACAAATTTTCAAGAGATATGTGTGAATAATACAATATAAAATGAATTTAAAATTTAAGGATCTGTGTGCATCTTAGTTATAAAACATGCACTTTACATATTTCAAGGGTCTGAGCTTAATTCCAGGCACTGAAAACAAAAAAGATATCTTATTTAAACAAAATTTTATAAAACTCAAGTCATCTTTGATTACTGTGCTATTATTATTTCAAATTTTATTATTTTAAATTTTATTTATTCATTTGAGAGTAAGAGAGGGAAAGATTCAGAGAAAAAGAGAGACAGGGAGAGATAGAGAGAAAGAGAGAGAGAATAGGTGTGCCAGGGCATCCAGCCACTTCAAATGAATTCCTTATGCTTATGTTGTGCATCTGGCCTTATGTGAGTACTGGGTAATAAAGCCTGGATCCTTAGCTTTGCAGGTAAGTGCCTTAAACACTAATAAGACATTTCTCCAGCCCCCTATATTATTATTATTATTAGTAGTATTACATTTATTTATTTATTTATTTATTTGAGACAGAGAGAGAGAGGGAGAGAAAGAGTGAGAATGTACACGCCAGGGCCTCTAGCCAGTGCAAACTCCAGACGCATGCACCACCATGTGCATCTGGCTGACATGGGACCTGGAGTGTTGAACCAGGGTCCATAGGCTTCGCAGGCATGCACCTTAACCACTAAGCCATCTCTCCAGCCCCTGTATTATTATTTTTAACTACAGATTGGATGTTCACATTATATTTTAAATTTGGATGCAGATTTTTAGATTTTATCTGTAGCAGACAGCCGTAGGTCACTGGGATGAACCTCCAAACCAGGCCCAGTTATGGGAGGAAGAAAGGATTTATTGAAGCTTACAGATCCAGGGTATGTTCCATAATGGCCAAAGAAGTTGGACCCCTTTTACAGGACCAAACAGAGAGAAAGAAAAGCTAAAACCACCACACCAGCGTAGACAACCACACTTCAGGAACTCCAGAGCTCAAGCACTCTGTACATCATTAGACTGGAATTCCAGATCCATTCCCACAATTTAGGGCTGCATCCTAGATCCACCCACAGTAACATCTCCTCCAGCCAGGTGACTGCAGAGCTAAAGTAAAAAGTGTAATATATTGGGGACCATCCATACAAACTCCCATAGATTTTTATCCCAAATTGAAGAAATTCAGAGTTTTCATGAACTAGATTAAATTCAAAGTGGCAGGTCATGTGTAGATTATGTAGGCTTAGATCTCAATTTAAACAAAAATTTTAATTAATTTGTTTATATGTTTTTATTTATTTATTAGACAGAGAGAGAGAGAAAGAGAGAGAGAGAGAGAGAATGGAGAATGGGGCTGCCAGTGCCTCCAGACACTGCAAATAAACACATGCACCACCATGTGCATCTGGCTTATGAGGGTACTAAGGAATCTGCCTGGGTCCTTAGGCTTCTCAGGCAAGTGATTTAACTACTAAGCAATCTCTCCAGCCCCTTAAACAAAGGCTTAATTTTTTTTTAATGTTGGATTATTTCTGAATGTACAAAGAGTTCTTAAAATCACTTAACATAAGTTAATGTCCAAAAATCCAATATGACCATCATTCCTGGTCCCACTCACTGCTTGGCCCATCATGATTCTTTTCCATGGATTTCCGTGATAGATACAAAAGCAGATGGTGAGATTAACAATTCTCTTTGATCTTAATCAAAGTCCAAGAAGCAATGCCAGTTCTTTAAAAGACTTTGTAAATGATGACAGCACATTCATGTTGATAGAAACCTAAACCATACAATGATCTAGGCTAACACCAGTGCTTAGAAGGCCAACTGGAGATGGGGGTGGTTTTACCCATCCCTCACTTCTTGGTGTCATAATGATCCCATTATCCTACACAGAGCAAATCAATGAGACAATTGCAAAGATTCCCTTAATGTCCTAGAAATAAGTATTTTACAAGTATCTCAAAATATTCCAGCAAGAAATTACCCAGGGAGACTTTTAACATTTTGCAATTAAGAAATGAGTCTTGGAGGCTGGAGAGATGGGTTAATTATGAAGACCTGAATTCATATCTCCAGCACTCACATGAATGCTGCTGAGTGAGGCAGCCTGTCTGTAATCTAAGCCCTTGGGAAATGGAGACAGAGGATCCCTAGGGCAGACTCACTAGAATAGCAGAATCAGTGAGCTCTGCGTTCAACGGACTTGTCTTATCTCAATAAATAAGGTGGAGAGTGATCAAGGAAAAGACCTTGTGTCAACTTTTTGCCTCCACACAAGAACACACATGGGCATGTGCACATACAAACCCATGTATGCATATGCATGCACACTGCACATACATACCTGTGCAAAAACTAGAGAAAGATGAGTGTGGGTGAGAGTGCACTTTAGAAGTCTCTTGGTATCAGTGTGTACTTTCTCTCATACCCAAGTTTTGGAACTGCTTTCATGACCCTCCCATGGCTGATCAGAGTTATATCATGGCATGGAATGTACTCAGAATAAACAAGAGGTACAAGTCTTGTAGAGTGTGCAGGTGGAAGTGTGAATTCACCTTGTTTTCTCAGCTAATCTTACTGTGAGTATACAACAGTAGATAATAAACTCCAATTTTAGAATAACACAATAAAAGGAAAGATTAATAATAGGAAATACTAAAATGCACATCTTTTATTTATTTATTTTTTTTTTGAGGTAGGATCTCACTCTAGCTCAGGCTGACCTGATTCACTATGTAGTCTCAGGATAGCCTTGAACTCACAGTGATTCTCCAACTTCTGCCTCCCAAGTGGTGGGATTAAAGGCATGCACCACCACACCCAGCTCACATCTAAATGTTTTTAACTATGATAATTATTCAATTTATCACTGAAGAGTAATAAATGCCAGTTTAGGGAACTTGATTTTATCTAATTGTTTTTGGTAAGAATAATAAATTAATTGCTTCTAGGCAAGGCAGTGGGGGTAAACTGTAGCTAATTAGATATATGCATTTGATTTGTGTTTTGATCATTAAGATCATTTTACACAAACTTTTCATTACAAAAGAACAAAAAATTATCAGGGTATGGAAGCCTATGTTTTGAATATGATTATTTTCAGTTTTAGGCTAAAATTACATGATTTTGCATTATGACAAACTGCAAATAGAAATAAACATACATCACCAGAGTGCTCAAAAGTGTCATTCCACTACATAGTGAATTCCAGGTCAGCCTGGACCAGAGTGAGACCCTACCTCGAAAAACCAAAAAAAAAAAAAAAAAAAGAAAAGAAAAAAAAATCATTCCACTACATAGTGAATTCCAGGTCAGCCTAGACCAGATTGAGACCCTACCTCAAAAAACCAAAATAAAATAAAATAAAATAAAATAAAATAAAATAAAATAAAATTTACAAAAAAGTCATTCCAGTTTTTCATCCTGGGGCAAATTGCTGTTTCCTTAATGAGTCAATAGTGTCTGGTTCTTCTGGTTCTACTTCTAAAGTGTAAGCAGATATGTACAAACTCACATAGTAATGCACTCTGCATGGACTCCCCACAAGTAAACTTGCGTTTAATTTGTAGATACCAACCATGTCTCATCAGTTGACACTGTCTGTATCTTGGAGTTTGCTCATGCTCGCTGAGCAGAACTACTCACATTCCTAGAAATTGCAGAATGTATTATTTAGTGGGGAGTTTTGAAACAATATTTAAATATTTTAGTACTGGTCAGTTTGAGGAAAGTTATTGTTTTGTAATAACCACCTTGGCGTAAGAATCTTGTGTGCACACCCTAATGTGTAAGTAGAGCTGTTTTGTTAAGGTGATTTCATAGAACAAAATGGTTTACTCAAAAAGGATATATTCCTTTCCAATTCTGAGAAATAGCCACATCGACACATGAAAAGGCTTCAGTAGGGTGTAGTCTACAAAGAACACCAGTGCTAAGCAGCATGTTAAGTTTTTCTTCTAGTTTTTGTCACGCTGATAACAAAGTAGGAATAGAGTAGCTCTTTGTTTTATGACCATGATAATGTCACTATTTAAAAAAGATTGAATGTATAAATTTAGTGCTTTCTGACTAAATTGGAACTTTGACATTTTCTAATTGGTGGTTAAGGGCCTTTTTATGGTCAGCATAAAGACAGACAATTTATTGATGCATAACGTACTTATTTCCCTATAGAAAATTTATTCAACTGTCATTTGCACTTGTGTTTCATATCATAGAGATTTAATTTTATAATTTGTACTCCATTTATTCCATATTTTAAAAATCTTGCATATTTCTGTCTATTGAGAATTATCTCCATAGAATCTAGGTGCTGACTTACTCAGAAAAGTTCTTGCCACATAATCATGAGAACCTGAGTTACCTCTCTACCACCTACATAAGTCTGCAGCATTGTGGTTAGTACCTGTAATCCCAGAGCTGAGGAAGTAGAGAATGGAGAATCTCTGGGAGTTAGGGGCTGGCCAATCTGGCTGAGATGGTGAGCATCAGGTTCAGTCATCAGAGAGACCATATAACAAAGATCTGAGCAAAAGGGGCCTAAGTTACTCAGAAGCAAACACCCTGACAGGATGTACACACTAGTGCAATAGTGGGACACAGACTTGGTGGGTAACCAATAGCTTTCTGATTGGCTAAGAGATCTGCTCAGTGTAAAGGAACCCATATTTGGAATTGGGAACCAGATCAGAATCCTATGGAGACAAAGATTATGCTCTCAAGTGTCAAGCTCTTACTAGTCTTTGGCTAAAAGAGTATTACAGACATCAAATTCTCCCCAAATTAATAATGCTTATCCCATTTAACCTATGCTGACTTCACTCTCCATTGGAGAATCTGTTCTTTTTTATCAGAAGGTAGTGGGACTACAGGAGATCAACTGCCCCTCGCACTTCAGCCAAGACACAGCTGAAACCACAGAAGAAATAAGGAAACGAACAAGAGTTCTGCTTCCATGCTGAACCTGACAATTATTGCCAGCGCGAAGGAGACAGAAACTGAGGATATTCAACATCTACCAAAGCAGAGATCCAGAGGCTCCTAAGAGCTCATCACTGAAGTAGACTTAAAATTCATCCACAATGGCACAGGGAATTTTACAGAAGAGTGAGTGGAAAGATTGTAAGAACTACAGGTTGAGACATCATGCCCAGAGGAATTTCCTCTCCACAAAAACAAAAACAAACAAACAAACAAAAAAACTGATTACCGCTCTGCTCCCTCAAGGCACAACACACAACCCCATGAGTATTGCTTCAACTCCACTGAGGAGGGACCCTAGTGGAATAGGGACAGGGATGAGGGGAAAGAGGGAACCAACCCATGGTGTATCCATACACAATATGTTGTTAATAAAAAAATAAATAAAACGAAAAAGATAATATGGCACAAGATTGCAGAAGACCTCTAATATTGATTTGTGGCCTCCATATGCAACCACATATGCATGTGCACCCTCTCCACAAATAGACATACATACATGCATATGACATGCATACAAATGCAAATACAAAGGATCCTAAAAGATGTATCCTACTAATTTAAATATGAGATATTCAGTCCACAATGTTACTATATTGTTTTACAATAATGTGTAATATAATTTAGGGAAATGTGAAAAAAGATGGGAAGGAATCAGATTATGATTAGAAATGGCCATACATGTTTAAATGATCCAGTTTTCTAATTCATTTCAAAGTTATCAGCAGATTCAAAGCAGTTCTGATCAAATGTTGTCAGTTTAATTTAAGGAAGTAGAAAAGTTGGTAGTAAGATTTAAATGGGTGGCTGGGCGTGGTGGCACATGCCTTTAATCCCAGCATTCGGGAGGCAAAGGTAGGAGGATCACCATGAGTTCGAGGCCACCCTGAGATTACATGGTGAATTCCAGGTCAGCCTGGGCTGTAGTGAGACCCTACCTTGAAAAACCGAAAAATGAAAAAACCAAAAAGAAAAAAAAAAGATTTAAATGGGTGAATTTTGCCTATCACAACAACCACACACTTAAAGATTCCTAGGATGGAATTTGAGCATGCTTTACATGTCACGCAAAAACATTATTAACCTAAAAGAGTTTATAGTCTAATTGAGAATAACATGTATCAGGTCAGAAAATTCAAATACTGACTTCCATAAATACACAATACTTTATGGTAATAAAAATGAAATGAGAGGCTGAAGACATGGCTTAGCAGTTAAGGCGCTTGCCTGCAAAGCCAAAGGACCCAAATTCAATTTCCAAGGTCCCATGTAAACCACATGCATAAGGTGGCACATGCATCCAGAGTTCATTTGAATTGGTTAGAGGTCCTGGCATGCCCATTCTCTCTTTCTCTCTCTCTCTCTCCATCCATCTGACTCTCTATCTCTATCTCAAATAAATAAATAAAAATAAAATATTTTTAAAAATGAAATGAATCCTGAAGGAAAGGGAAATACAAAGATAAAATTTGAGAAATATGTCATGTTTATGGTAAAAGTAATGAAAAAAAGTGAATTACCACCTCACATAACAGCACTCCACTAAGAACAGATCACATTTTAACATGGCTAAGTTATATTTAAACGTAATGAAAATATTTAATTATTTAATTAAAATATATATTTGCCCAGCTGGCTCAGTCAGTAGTGCATGAGACTCTTAAAATACATATTAGAAGTAATGAATTGGAATTTATAAGTGAAATAATACTGTAAAATATTAAATATAAGGATATGTTGGTCATCTATTTATACTTAATTAAATTTTAATATCTAAACAATATTTTTATTATAATTGAGGGTGTAGAAAACAACATGATGTTGTGGAATATATTTAAAATATTAATAGCTAACAAAGAATGATATAAATCTCAAATCAATAAAAAGTAAAAAAAAAAAAAAGGAAAATGAACAAATTGAATAAATCATTCCTTCAAAGGAGAGAAACATAAGAGGCCAAAAATATGTAAAATGTATTCAATAATGTAAGTTGTTTGAAAATACAAATGAAATCTCTGATGATATACCATTTAACAGTTTTTTATACTGAAAGATCAGAAGCGAGGTAAAACCTGGTATATTTCAGGTCATGTGGTGTAAATTTGTATTAATCTTCCAGAAATAATTTTGTATGATCTTGTAAATGTGACAATTTTTCTTGCTCTTTGTCTGAAGGTATTATTGTATGTATCAGAAAGTATTAATGGTATATTCAAGGACACTTGGATAGTCACAATGACACCAGCTTCGGCAGATAACCAATAGCCTGTTGGCAAGAGAATGGAAAATAAATGAGATGTGTGTTTATTACTGAGCAAGACACAGCCATGAAAGTAAATGAACTACAGGAATAGGTGTGCTGCACATGACTGAAAATATTGAGGAGAAAATACAAACACCAAAGATAGGGATCAGGGCAATGACTATCTGACAAAGGCCAGATTCAGGAAAGACCAAGCAGGATTTTACTGCCTTAGATAGGAAGATAATACTTAGAAAAAAAAAAAAAAAAAGGTTAGTGGTTAATGTTTGACAGTGGTTGAAAATGATACAATATTGAAAAGCATAAGATACTAGAAATGCTTCAGTGGAATTGTGACCGTTTTCTGCTTACCAACTCCTGTATGTTTTTGTACACATAGATACATTTAATAACCTTTGTTATATGTGTATTAGCTGATAAGGGAAGTTAGGAAAATTGAACTAATCAGGAAACATAACTTCTTCAATAACATCTGCCATAGAAATATTCTGGGTGGAGGTAAATCAATGGAATGAAGGAGAAAAATTGGTTCAGTTAGAAAAATCTAAGAGTATTTGGAAATGAAGAAGTCATTAATAAAAGCTTGTGGCATTGCTTTTTGCATGGCGACAATATGTCATGAATAATTCTATTTGATGGGAGGAATTTGGTGTCATGGATGGGCAGGATTGCTGTCTCACTGAACTATTGAATTAGCAATAGGTGATGAATAACTGGGTAAGTAATGTTGTTTAATATGGAAATAAGAACATGAAGCAAACTTATCACTGATGAGAATAACATTAGATATTTTATATTGTTGTAAGATGTTCCTGGAAGGAAATGGCTTTAGAGGAGAAATTTGAACTGAAATAAAGAAGAGTGTATTATACATGAACTTTGACTTTGGAAGTAACCTGGTATACATATTACAGAAAACCTTTGCCTGCATTTATTCATGGTGATTAGGTAATCTTTTGCTTCATTTATTAATGATCACCTTGGATAATTTACACATAAAGTATGGAGATGACAATGCAAACTCAGAAACTGCATAGAAAATTCTTAATCTGAAGGTTGTTGGAAGCTTTAAGCCAATTTAGCTGAGTAGAACCCACAAACTAAGAAGCAATGGTTCTGATGCCACAATAGTGTAGAATGTAAAAAAAAAATAATGTCCATAATCAGGATATGCTCAGGATGTAGAAGCAATTGTAACCTCACACACACACTAATGGAATGTGAGATGGAAATATAAATGAGGACTCATACATGTTTAGCATACTCTTGGTCTATAGTATAAAAAACCTGAACAGGTAGACATGGATTGAAATGGATTTGACATGCTGAGATTTGCCTATATTTCCTTCTTTTAATATTGATGCTTCTAATACTTCAAATTTACTTAGCCAACATATGTAATATTCTCAAAAAGAAATTTAATTTAACTTGTAGCTGACTTAGAATCTTCTTCATAGGCCATTTGGAAGTCAGACCTCTAGATAATAGTGCAGGATGGGAACAACATTTAAATATAAACGGCACATGCATATTTGAATTTAACAAGTGAACCCAGGTCCATCCTACCTATGGGGCTTTACAAATGTTAGAGAAGGAACAGATAAGCAAAATCTTAAAGTATTAGGCTTCATTTCTCCCAAGTAATGTGAAATGAGGAAATACAGATTCTCTGTTTTGATCTCTGTAGGAATTTTAATCTGAAATCCATGTTTGTAGCTGATCTATGATCTGTGTCTGGTCTAATGAATAGTCTCATGGTGTAATCCTTGGGGCTTGTCATTTTTCTTTCTTATTGAATCAGAATGCCTCTGGGTGGTTTGATGGTCCACAGACATAGAGAATGAAATCTTTTCATGGCTGAGAACAAAAATGTATGTGTGTGTGTGTGTGTGTTAGTATAATATTTTATATGTGTGTATATTAGTATAATATTTTATGTGTGTGTATTAGTATAATATTTTATATATGTGTGTGTATTAGTATAATATTTTATATATGTGTGTGTTAGTATAATATTTTATATGTGTGTGTGTATTAGTATAATATTATATATGTGTGTGTGTTAATATAATATTTTATATGTGTGTGTGTGCATTAGTATAATATTTTATATGTATGTGTTAATATAATATTTTATGTGTGTATATTAGTATAATATTTTATATATGTGTGTTAATATAATATTTTATATGTGTGTATATTAGTATAATATTTTATATATGTGTGTATTAGTATAATATTTTATATGTGTGTATATTAGTATAATATTTTATATATGTGTGTGTATTAGTATAATATATATATGTGTGTGTGTGTGTGTGTGTGTGTGTGTGTAAAAGCCAGGTAGAAATAATCTATCAGTTATATTATTCCTTCCATGTAACTAATCACAATTCCTTAGGATCTAATTAAACAGTAAGAAACATCCCACATAAATCAATGTGGTGCTTACCCATACTCAAAACACACCATACACAATTGGTTTGACTCAGAACATCAGACAATATTTCAAAATAATCTTCACTTTATAAGGTTAACATTCCTTCCTAATGATATGTCACAGAAGGATAAGGTGGTTTTCCTAAGGATAAAAAGGCCCCAAAAATGCCTGAACAGAGATAATCATACATGGCCGTCCTAGCATTGTTGTGAGGGGGACGTGAAAAGAATCCATCTCTCTGCAAATACTTGCTGTCGCAGCTGGACATCTACCACTAATAATTAGAAATCCAACGTTCACAAAAGCCACTACGATATCCCCATTATTTATTTGTAACAATGCTGGACACACACACCCATAGATAAATAGCTAAGCTAAGAGAAAATGTAACAGTACTGACTGTGATTGCGAGACAATAATTTCTGGAAGATTTTTTTAACCGTGTATTCATAACCTTAAAGGTTTGTAAGTTTTAGATGTCTATGTTTTAGAGAAAACAAATCTGTGATGGGTTAAAGGAGTTTTTTTTTTTTTTTTGCAATATTTTAAGTAGTAAGAGGTATATAGCAAGTATGTTTGTCGTATGTCATTGCTGGCTAGATTGTTGTCTTAGCAGTATTGATTTAAGGTCAATTTTTATTGCACTAGCCACAAATGAAATTTTGATCTATAGAAGGAAAAATTAAATATTGATTGTTTCTAGTTTATACTAATATCATCTATAGATTCCATTGCATTGCTGGGATATGAATTTACACACATGTGGGTTTGTGTGTGTGTGTATATAAAGTATTGCATATGTAGAAACAATTATTTGAACTTAATATTCATCTAAAGATATATCCTTAGATTTATCCTTGAAATAATTTTAAATGACTTTAGAGATTTGAAAGAAAGAGGCTTACATAAGAAATTCAAATTTTAAGATAAACAGCTCCAATATATATATATATAAGGAAATAAATAAGGAAATAAGGAATATTTCATTTCACTAAAATTCCCTATAGTATCCGTTTCCACTTTGACAAAGCTAAATAGGAATTATCTCTCATAAATATTTCACTCTATTCAGGCTTAGCATGTTAAACCCACACCATATAAAGAGGAAACATTCATAGAACTAACTTCCCAGTGTAAGTTTTAAATTTCCCCAAAAGAAGCTTGTGGCTATGTATAACAAAGCTGGTTGACCAAACTTTAGTGATTGTGGAGATATGCTGCAATGTTACATTATCAAATTATCTTGGCCTATCATTAGTCCCCTTAATATCCACTCATTGCCCACTCCTCTGTTTGACCAACTCAAAGACTAAGAATGAAGTTAGATAATATCTGAGGTCTTATAAATTAGAGTTTTCTACTTTTCTCTAAATTAACTATGTAAAGTTTCTGACAATGAATTTTAAAAGTGTCTTGACATGACTTTCTTTGTTCTGTTATTATAAAAACTTCATGAAATGGTTACCACATTATAACATGAAATTTCATGTAATCTGACTCTGTGTCCCCAGGCCATGGTCTCTCATATCTGGCTCCAGAATAATCTCTTATTCCATTTGTGGAAAGAACTTTTTTTTTAATATGTCTATAAGGACATGATCAAATCTTACTGTTCTCTTCACTACTGTATGCTCAATATGAATGACAGTAATTACCAGTGTATTATGCTATACATTGGAACTTAACTAGATGAATGAAGGGCTCTCGTTATACAGTTAATTCTCACAGTAAAACATTTATCAGCAATGTAATGATGATTTTTATAATCATGTAATGTATAGATTTTGCAGGTAAAAAACATGTCCAATGCCTTTAATCTTTAGATGAACCTTAATTCAGATCACATATCCTGGGTTCCCTGAGTCAGATTGTTTGTGACTCTATTCCTAAATTTTTACATGGACTAAAAACTTCTCCACTCCAATTAGTATTTTAATTAAATTTTACTTTTTGTTTGTAAGTAGAAAAAGAGACAGAGAGAGGGAGGGAGAGGGAGAGGGAGAGATAGAGAGAGACAGAGAGAGAGAGAGACAGAGACACTGAGATTGAGATAAAGGCAAACAGGCCTTTTGCCATGGCAGACAAACTCCAGATGCATGCATCACTTTGTGCATATGGATTTTTATGGGTACTGGGGAATTGAACCCAAGCTTGCAGGCTTTGCAAGGAAGTATCTTTAACTGCTCAGCCATCTCTTCAGCCCTGATCAGTTTTTTTAAGGACTTTCAATATGCTAATTCATTTAAGCATTCTTAACTATGGGAATTCTATGCTTAGTCAATTTTATTGGGAAATTAACTCACAGATAAAATATACAATCTACAAAAATACAAATCAGTAAGTGACCTTTCCAGAATTTCTGAATCAAGGTAGTATGGCATGAACAGATGTCTACTACATTCACACAATATTTGGGTGGTGGGAAAATGAGAAACTAGAAATGAAACATACAATCGACTCTCAAAAACTAACAGGAGGTATTCATTTTTTTCTCTTAGCTTGGCCAATCAATTTCAAAAACAAGGCATTTAAGAGATCTGTAGAAATATGTTACAAAATCTAGATTGATATTCTTCAGAGATGGTATTATGTTTTACTAACTGGTCAAACTAGCAACCTGGATCTACATGTGACTTGTGACCGCTTAGATATTAAACAATGTTATTTAAAATATGATTGTGATTATCTGTCATGTTATTCCTCTAAATAAAAACAAGTCAGGCCTGAGAGATCGCTTAGCATTTATGTCACTTACCTGAAAATCCAAAGGACCAAGTTTTGATTCCCCAGGACACACATAAGCAAAATGCACAAGATGGCACATGCAACTGGAGTTCGTTTTCAGTGGCTGGAGGCCCTGGCATGCCCATTCTCTCTCTCTCTCTCTCCCTCTTTCTCTCTCTTAAATAAATAAATAAAAATAAACATTAAGAAAAAACAAGTTAACACCTAAACCCAGGTAATAGGAATGCAATATTTAATACAAGTTAGATTTGAATTATGTGTTTTGTTTTTTTGCTAAGCATCAGAAGAAACAAATATGAAACAAGCTACCAAATGGATAAATAGGTAAAATATGTTGGATTCCATTACACAGTTAAAATATAATAAAATATTGAATATAATTATTTTGTATATAATAAATAAAATATTAAATAGAAACACAAAATTCAATTGTCACATCCTGGTTATCATTTCTAAATTTATTCTTCTAGCAGGCGAGTTTTTTTGGGGGGGCCTTCTCCATTTTATGGACTAGTATGAGAAATATTGTTATTTCTTTTCTAAACGCTCATACCAAATCCAGTTACAATCCATTTGGTCCTGAGCTTTTATTGGTGGGAAATGACATTATTGTTTCAATCTCATTGCTCACTACACTGGTTAGGTGCTTTATTTCTTGTTGGTTCAAGTATGGTCAGTCATAAGTGTCCAGAAATTTATCTATTTATTGGATCTTTTAGACTTTATTAAGAAAAAAACTCAACAATTAATTGTCATGTTATTCCTGTTACCCTTTCATTAGTCCCCTGTCTGATCTTCAGTGTTTATTTCCTTCTAATTTTGTGTTCACTTTGCTCTTATTTTGTGTGAGGTTACCTTGGGTTTCTGAACGGATTTGTTTGGTTGTTGTAGTGGTGGTTGAATCGTAAATTCTTGCAGCTATAAGTTTCTATATTACAAATAGCTTCGCTGTATCCACATGTTCTGACAAGTGATATTTTCATTTTCATTTAATTCTAGGAATTTGCAAGCTCTCCCTAATAAATTCAACAACAACCCATTGAGCATTCAAAAACATACTGTGTTTATAGTCTGTATTTTCTAGTGGTGTGGATTTCTAGTTTAATTACATTGATCTGGTAACTCAAAGACAGCTCTTTCTTTCTTTCTTTCTTTCTTTCTTTCTTTCTTTCTTTCTTTTCTTTTTTTGAGTTACTGTCTGTGCTTAAAATAGACTTACTTGGATAAAGTTCCCTGGGATACTTGATGAATGTGCATTCCATAGCTATTGGCAGTTGTATTCTATATTTCTTTGTTAAATTCATTTGATGTATTGGACAGTTTACTCTGGAGTCTCTTTGTAGTTCTTTATCTAGGTAATTAAAATATTGGTTGCTGTGGTGTATTGACATCATCAACTATTGTAATATCTGGATTTTTCTGTCCCATTCTGTTCATTAGAGTTCCTGTTTTTATAAAATTGAGTTTCATTATATGTCTATTTTCACTCATTACATGTTCTTGGGGACTGCTCCCTCTCTTAATTTGTAGTTTCCTTCTTTGTCTCTTCTAAGTTTCATTTGGAATTTGCTATATTAGATATGAGCATAGCTATTCCAGTTAGCTTTGGAAGTATTTGATTGTAATTCTGTTTTTCTCATTGCTTTGACAAAAATGAGTACAGAACCTTAAGAATGGAAGGGTTCGTTTTGGCTTACAGTTTAAAGGTATAGTCCACAATCCTAGAGAAGTCATAGTAGCAGGAGCATGAGGCAAATGGTCAGATTGCAGGTATGGTTAGGAGGCAAAGGTAAATGCTAGTGCCCAGCTCTCTTTCTCCTTTTCTTCAGTCAACACTTCATCCCACAGATTGATTCTGCTCACATTAGGGTCTTCCCACTTCAATTTACCGCAACTAGAAGTTTCCTTAAAGATTCTAGAAGCTGCCAACTTGATAATTAACATGAACAGTCACTTTCTGTTTATGCATGCTTCGTCAGCGAGGTGAATGTCTTGTAGACATAGTTGGATCCCTTGCTTTTGTTTTTGTTTGTGTTGGTTTGATTTTCTTCATTCCAGTTTGCCAATTTTTTTGAGGTAGGGTCTCTCTCTAGCACAGGCTGGCCTAAAACACATTATGTTATCTCAGGGTGGCATCAAACTCTTTGTGTTTCTCCTACCTCTGCCTCTCAAGTGCTGGGATTAAAGGTGTGTGCCAAGGCTTGCCTTTTTTGGGGAGGGGAGACACACAGAGAGAGACAGAGAGAGGGAGAGGAAGACAGATAGACATGGGCGTGCCAGCATCCTCTCAGCTGCTGCAAATGAAATCCAGATGCGTGCGCCCTCTTGTGGTCAAGTGTGGCATTGCGCCCCTTTTGCATCTGGCTAAACGTGAGACCTGGAGATTGGAACCGTTGGAGATTGGAACCAGCGTTCTTAGGCTTAGGAGGCAAGCACCTTAACCGCTAAGCCATCTTTCCAGCCCTTGCCTTTTCTTTTAAAAGCTATATTATTGCTGATAATTGAGATGTTAATTCCTCTTTTATTTTTTTAATGTTTTTATTTGTTTATTTGAAAGAGAGAGAGAGATAGAGACAGAGACAGAGACCGAGAGAGAGAGGGAGAGAATGGACATGCCAGGACCTCTAGCCAGTGCAAATGAACTCCAGACACATGTGCCACCTTGGACACCTGACTTACATGGATCCTGGAGAATTGAACCTGGGTCCTTTGGCTTTGCAAGCAAGTGCTTTAACCACTGAGCCAACTCTCCAGCCCCTTTTTTCTTGATTCAAGTGTTCTCTATTCTTGGCTTTTAACTTTATCAAGTTTACTGATTTGCTAGGATGAAAATATTTGATTCTTTTCTAATTTTCACTATTAATCTCTTATTCCCCTACTTAATGTCGCAGGCAAGCACTTTAACCACTGAGCATCTCTCCAGCCCTAAAAGCAGTTTAGATTAATTTTTCTAATTAAAATTTCAGGTAACTGTAAGAATGACCTCATCATCCTTCCCAGTAGGGGAAAAATTATTTTCTGTTAGTTAAAAAAATGTCTTTTTCTCTAGACAAAGGAACATGTTCTTGTGCTCAAAAGAGAAAGAGCTGGGCTGGAGAGATGGCTTAGCGGTTAAGGCGCCTGCCTGCTAAGCCTAAGAATGCTGGTTCCAATCTCCAGGTCCCACGTTTAGCCAGATGCAAAGTGACACAAGGGCGCAATGCTGCACTTGCCCACAAGGGGGTGCACACATCTGGATTTCGTTCACAGCAGCTGAGAGACTGCTGGCGCGCCCATCTCTGTCTCCCTCTCCCTCCCTCTCCGTCTGTCTGTCTGTCTCTCTGTGTCTCTCTCCAAAAATAAATAAAATAATTAAAAAATATATTTAAAAAAAAGAGAAAGAGCTATCTCAGTGAGCAAGGGTAAATAAGGAAAGGTGCTTTAAATAATTCCATAATTTATCAGATATTTTCATATTTAATGAAAAGGAAGAGTAATGCACCACCAGATTTGCATTTGTTAGCTGTCAGCACATATGGGGACAGCCAACAAGAAGGAAATGGCCACATTGACTGTCAGGTTCAGAAGCAGCCTCACATCCTGTGCTCCTGAGTACACTGTGGGCAAATCATCTGGGTTTTGGCTCACACCTCTGCAGTCTGCAGTATGTAGGGCTTGCCTGAAGGTCTGAACTCTCTGAGCTTTCCCAATCATATGTCATTTATTTCTTACCTGAGATGCAGGGTTTTTTTTTTTTTTTGTTGTTGTTGGTCAGTAATTTTGTAGAAATTACCTAATTATGCCTTATACATTTTCCTTTAAGAGAAAACGGCAATAAAATATTTGCCCAAATTATTTTGGCATTTGATGGTATGTGAGCTTAATTCTCCTCCATATAACCTGGGAAATCAGGTGAATCATGCCATTAAGAGGAGTAGATCCATTCCACTTAATGGTTAGTACAGCCAAGGTCTGAACGCAGAGAGTTAACAAGCCATGTTTTGAAGAGTGAATATGCTTTTGCTTCTTCTAAATCACCCTCAGAAAAATGGCATGCCACAATCATAGGAAAACTGATAGTTATCGAGAAGTTTATGCAGGACATTTGTTAGTAAAAAGAAAAGGAATAAACAGGGGTGAAAACAAAACCACTTGGGAATATTTTTCTATGAATGTGGCTAAATTAAAAGACATACTGTTAAAACCATTTTATACTGCCTTTCATGTAACTCTCTTAAAAACTCAGAGATTGTAGTTTTATGATTTTTTTTTTCAAGGTAGGGTTACACTCCAGTCCAGGCTGACCTGGAATTCACTATGTAGTCTAAGGGTGGCCTCGAACTCATGGCGAACCTCCTTTCTCTGCCTTCCTCCTGAGTGCTGGGATTAAAGGCATTTGCCACTACACCCAGATGTTTTTCTTTTAAATAAGAATTGCAACTAATCCTCAGAAGATAGGGTGGACTGAAGTTGAAAAGCACATTGGCAGAAAGTAAGTACCCTGCTTCACCTCTTTTTCTTTTCTTGATTTTTATTCTCATAATCCCTTCTTTCCACAACCTATTACATTGTATCTTGCAAGATCTGGCTCAGCTTCTATTTCCCTAACTCCCTCAAATACTCCAAAATTTTCATTATAGTACTTAAGAACTCCTGATTATAATGATCTGCTATTTTTCTCTGTCTTCCCCTGAGGCTATAAACCCAAAAATAGAGGCAGAAACTTGCTTATTCATCTTTACGGAGCCAAGAAGAATACTGGTGTCTAGAAATACTACTATTAACATTGAAAAACTGTTAATAAAAAGGGGGGCTGGAGAGATAGCTTAGCAATTAAGGCACTTGCCTGCAAAGCCAAAGGACCCAGGTTCAATTCCCCAGAACCCACGTATGCGAGATGCACAAAGGGGAACATGTGTCTGGAGTTTGTTTGCAGTGGCTGAAGGCCTTGACATACCCATTCTCTCTCTCTCTCTTCCCTCTTCCTCTCTGTCTTTCTTAAATAAATAAATAAAAATAGAAAAAAAAATTAAAAACCAGTTCCTTATATCACTAAGTTTTTTTTCCACAATTTCCTAAAGCTAAAGTTAAAGAGCATTTATTATGAGTATTAAACAATTAGAAAAAATAATTTTAAAATAAATCAGTATTTTCACTTGCATAGCTTATAAGTTGTTGATACTCCAAAAAAACAAAAAACACTGCTATAAATGAAAATATATGGATGAATAGCAAGTGTGAGGAATAGTTCAGTTAAAGGGGTTTCATTACTAACATTAGTTTCATTCAATGTATCAAGTCATTAGATAGGAGGCAATTAAGATGGTACCTTCAATCCAACTGCAACTCAAGAATCTATATGATGTGCAGAATTATAAGGTCCATAAGTTAAAAAGGAATATGTGGTCATATTGGTGTGTGTGTGTGTGTGTGTGTGTGTGCGTGCATGTGTGTTTGGCCAAGTTACCGTTAACATATATGTATGTATGCATGTGTGTTCACACTAAACATGATATTTACAACCACTGAATTTTTAATCACTGCCTGGGAAATCCACTCAGTAGTGCAGTGTCAGCTTTCTAATAGGTGTTCCTTATAGTCTGGTTAGCCAGGTTTTATGTTTAATGAGATCAGAGGACTTACGTTAGTATTCCAGAGAGTCATGTGGAGTTACATGAACTTGGGAAAAATAAAAAGAAGGAGGCAATTTCAACAGCTAAAAGCTGGAAAGCATATTATAATTTTAATTCAAAATTAGCATACTATGTGAAGAAGAGATTTGGAAAATATAGGTATCTTTGCTAATTCATAAATTTGTTAATTATAAAAGTTGACACACACATGTATAATGTTTGTATATGTGTGTGTGTATACACAAACATGCACATATATTTATAGTATTCACATAATTGCAGGCTATCAGTGTAAAGTTAATATATAGTGTACATGTATATACATACTTTGTATGAATTCTGTGGGAATTCTTATTTATGTGTCTGATTTTTGTCAAAAAACAAACAAAAAAAAAAAACTCCCAAGAACATTTGTTCTGGCTACTGTGTCTACTGAGTGATGATAACTTTTGTATTTTAGACCAGTTACAGCTGCAATCATCAGTTGCTTACCACATCTGAAGTCTGAAATATGCTCATCTCATTAAGCAGAAAGAAAATTCAGGTCTACTAATATACCCTTTCACACACACACACACACACACACACACACACACACACACACATTACAAATACAAATGATAACAGAAACTGAAAATGAATTATAAAATTGATTTGTGCATATATTAAATTAAAAGTACCTAATTAGATTTAAAAATATCATCTTCAGATTCTTTACATCTTTCTGCATTATATGAAAATAATAATATAATTACTTAATTTATAAAACTAACATATAATTTCTAAGAAAACTAAGGGTATACAATATAATATGAATTAGAAGTAGGGATGGTGTACATTTTTGATTTGTTCTGAATCTTGAAATTTTTTTAGCATTTATTATATTAAATATAGTGCCAATGAAAGGATCATTGCACAAATACATAGGCTTCATGAATTTATGGAATGCTCAATGCCTAATTTTGTATTTTTATTCTGAATAATAATACTTATTCTAACATTTTCAAATGTAGCAAGAATACTTATTTTCCTCATTCTTTTTAAACATTTATTTATTTATTTATTTATTTATTTATTTATTTAAGTGTGTGTGTGGACGGTGGAGGGGGGTGCTTGTCAAGGCCTCCTATTGCTGCAAACAAATTCCAGAGTCATATACCACTCTGTATATCTGCTGGTTTTATGTGGGTTGGGGATAGAAACCTGACCAGCAGGTTTTGCAAATTTAACCACTGAGTTTTAATCCCAGATTTTTTTTTTTTTTTTTTTTTTTTTGCTGTTGTTGATATTTGAGGTAGGGTTTCACTCTAGCTCAGGCTGATCTGGAATTCACTATGTAGTGTCATGGTGGCCTTGAACTCCTCACAATCCTCTTATCTCTGCCTCTTGAGTGCTGGGATTAAAGGCATGTGCCACCATGCTCAGATCCTTTATTTTACTGTTGTGAATCAATCACTTTTCTAATACTAAAGAAAACTTACCTTCTGAATATACTTGAAGACAACATCAATGTCAGGTATTACACATTAAATTCATATATATATAATTGTTTAGGTCATGTGTACAAGATGATTCAAAATTTACATTATGGCTGTTTTCTGAATCACAACTTTCAGAATAGTCTAATTTTCAATTCAAGCTGTCAACCTGAAGCTCAAGACCAGCAAAAGTGCTTGTTTCAGCATGCAATATAGTAGATCACTGCTCACTGACAAGCCTACGGCCTTTTGGTTCCTGAGTATTAACATATGGTCCATATTAGATGCCCAGAGTAGATGGTTGTAAACTCATTGCTTTTAAGGCCCAAGCATTCTCACAGAAGAGGCCAATCACCTCCATTAAAAAAACAAAAATAAGCCAGGCGTGGTGGCGCACGCCTTTAATCCCAGACTCAGGAGGCAGAGGTAGGAGGATCGCTGAGAGTTTGAGGCCACCCTGAGACTACATAGTTAATTCCAGGTCAGCCTGGACCAGAGTGAGACCCTACCTCGAAAAACCAAAAAAAAAAAAAAAAAAAGCCGGGAGTGGTGGTGCACGCCTTTAATCCCACATTAGGGAGGCAGAGGTAGGAGGATCACCATGAGTTCGAGGCCATCTTGAGACTTCATAGTGAATTCTAGGTCAGCCTGGACTAGAGTAAGACCCTATCTAGCAAAAAAAAAAAAAAAAAAAAAAAAAAAAAAACATAGTTCTTCATCATCATTGTTGCTTCAGAACTCTTATTTGCAGGGTTGGGAAGATTGATCAGTGAGTAAAGGGCCTGCTGTGCTTGTACGTGAGGATCAAGTTTGATCCTTAGAAATCACCTAAAAGCCTGGTGTGTCAAGACACACTGGCCTTTACATACCTTCATGCACGTGCCTATATATGCACACACACATGCACAAACCCACACATCCTATTTATGAATATTAGTGTTTCTGTTTTCCTTTGAGGTATCTGGATTCTTTTGTTATATTAGTTAACATATGTGATTAAAAGACTTAATTTTAAGGCTTGAGAAATGGCTCAATGGTTAAGGCGATTGCCTGCAAGCCTAAGGACCCAGGTTCAATTTCCCAGAACCCACATAGCCAGATGTACATGGTGGCACATGTTTGCAGCAGCTAGAGGCCCTGGTGCAATCATTCTCTCTCTCCATCTCTCTCATTCTCTGTCCCTCTCTCTCCCCCCCTCTCTCATAATAAATAAAAAATTAATTAATTAAAAAAAGACTTTTAAAAAAATATATTTTTCAGATTCTCTTTTGTCTCATTGGGAGAGTCAGACTACGCAATCTTTCACACTGCCTATCACATCTCTTCTCCATGGCTTTATTTATATTTTCCAGTTAGACTCACAGACACAGTCTTGATTAAAGCTGACAACCAATGAACAAGAGAACAAAAATCTCAACTATGTCACTTATGACACAGTGATTCTTTTAAGGTAGCTTATGAGTCATTAGTATAAAATAGTCATGCGAGAGTTACTATATGAAAGTATAATTTCTTCTCAATATAGTCCTAGGCTGCTTATCTATGAAAAGCGTATCTGCTCTTGTTTTTAGTTATCCTGTTTGTTTGTTTGTTTGTTTGTTTGTTTGTTTCAGTTAATGTGTTAGAACTGTAACTTACTATGCATTTAATGTTCTTGTAAAGACCTTCCTTTCTTCCTGGATATCCATTCAGTTAGTGGATCTATAGATGGAAAGAGAATATGAATGGACTACTGAGATAATTTGACCTGCTTTGTTATAAACATCAAATGCTGGAATAATGACAGAATGCTAAAAAGAGCTGATAATCATAGTTTGGGATTTTTTTTTTTTTTTGAAGATGTGCTGTAATGTAGAGCTTGTCATGGGCATTTTAGAAACAATTTCTTTCCCTTTAAGAACCAAAGTAATCTCCTGATTGGGCCCCTGCCTTGTGCTGTTCCATTTAGCTGAGTAATTATAAGCCCACATTGGTCTGAAGCTCTGAAACCATGAGACACTACTTCAGATCTCCTTTACTCCCACTGATGGGAGGAGGTAAGTTTAAATTCTGGACATGACCTTTCAGAGTACTAACCCAACATGTAAAACTATGGTGTATTTTACTCTATAAGAATGCATCCAAGGAGTACAATTGTTCGTTTTATACGCTTCTGAGATTGTATCTTAGAAGTTTCATCATCAATATCAAGCCTATAACAACAATGAAGAAAGAAACTTCAATTGTCTGTAGAGAGTTTACATATATCTTAATTTTAAATTGTGCATTTTTGCCGTGTGAATTAACAACTACCCTCATTCCATATTATTGTCTATTACATGTTTTTTTCTTTTTGGCATCCTGATAAATCAGATATGCTGAAACAATGACCATTTCCATCCAGATAAACAATGCCATTGTGTCAATAAACAAAAAGACAAATAACACAGTAAGTTTAGCCAGAACAGAAGAGAATTTCTGATTTGAAATATATGTTTTAGCTTTGAAAGAATATTTAACTACGGAATAACAAGACAAAAAATAATTACCATTGAAGTGGATTATTAGAGTGTCTTGAGGAATTTTTACTTTTACCTTTTCTTTCACTTTTAATATTCTCAAGTTAGGACTCCGTAGTCTCCCAGCCTGAGGAGAGCACAGACTGAGGCTCTCCTGATAGCGTACAGAGCCGGAGGCATGCCCACATTCCCTCACAGGCAGTTTCAATTACACACTCCATTTAACACTGTATTTTTATGCTCAAACTTCCCTTTAGTCTGCAGTGATAAAATTCCAGGATTTACTTTGCTTTGGAAATAGATTTGGAGTAAATACTCATGAATGATATTTTGGACAACTTTAAGCTTAAATACCTGCATGGCACAATGTAGGCCTGGTCCTAGCCAGACCGCATGGCAGAAGAAAACCGGAAGTGGCTTCTGTGAACATGGAGTTCTGCGCAGGCTTGGTGTGACAACAGTTACGTCCCATGCTCGCGAGAAGCCTGCTACGAGATGTCCTGTCCAGAGACAGGCTGTCATTGGTCACAAAAAGGGGACCACCCCATACAATGATTGACCAGCCAAGCCCCTTAAAACCCACGTGCATTTTCCTCAATAAACGAGTTTGCGGAGGCTCGCTTCCTGCTTTCACCCAACTCCGGAGTCTGTCGTGACTCTGCGCTGCTCACCCCGACTCGGCAGAGACCCTACCGTCCCTCCTGGGCTGGCCTTAGGGGGGACCGCAACATCTACCTACAATGAGTGGGAACTATTCTGTCTGTAATTGTCAAAAACATACATGGTTTTTAAAACTAAGGAGAGCACGTTGTTTGCTAATGCCACACAAGTGTAGACTTACATTATAAACACTACAACATTTATCCTGAAAATAACAGGGGCTTCAGCAACAGATGGCCCAAAGATGACCAGATTGGTCAGAATATAAAGGAGGGCTATTGGGGAAAGTGAGTATAGAGGGAGCTCATAATAGTTACACAGATAATTAAATTCACAGCAGTGCAGGAAAGAGAAGAATTTTGCATTTCTTTTTGAGAGGAATGTGATTTCAGAAATGTAAATATGGAAACTTGCATTTGATTTCCTTTGGGGAGAATGTTCAGATTCTGGCAAGTATCTGAGGATGGTTTAGCATCTTTTTGTCAAGCTGGCTCTGTAAACAACCTGTGAAGGTGCACGGGCTCCACCTTTGATACTGTGTTGCTGCTGTCTTGAAAACCTTCAGAATTTTTGAGCACCACTGGGGGATATAACACTGGGTCAAATAAATTAGACAGCTAGTCTTGTACTTTATTGTACAAATGGGATATTTCCAAAAAGGAGATATCCAAAGCATTAATTGGAACAGGTATATTTTCTCCTAAGTTGTGGAGGAAATTGTGATGGCACAGAACGCTGACAGAGTCCTCGAGTAACCACACTGGGCTTTCCTTGCCCTTTAAGATCACCCAAGAGATGTGGAGTGAAGATGAGCTCTACCTACTTGGTATCAGAGCTTTGGCATTGCACAGCAGACACAGATAGTTGGGGAGCTATGAAATTGTCTACTGTCTATGCAATGAATATACTACTTTAAAAATCTTTTTATTTATGTGTGTGTGTGTGTGTGTGACATGGCTGTGCCAGTGTGTCTTGCTGCTACAACTAAACTGGAGTTGCATGCACCACCTTATCTGGCTTTACATCAGTTCTAGGGAATCACACCTAGGCCTTCAGGTTTTAAAAGCAAGTGCCTTTAACTGCTAATCCATCTCCCAGCTCCATTTAAAAAAAAGTTTTTATGTTGTACTTTCAATTGAATAAGTTTCTGCATTTGAAAGAGTCTAAAAGCCATATTCACCTAGAACTGAGACTAAGATTTATTCTATTGCTTCCTGGTTAAATTTACATTTATAAATTATCCTTTCAATGGCCAACTCAGGGTTCCACTTCAATTCAATATAAAACCATGTGCATTAAATATTAAAATATTAAAAGTTAGATCCATCTATATTTGATGATGAAACTTAGCCAGTCCCTGACTGTAATAATGCAATTACAGAATTAATTTAGAAGTGCATACTGCATTTCTAAAAGTTAACTTTTCCATACCAGGCAGCAGTCAGATGTTATGTTAGATGTTGACCGTGGGCCGCCCTAATATTTTAACAATCTGAAGAATGTATGAGTGAATATAATGCCATGTCTCTTGTGCACTATGTGATACACATACGTCTATGTAACACACAGATATTATGTGACACATGTGCAGTAAATATTCATCTATTCAATGTAAATATATTTTTTTAATTTTGGGGGGGGCTTTGTGGAGGGCAAAGTTTTACTCTATGCCAGACTGACCTGCAGCTAAGTCTATAGCCCAAGCTGGCCTCAGACTCACCATAATCCTCCTATGTCAGCCTCCTGAATACTGGGATTAAGATATGAGCCATCAGACCCAGATCCTCATTATCTTTGATTTCTATTTATCAGTCTCCATATGTTCAAAACACATTTTCATTAAATGCTTATCATCACAGACACAAGAATCTCTACTGTGCTTATAAGCCTAAAGGATTCCTTATCCTTCACATATGGAGTACTCTTTGTTAAATAAGGGCTTTTGCTGGTCCTTTAAACAGTACCCTTTCCACAGAAAATCATCCCCATGCTAATATATCAGTTATCACTGATATGACAATGACTTATCTCCATCTTTGTCATAATCTGAATGATTCAAGTCCATATATTATATGGGCCACCTGAGATGTAGATTTTTGCAAGAAAATGCAAACATAAAACCAGCTCTCCGCACCTTTGATCTCTGCACAGGTGTGCTATATATGATTTTTTTTCTCATTGTGGTACACCAGTCATTGAATGCTGCCAGGCCCCATTTTGTTTTTATCATAGGAAAAGACAGAGTATTTGTCATGGATGCTCTACCATTTTCATCTCAAAAATGTCTTTTTAATTGCAGACTTTTATATTTTGCTTTGAACATCACTGGTCAATTTTCTGTCAGAAAAAGGAAAGACAAGATTCTAGCCAGGAGGTAGATCATGAGTAATCGTTTTCATTGGCTGCTGAGTAAGCTCAGGAAGGAATAGGAGGAGTGAGCAAAGATCATGGGGCAATGAACCCTGAGCACTCAGCTCTCAGCAAAGGTCACCGAGCTACGAGCCCTGAGCACTCAGCCCTCAGCACAGATCATGGAGCAATGAGCCCTGAGCACTCAGCCCTCAGCGACGGTCACTAAGAAACCAACCTGAGCACTCAGCCCTCAGCAAATATCACCGAGCAATGAGCCCTGAGCACTCAGCCCTCAGCCCTCAGCAAAGATCACTGAGCAACCAGCCCTGAGCACTCAGCCATCAGCAAATATCACCGAGCAATGAGCCCTGAGCACTCAGCCCTCGGCAAAGATCACTGAGCAACCAGCCCTGAGCACTCAGCCCTCGGCACAGCAGCTTGGTCAGCCATTCTAAGCTAGTAAAAGAAATAGGTTAGTTATTAGGTGGTATGTGTTTGTTTATAAGGGAGTTCTTTTTTTTTTTCTTTTTTGAGAACTTTTCTGACACTTTATTTTGTGCTCTACTCTCTGCATAGTTTGGCCTCAATAAATTATCAATTAAGTTACAAATCAGATTCACTAGAAAGAACCTGGGCACAGGTCAGAGGCATTGGCAGTACAACAAGACTGAGTGACCATATCTCTCTTTGCCTTTTACTAACTGAAGAGTTTCGACAAGATGCCTAATTGTCATAATATTCCCATCTAAAGAATAAGGGTAATAACCATGCATATTTCACAAGGTTATTCTTAAATACCAGTAAATTTATATTTGCAAAGCAGGTACAGTATTTCCTGCCTATGTAATAAGTACTAAAGGATATATATACATATATTACAATATCATATACATATAATATACATGGTCCCACAGATTTGATTACTTCTTTCATTTTTGACCTGCAAAATGCTATTTGATCTATCCTTTTTGCTTTTACAACAAAATATGCTGAGTTTCTAGCCCAAATAAACTAATTTTAATGAAAATTAGATCTGGGGCAAAAATTAATGCATGAAAGCATAAATTTGGCTAATATTAAGGGGCATATTTTATGATCAAAATCAATGGTACTATGGTAAGCGAGTTGTTTTAGAAAATGTAGTATTCTCTAAGCATGTAAAAATGAGTAAATCTGTATTAAAGTCCAACAGTAAACATGAAGAAAGTTAAAACACAGAAAAATATAAATACACATAAACATATTGTTACTCAGGCTCTCTGCTATGGGGATCTCTGGATCTCATTTATCTTGCAGAATTGAAATACTGGAGATTCTGACTGACACCCGTTCATTGTCACCTGCCTCCCACCTTAGCTAACTCTCCTTCAACTCTGTATTTGCATGACTATTTAGATACCTTATAGAAAAGGAATGTTTCAATATCTGTGCTGTGAGTGGCATACCTTAATACAATATCTCCAGGTTCATCCATGTTGTCACAATGGCAGAATGTTCTTATTTTTAAAGCCAAATACTGTACCATCATATGCTTACAGCTATATAATCATCTGCCCATAGACATGAGCTATTTCCATGCCATGGCTTTTTGTTGAGTAACATTGCATTGAAATTAGAATGATGGCTAGGAAAAGCTCGGAAAAGGCAGAGGATGAATACTGAGTATTGTGTTACAATGATGGACAAAAATTTGTCATGAAGTACTGCATAGTAAGGTGACTTGCTAACAGTAATGTGCCATTCCAAAGAAAGGATGTAAATGTTTCCACTATGTTGCTAGATTTAATGTGATTTAAACACTGTATAATTGAAATATGCGATGAACTATCACATAGTACTCAAAATATGCAAATATTTATGGTTTATGTAGCAGTCAAAAATAAATTTAAAAATATAAAATCGAACTTAAAAATATTCTTAGATTTATGATTGCATGTTGATTGGTGTTCAAAATATGTCTTTCCCCTCTCTGCCCCCCTTCTCTCTCTTATAAATAAATGAATAAATAATATAAAAAAGGCTGAAGAGATGGTTTAGTGGTTAAGGCACTTGCCTGCAAAGCATAAAGTCCGGATTCTACTCCCCAGGGCCCACATAAGGTGCATCTGTAAAGAGTTTGTTTGCAGAGGTTAGAGGTTGGTCCTGGTGAGCCCGTTCTCTCTCTCTCTCAATAAAAATAAATAAATAAATAAATAAATAAATAAATAAATAAATAAATAAATAAGTCTGTCTCATTATTTGTTTCTTTCAAACTTTCTCAGCCTCTACTGATCTCTGTCCCTCACTTGTTATTTTCTGTGTTCTATTCATATTTCTCCTTATTTCTTTTCTCTTATACATAGGGATGGAATGATGGATTAGCAGTTAAGGTGTTTGCCTGTGAACCCTAAGGACCACAGTTCATTTCCCCAGTAACCATGTAGGCCAGGTGCACAAGGCGGCACATGTGTCTGGAGTTCATCTGCAGTGACTAGAGGCCCTGGAGTGCCTGTTATCTCCTTCTCTATCTGCTTCTCTCACTCTGTCTCTCTCCTAAATAATGAAATAAAATATTTTTAAAATTAACAATACAGAATTAAAAAAAAAACAACTGAAACCAGTGGACACATCCAACAAGCTGAAGTGTGGTCCTGTGGTGTTCATCTCCCTTCTAGAATTCTTTTTTTATAGATTTTTTATTTTTATTTTGGAGAGAGACACAGAGAGTGACAGAGAGATAGGGAGAGGAAGACAGAGAATGGGCGCTCTAGCAGCCTCTCAGCCACTGAACCCAACTGACAGAGCTACAGGACTGACACATACATACATGCACACTCTTGGAACAGCATTCACAACTCCAAATTGCCACCTGTATTACAGATCAACTAGCTATAAATCCCAAATCTTCGTGATAGGTGTGGCAGTTTACTGTGGTGTGGCTCACAAAAGCCTACCAAAACCCCAAAATTATAAAATAATATTGCCCGATTACTTTATGGGTTATTTTAGGAAACTGCAAGTGGAGATCATTTAATCACACTTGGTTCCTAGGGTTCTACCTTCAGAAATCTCCCTGCAAGAGCAGATTCTGCAACAGAAAGCTTTCTTTGGGAATGTACTAGAATGTTGAGATTCATAGATTTGATACATGAATGTGAACAGATGTGGACTGCTGACAACTGATCTTTGAAAGTAGAAATAACCTTTTAATTTGAGGTACAATTAATTAAGCGATAACAAGAAGATGACCTTTGATGGCGTGGTATGCCAGCTAACAGCTGGTCTCTTAAGCATGATTACTTCACTGTTTAACTTCTGTCTTTATTATAATTGATTGAAAAAAATCAGACTTCAGTTTTCTTTATTCTTGAATTTACAAAAGATTGTTCTTACTTCTTGGTGATTCGAATCCAGCCATAACCTTCACATCTCATCGAGAAAAATAACGGAATGCATATCATCAATCTCCATGGTGATTATTAAAGAAATAGCCTAAAATGCACCATGAGTTGTAGCTTTTAAATTAAAGATGTTATATATCAACCATAAATAAGTGACACTATGAGATTTGTCCCTGGGTAGATTGAGAAAGAATTTGCATTGTGCCTATGAGTGTGTCATTAAACTAGATATATCAGAAATGATATCCCTCCTCATGTGAAGCAGTGCACTGCCCTCTGGCTAATGGGACAGTGCAAAAGCAAGCAACCGGATGTGGGACTAGATAGCAAGGGGTATAGAAATTTACCAACACTGTAAATTCTATATCTGACCATCAATGACATTTCTTTAGCCTAAATACAATGAACAAATCTAAACTCACAGCAACTTTCAAAATGCCGGAGCTCAGAACTGGAATGTGCTTTATGGGATGGGTATGCAACCACTGCTATTGTGACTGACCCTGAAAAAAACCTTCATTTCTGGACAGACAAGGTGTCAACGGGAGAGAAGGCTTTGGAGAACTTAACAAGAGAAAATTATCTCCACAAGGAACACTCAGAGCTTAGTGTTTGAATCTGAGAGGTTAAAGGAGGGTGAATTTGCCTGTCACTGAGGAATAAATTGTGATGTAATTCTTCTACAGTACTTTCATTTAGTTAGAAATGTCTAAGAGCATTCCCCCTTGATCTATTTCATATTACTAAATGCCATAAATTAGCACTAATGAATATGATCCATAAACTCTTATAGCTCATTGAAAAATCATTCTGTATATTATCTATTTTATAGAAAATTGAAAAAATATATACCATTTTGACTTGTTAAACAGAATTTAATCTTCATATTTTTAGAAATATTTTATTAATTACTCTGAAATTGCAGTCCAAATTTAACATACTATTTTTACACAAGGACTTCTCTTTAATACATGTAACATCATGTAAAGCACCTGCAGATAATATTAGACAGCCACACACATGGAGCAAATTCATAGCATGAGAGATGCTCTCACCCAAGAGATAGAGATAGGATGCACTGTTAACCTCCACGACAAGGTGGAAGAGGATTGTGAAAATCTGCTTCAAATCCTGTGCCTGGCAACATTCCCCTGTGTGTCATAATCACTGTGTTATTTTCAGGAAACATATTTCCACAGTCAGTAAATAAAATACAGGATTTATCAAGATGTATATCAGAATATACATATTTTATCTGTATAAAGATTGTTTAAGCTTCATTCAGTTTAGAAGATATCATCATAGGATAGTTTATGGGATATTTTCATAATATAGAACATGTTATAGCAGTAGTAATTGTAGCCAAAATGACGTATTATATGTTAAGCATTATTATTAATATGGAGATAAATTGCAATTTCATGTGTTACTTTAGTAAATTATAGTGTCTTTTGCCCAAAATTCTAAAACAATTTCACTACTAGAGTCTTAACACAACAGTCCAGATAGAGGATATCCAGGCACCATGGTGATCCATCATGCCACTCTTTCATAGTTATGCTCAATTTCCTCCCTCTTTCCAAAGGTTTTACTCCTGGCTATCAGTATAATCATTCCACTTTTGTAATTTTGTCACTTTAAAAATGTGGCCTAGGGCTGGAGAGATGGCTTAGCAGTTAAGGTGCCTGCCTCCTAAGCCTAAGAACCTGGTTCCAATCTCCAGGTCCCACGTTTAGCCAGATGCAAAGTGACACAAGGGCACAATGCCACACTTGCCCACAGGGGGCGCATACATCTGGATTTCGTTCACAGCAGCTGAGAGACTGCTGGTGCGCCCATCTCTATCTCTCTCCCTCTCCCTCTCTGTCTGTCTGTCTCTGTGTTTCTCTCCAAAAATAAATAAAATAAAATAAAATTAAATTTTAAAAAATGTGGCCCAAAGGCTGGGAGATGGCTTAGTGGTTAAGGCACTTGCCTGCTAAGCCTAAGAACGCCTGTTTGATTCTCCAGGTCCCACATTTAGCCAGATGCAAAGTGACACAGGGTGCAAGGCTGCACTTACCCACAAGGGGGCACACTCATCTGGAGTTTGTTCACAGCGGCTGAGAGGCTGCTGGTGCGCCCATTCTCTATCTGTCTTCTTCTCCCTCTCTGTCTCTCAAAAAAAAAAAAAATGTGGCCTAAGTGGAATCATACAGTGTGCCACCTTTTGCCTTTGGCCTTCAGGTATTTGGAGATTGACCCAAACTTTGTCTCCATTAGGCTCTCTCCTTCCTGTTGGTGTAAAGCACTCCATGCTATGAAGGCATCATGAATTCTTAGCCATTAACCTGATGAAGAACTTCTGAGTGGTTCTCAGTGTAGGGCTACTAGAATAAAGCTGACATGAGCACTTGTGAACAGGATTTCATGTGAACGTGTTTTCATTTCTCTGGGACAAATGCCCAAATGTAAAACAGCATGTCATATGGTAGGTAGTGGAATGTTTAGTTTTGTAATACACTGTCAAAATATTTTATGAAGTGTCAGGATAATTTGACATCCCCACAAAATGAGTGAGTCATTTTCATTGCATCCTTACGGGTATTTGGTGTTCTAATTATTTCTTATTTTAACTCACCTAGCAACAGTGGTGGCATCTCATTTTCTCCATCATCCTGATGTTAAACATCTTGTGTGTTTGTTTCCTTGGGTCTTTTTTTATTATTATTATTTGGAGAGAGACACAGAGAGAGACAGACAGAGATAGAGGGAAAGGGAGACAGATAGAGAATAGGTGCGCCAGCAGTCTCTCAGCTGCTGTGAACAAAATCCAGATGTGTGCGCCCCCTTGTGGGCAAGTGCGGCATTGCACCCTTGTGTCACTGGCTAAACTTTGGACCTGGAGATTGGAATCTGGTTCTTAGGCTTAGCAGGCAGATGCCTTAACTGCTAAGCCATCTCTCCAGCCCCTCAGGTCTTTTAGATAAAGTGTTTGCTCCAATTTTCTAATTGATGTTTTGTTTTCACTGCCTACTACTGAGAGTTGTATGGAAACGTCAGCTGTTGTTAGAAATGCAGTTTGTAAGCATAGTTTCATTTTTTTTTTTTTTTAACAATCTGCTGTAGAGACAAGGTTGTTAATCTTGATAAAGCCCAAGGATAGATTTTTCCTTTCACAGATTATATTGCTAATATCAAATGTAAGATTTCTCTTATTTTTCTTTTCGTTTTTCAGAGACAAGGCCTCACTCTAGCCCAGGCTGACCTGAAACTGTAGTTCCAGTCTGGCCTCAAACTCATGGCAATCTTCCTACCTCAGCCTCCAAGTGCTGGGATTAAAGGTATGCATCACCACTAATAGCTATGTTTCCTGTACTGAGTTGCTTTTGTGCTTTGTATGTGTGTATGTGTCAGAGAGTGAGAGAGAGTTTTTCATATGTATATGTGTGTGCATGTGTGATGTGTAGCTGTGTGTGCATATGCATGTCAAAGCCATGAGCATGTACAACCTCAGGTGTTTTTCCTAGGTACCACTTTATTGAGATGACTTCTCTTCCTGGCCTAAAAGTGGTTAAGTAGGTTAGACTGGCTAGCTAAGTAATGGCCTTAGTGATCCTTCTGCCTCCAGTACCCCAGGCTTATCACAAAGTACATTTCACCATACCTAGCATTTTGGGGTGAGTTTGAAATCAGGTCCTTGGGCTGGGACAGCAGGCACTTTTCTGACTACTATCTCCCTGCTTTGCTTTTGCACCTTTGTCAAAGGCAGTTTCGAATATTTATGTGGGTCTGTTTCTGGGTTCTCTATTTACTTTATTGATCTACATGTCTGTCCTTCTGCCAAAAATATTGTATTGATTACTGTGGCTAGACCATTAGCCTGAAGCCATACAGACAGATTTCATTCACTTTGTTCTCTTTCCAAACTTTTCTCACTCTTCTAGTTATGTTGGCATTCCATAACATTCATAGAAGTGCATTGCCGAAGAATTTTTAGGAATTTAATTGAAACTCTCTATCAATTTGTTTTCATAAAAATTATGCTGTCTTTACAAGAATTAATGGGACATTAAATTATTACTATACTGAATCCCCCAGTGCATAAATATAATATGCTGCTTCATTTACTTGGGGACTCTTTTATTTTTCTCATTAATACTTTGCCAGCTTTTTGTTTTTCTTTGTAATTTGTTTTTGACACTTTCAGACATATATGTTACATTTTGATCATATATAGCACACATTACCCTTCCTTACTCCCCTCACACTCACTGTACTTATTCTTATCACTTACCAGTAGCTATGCCATGGAAGAAAATGATCTTCCTCCCTGGCAAACTTTCACTGTCATCAGTTCATTATGGTGGAGAGTGGCCTCTTTCGCCCTTCTCCTGTTATAACAGCATATCGACTGACCCCAGCATGTGCAGGTCTCATGCAGTTTTCCACAGCTAGTGTGAGTTCATGAGTGCATTGGCTTTATCCCGTCTGCACATGAGCTCCACAGTGCTCCTCCTGCTTTCACATTCTTTGCATCCTAAATTCCATGATATTACCTACGTCCTCCAGGGGTTGGAGATTATGCACATTTTTAGGCCAAGCACTTAGTAATTTATTTTCAGCATGTCACCAGTAATGACTCTCTATTTTTCAATAGTAGTATACAAACTTTTCACAGGTTTTGTTAAATTTTTAAAAGATTTGCTTTGTTTTCAGAGATTGAATTTTCATTGATGTTTAGAAATATAATGGGCTTTAGAAAAGGTTTTCATGTAAACTTTTACTTCAGTGGAGTCCAGAAGGTTCTTTTCCTGCATATTCCTTAGGATTTGCTATGTAAGTAATCATGATATATGTTCTTTCTTTTTGACAAGAATTTTTATTTTATTTTATATTTTTAAAAAATATTTTTATTTATGTATTTGAAAGCAGACAGAGAGAGAGAGAGACGAGAGATAGAAAATGAGAATGGATGTGGTATGCCAGAGCCTCCAGCTATTACAAATGAACTCCAGATGCATGTGCCACTGTGCATCTGGATTTATGTGGGTACTGGGGAATTTAACTGGGGCCATTAGTTTTTAAAGGCAAGCACCTTAATCACTGAACAATCTCTCCAGTCCCATTTTATCTTCTTAACTTTTACATTTCCATTATGAAGTTGAGTGAAACTAGTGAAAGAAGACATCCTTGCTTTTGTAGTCACTAAAGAGAAATTCATTTCATCTTTTACTATTACATATTAGGAGTTGGATAGATGCTTTTTATAAAATTCAGTCATTTACCCTGTGAAGTAATCTGGGTTCTTCAGGGCAAACAAGTATGTGAAATAGGATATCACATATATGTATGTATAATATATTTGTGTGTGTGTGTGTGTGTGTGAGAGAGAGAGAGAGAGAGAGAGAGAGAGAGAGATGAGAGAAAGTGTGTGTGTGTGTGTGTGTAACATTTATCTTAAAACTTTGTTCACAAAATTGTGAAGGTTGGCAAGGCAAATACATCTGCAGGTAGATTGGCAGGGTGGAGGCACAGAGGTGCCTTGATTTTTCAGTCGAGTCAGGGCACATCACCTGTAGGATTTCCTGTCCATTACTACAGTCACTATTTTCTTACTTAACACCAGAGGTTTTGAAAGGCCCATCCACGCTAAAGAGTTAATCTCATTTTATCAAATTTCACTGACCTAAATATTAATCTAAAGTAACTTAACAATAAACAAGAGTTCTGCTTTCCCCACATTCTCATTTGTTTGGTATCTTTGATGACAGCCATTTAGACTGGAATGAGATTGTATCTCAAAGTGGTATTAATTTACATTTTTTCTGAAGCTTAAGTTTAAAATACATATTGATAATTTTGTTTATTCTTTTATGAACTTAGAACATTTGGTGATTGTTTTGGCTAATTTTAATTTTTGCAGTTCTTTAAAATTCGTTTACATGTTTATTTATCTGAGAGATAGAGAAATGGATAGAGTAGAGAGACAGAAAGAGAGGGATAAACAGGCAGAGAGATAGTGAGTATGGGTTCACCAGGACTTCCTGCCACTGCAAATAAATTCCAGAGGCATGTGACACTTTGTGTAGGTGGCTTTACATGGATACTGGGTAATTAAACCTAAGACGTCGGGGTTTATCTGAAAACACCTTTAACCACTGAACCATCTCACCAGCCCAGTTCTTTACAAATTCTTGATATTAAACCCCGGTCTAAAGTATAGCTGGCAATAATTTTCTCCCTTCCTTAGGCTTCCTATTCACAGTGCTGAAGGTTTCTTTTGCTGTGCAGAAACTTTTTAATTTCATGTAGTACAAGCTAGTACAGTCATTATGGAATTCAGTATGGATGTTTATCAAAAATATAAATAGAACTGTCATATGACCCAGCTATACCACTCCTGGGCACATACCCAAAGGACTATATATCCTACAACTGAGATGCACATCCCTGTTTATTGCTGTACTATTTTCAATAGCAAGGAAATAGAACTAGCCTAGATGCACAGCAACAGATGAATGGATAATGAAAATGTAGCACTAATGTAAAATGTAATTTTACTCAGCAGTAAAGAAAAATTAAGTTATGAAATTTGCAGATAAATGGCTGCATCTGGAAAGAATCATATGATACAAACTCAAAAGTCCCAATATCACATGTTGTCTTATATGTGTATCCCAGCTTCTAATACTGAGGTACATGTACATACAGTGGAGCAAAGGTGGGTAAAACCAAGGTAATATGAAATGAAATGGAAGAGGATAGGACAAGGGCAAAAGGACATGTGACATGTGAAAGGAAAGAAGAGGTAGGATATAAGGGATGGTGAGGGAGATAAAGGTAGAAGAGAATCACCTCAACACCTGTGCTCAAACATGTCTAAAATTGGGCTGGAGAGATGGCTTAGTGGTTAAGTTGCCTGCCTGCTAAGCCTAAGAACGCTGGTTCCAATATCCAGGACCCATGTTTAGCCAGATGCAAAGTGACACAAGGGCGCAATGCTGCACTTGACCACAAGGGTGCACACACATCTGGATTTCATTCACAGCAGCTGAGAGACTGCTGGCGTGCCCATCTCTTTCTGTCTCCCTCTCCCTCTCTGTCTGTCTCTCTCTGTGTCTCTCTCCAAAAATAAATAAAATAAAATAAAATAAAATAAAATGTCTAAAATTTGGGCTGGAGAGATGGCTTAGCGGTTAAGGCGCCTGCCTCCTAAGCCTAAGAACGCCGGTTCCAATCTCCAGTGGTTCCAATCTCCAGGTCCCATGTTTAGCCAGATGCAAAGTGATGCAAGGCTGCACTTGACCACAAGGGGGCGCACGCATCTGGATTTTGTTCTCAGCAGCTGAGAGGCTGCGGGCATGCCCATCTCTATCTGTCCTCTCCCTCTCTCTCTGTCTCTCTCTGTGTCTCTCTCAAAAAAAAGTCTAAAATTCATAGGGTAATTTAAAATTAAATAAAGTAAATAATATGCAAAAAATAATTTCTGTTGGGCATGGAGGACAACACCTTTAATCCCAGCACATATGCAGCAAAGGCAAAAGGATCATAAGGAGTTTAAGACGAGTCTGGAACTACAGAATGTGTTCCAGGTCAGCCTGAGCTAAAGTGAGACCATACCTTGTAAAAATCAAAAACAAAAAAAATAGGATGATTGCTATGAGTTTTGAGGCCAGCCCTAGATTACATAGTGATTTCTGGTCAGCCTGTGGTAAAGGGAACCCCTACCTTGAAAAACCAAAATGAATAAATAAATAAATAAATAAATAAATAAATAAATTTCATTGCAAGGAAAAAACCAATATTCAACTAAATATCTAGTTGCCATGGCCTACCCAGGTTTATATATACAATTAACCATTAGAAGCACATCCCTTTTAAACTTAGAACCTGTGTTAATCAGCTCAACCTATATTTAATCTTCAGGTAAAGACAGGAACTGAGTCATAAAGCATCCTGCTTCCACCTAGTATGAACCACATTTACAAAGAGGATACAAAGTGCTTGACTGATAATTTTTCTCTTTAAATCGTTTAAGCAAAGCATTGTGATATAAAGTTAACATTACTTAAATGCCAAGATGAAGTCTCCATATACATATTATCTAGCAAGCGGGCCTAACATTGTCCACACTGCTATGTCACCACGTATGGTATTTGGGTGACAAGCAGTGGGCTTGTAGATAGGAATGGTCTGTCATGTGCTTTTGTCTGAATCCATGAGGCATTCTTGGTTCAGCACCTTCCTCTCACATAACCTAGCACACACAAGAAGTGAAACGAAAATACAATGCCATCACTACATCTTTTGATCATGCTGTCTTCTTTTTTTCTTATTTCTGAATTGCCTCATTCTTTTCGCTATGCTTTTCTGGTATGCATAGTGGAGGAATCAAGAAAAATTGCACCTGCTTTGTCTTCGTATAAGCTCTATTGTACTGACTGTGAATCTTTAACTTCCCTAAATTATTCAGATAGGTAAGTAACAAAATAGGTGGTATTTAAAAATCTTCATATATTGAATATACTAAGAATGTCAGATTCATGCACGCAATCTCTGTGCACAGAAATATTTAATAAGTCAAACTAAAATTAGCCACTTTACCTGTCCTGATTTGTGTATCCATTTTAAAAGATAACAATAATGTGCATATTGCAGTCCAGAGTACAACCAACATGATGAACCTAAATATATTCTGTTTGTCCACACTGCACAACACTCATATTTTATTCATAATTACATAGGAATGACGGCAATTTCTAACTTGCAAAGGAATATACATTCAACTATTTCCTTTGGATAGTTACTATAGTCATAATATCTTTCATGTAGATAATTTAGAAAACCGCTAATGTCTGAAGGGTTGATCCCTCAGTATTCTAGAAACAAAGTTTCTATGAAGAAAGTTACTTGTTCATTATTCCAACCAGCACAAAAATGTAGCTGGCTCTTAAATTGGCTTTTCTCTCAACCAGCCACTCTGAGTTATCCATTTGCTCATTCAGGGAAGGCATTGTGCTACATGCCAAGATGGTATTGAGCCAAACTGTATGGTTAAATAACAATCCTACTGCCTATCAGCTGAATTAGCTATGCTTTGCTTCACCATTTAATTTTAATTGCAACCTTTTGGCTTAGGCAAAGCATATGAATTTGAGGGGATATCACCAGGGGCAGAGAGGAAATGTTTCAAATCACTTACCACCAACTAATATATCAGTGGTGGGCGGGACATCTGGGAAGAGGCTGAGAGAGGCAGTTTGGCAGTGCTATGATACCAGCATGCAGACCTGCAGCCATGCAGGGCCTATGGGCACTGAAGTCCCTCATGGCCCAGAGCAGTCCTTGCCGTTGTAAAATAGAGACACAGACCAAGGACAGAGGGCTATATGCAATCTATTCTTATTTCCTTAGTAGTCAAAACATATTCTGATGCAGTAGATTCTGTAAAACCACCAATGAGAACAAACTAGCTCTTTTTCTATTCTGCCTTTCACTGACCATCCATGAGAAAGGCACTGAGTCCCAGAACACGATGAACCCATCCATGTAGGGAGGGAACTTCTTATCAAGTTCACTCACAGATATCATTTGGTGATTTGGTGATGCTGTAAATATACTGTAAAATTTTGAATGTGCTGTGAAAATTTAAGAATAGCATTGCCAATCATACCTTCATTCTGCCATCACATGACAAAAATATTATATCCACTATTCTCTAAAGAAATCACAGTAAGGGAATGTTAATCTTAAATTTCAAAAACAATTCAGTTTAAAGTTGGTATTTCTGAACAATGAATTTCTTTGTAAACAATTTGACAAACCTATATAATTTCAAATGTGCATTTTAGACAAACTATTTCTAATATATTGAAATATAACTATACTAAATATGTACAAATTCAAGCGGTAATTTTCCATAAGGGAAACCACTAAATCTAAGTCAAAGGACCCCCCTCCCCCACTACTCATTATTCTATTAACATTGAACTTAACAATATCTTGTAGTTATCTTTTGAAATTAAATATCTTCCTTCTTAACCAACTCCTATTAGTGTTAAAAATTCTGAATTTATTCTACTTGGGCACATTATTTTCAAATCATGATATGCTATCTGTAAGAAATAGATGTGGGATGGGGGGTAAGGGTGGGAGGGAGAGAAAGGGTAGGAAGGTGGGTAAGGGTAGAGGGACACAAATAGGGACCCAAAAAGTAATGGTACTATAAAACCCTATATTCTGAACAACAGGCTAAAACATTGATCCTTCACTAGACCTGCAGAGGGAACACCTGAACCATAGGGAACTGGAGAGAACATCATGAAGACCAACCTTAATCTTTTCCTGTTTCTTTCTCTCTCTCTCCCCCCCCTCCTCTCTATACTCACTTTCTTTTTTTATATTACCTATCTTTTTCTTCCTTCACCTTCCTTGGCGCTGACTTATAACTCCCAGCACCAGCACGGGGTTAACTTTCACGATGAGCTGTTGATCCAAGAGACCTACAAGGTTTCCCAAAAAGGACAGACTTCTGTCAGAGTTCTTGATGACCCACCAAAGGTTAATGGTAAGACCCTACTGTCGAAGACAGCATACACAGGTGAGACAAAACATGGAGAGACCTGGCCAGAATCTGGAAGAGGGTCAGTCCCCAGACAGTTAGCTAGTCTAGTGCCAGAAGATCTACACATGTGACTGGGGGAAAATGACTGACATCTGTCCAAACAACTTGCAATCTAAGCTACTCAGCAGGAAACAACCTGACGTAATGCGCAAACAAGTGCAGTAGTGGCACACAACCATGGTGGGTAACCAAATGCTCTTGATTTGGCCAATAGATCCACTCAGTGGAATGGAACTCATTGCTGAAACTGGGAAACAAGTCAAAACTATATACAAAAAATGAGCTCAGCCTTCAAGATCAAGACACCACCAAATGTGGGCTAGAAGAGGGCCTACGCATATAAAATTCTCTCTAAAATAACTATGGCCATTCCATCTATCTAGTACTAATTTCTCTCTCCATTGGAGAATTTGCTTATCTTTTTCAAATGGATGACGAACCTGAAGGGAGGATCAGTCTATCACACCTCACCAGGGCCCCAGCTGAAACCACAGAGTAATGCGGGGAAAGGGCAAGAGTACAGCTTTCTTGGTGAACACGACACCAGAAAAAGGCTGAAGGAGATAAACACAGAGATCATCCAATTCCTACTAAGCCAGATATCCAGAGACACAGAGGCTCCCAAAACCTCATCACTGAAGTAGAACTAAAATGATCCCAATGTGGCTCACGGGAAATTCACATAAGAGGGAGAGGAAAGAGTGTTAGAGCCACAAGTCGGGTCATTATGCACAGAGACTTGGCCTATAGCACTTATTTTTCCATCTTTCCTATCTTCCATTCTGTAGCAGACAGCTTCAGGTTTGTTGAGATGAAATTCCAGACCAGGCACAGTTATGGAGGAAGGGATATTATTTATTGAAACTTATAGATCTGGGGAAGTTCCATAATGGCAGGAGAAAAGGCCTGCTCTCCACAGGACCAGGCAAGAGAGCAAAAAGCCAACCAGGCACACAGCACACAGAGCAAGCTACAGCCCCAAAGCCACAGCACACTTCAGGAACTCCTATTAGGCACACTTTGCATATCTTTACAATGGAATCTCAAACCATCACCACACCTTAAGACCAGCCCCCAGTGACATTGCCTCTAGCAAGGTGATTGCAGATGCAAACTATAACTAATAAAACACTAAATATATTGGGGGACATATATTCAAACTACCACACATTCCTATATGTAAGTTGTATGGCACAATACAGGCCTGGTCCTAGCCAGACCGCATGGCAAAAGACTAAAACAGGCTTGATGTGACAACAGTTACAGCCCCAACTTTTCCGAGATCCAGAGACAAGCTGTTTGGTCACCAAAGGGGACATTTGATGATAAACAGTAACTGATTTAGCTCTTTCCATAAACATTTGATGATCTGTGCAATTGCTCTATCCAAGAGATGATTCATTGCCAAGTGATTCAGGCTTTTACACCCTGTGAACCACAGGACCAAAATTCCATTAAAATACATTGTAATCTGCTGATGGGATCGTGAATTTCATCAGGTGTCAGTTACTACTAGAGCACAGCTTTGTATTAATTGTGTTTTCACATTGCTGTAGGGCAAACTTCTAAAAAGAGATTATTATAAACAAGCCATTAGTAGAAAAACCTATTTGTGTCATCTCTAAAAAAAATCAAAGAAAGTTATTAACCTGCTTTTCAAGCTAGCTACTTAACACATGTATCTTAGTGTTTGCTCTTTACTTAAAGGCAAGAAATGACTCCTGAAAACAATGTCAAAGGAAACCATTTATAAATGCAACAAAACATTGTACCTTAAAACTAAAGAAGATATTGTGCTTTGCCTAAGAGAGCCTAAATTCCATGAATATCAATTAAAATATTATTGAATAAAATGGACTTAATAACCTTCAGTGACATAGGTTTATTCTGAAATACAGTTTGATTTACTATTTTACAATAAGTATTTTCAGGAAAGAAAATATATGGCAAAATTTAGAAAAAATATTTGATTCATGCCAGCACTCATCTTTAATTTAAAAAGTTTTCATAGTGGATATGAAATAAATGTTAATAATTTGTATAGATGTTTTCAAGATAAAATGAGAACTTATTAAATATTTTCCCCTTGAGTATTGTGGCAGAGACAGAAGTTTAAATGGTCTATCAAGTAATATTTTGTCATATACATGAAGATAAATCCTACAATGTACGAGTTGATGAAGATGGTCATAAGTAGTATGTAGTGTTTTAGTACACCTAGAAAATCCAAACTAATTGAAGAAAAATACAATTAAATTAATAAGTTTTGACAAGGTACAAGATACTGAAAACCCAAACAAACAACCATAATGTTTATGATAAAAAAATCACAGCAATTCTAACAAAAGATAATCAAGGTCATTATTTGGATAACTGAACCTTTATGAAAAGGATACACTACTAAAATAAATGCAAAGACTCAGCATGTTCCTGGACTTGAGTGAGGTTGTTTTGGAATACTGGTATATATAAATACAGACATTCAAAATATTGTCAATATCACCACACAATTATTTTGGGAAGAGAAAAAGCTGATATTAAAATATACATGAAAATCCAAAAGTCTGATAATTGCCAAGTATTTTAAAATTATACGCATGCTAAGAATAAATACAAAAATTAAACATTTGAAAAGATATAAATACATTTGTCCCTTAAACATATGGAGGTACAATACTTTCAAAAGAATGAGTAAGAGAATTATAACTATAATCACTCACAGATGGTTATCTGATTAGGACAAGAGAGTAAAGAGATGAACCATTTTGAAAATTCATGCTAAATCAAATTAATATTCATAGTGTACAAATTAAATAGCTCTTATCTGAAGCAGTGAATAGACATCAACCCCTGACAGGCTACAAAACAAAATGTGACAGCTTTTAGAATTTGTTAGCAATACACTTGTGACCTTAGGATGTAAAAGAATCTTTAAATAGAAAAGAAGAAATTATAAGCCATAAAATATTGCATTAAGCTTAAGATTCTTATTTTCCAAAAGATACTTTTAAGAGGTTGAAAAAAAAAGGTTCAGAGTTCACAAAGATCACAGGTAACTTGCAAATATCTTGTTTCAGGCATTTATTTAAGATTCCTAAAATCAATAGGAGTAAGAGATAATAGAAATTTGTCAAGCTAATTGAAAATCATTTAGAGTTATAACATGTGAATTTCAATAAATATAATTCAAGTGACTTCTACCATTAATATCAATGAAATCAATTTAAGACCATAATTGAACATAACTCCAAGATACACAATAAAATAAAATTGCTTTGTTATTATAGAATGAGACAATTTTGTGACATATAGAATTCTCATATGCTTCTCTGAGAAGTTTAAATTATTACATCTACTTCAGAAAACAATCACACATTTCCAGGAAAACCAGACAGTTTGTCCAGGACCTAGTAATTCTATTCATAATTATGTACCCAACAGAAATATGTGTTAATGGACACCAAGAAATAATAAAATTCAAAATTTCAAACAAAACAATATAATTGCCATCTAAAGTACAATATATAAATTAATTGCATATTATCATAACCCATATATATCTAGCTAGATTCACTCAACAAGGATACAATAAAAATAGTCACACTAAAGAGTAAAAGAGTCAAAAAACCTATATTCTATGAACTCATATTTATAGGGCAGGGGATAAAACATAAATAAATAATAAAAGTAATAAAACAAAAAACTAAGAATGCATGTTCAATTTTTAAGTGGAAAAACTAAGCCAAGAACTGACTTCCAAAGGAATGCTGACTATGGAATAATGAAGGAGGGAGGGCCTATTATGCAGGACCTTGCTGGTGCTATTATGACTGTCAAAGATTAATGAATTTCTAAGAATGATTCTGTGTGCTTTTTATATTTATGCCACCTAAGGAAGTTAATCTGCACAAATTATTTTTGAAAATGCCAGAATAGTACCTAAATTTCTGTATGCCAACTAAAAAATTTAAAGAAGTCCATTCATCAATCTTTTTAAGGTAAAAAATATTCCATATGAGACCACATATACTAATATTTAATGCTTGTTCCATTCAGTAGGTAGTTCCCTAGGCATTTTCTTCCAATTTGAATTACATAGAGTGTTGACTCTCACATGCTCATGATCATAGATGGCAAGTACATTGACAAAGCCATGGTGCTGGGCTGAGACACAAGAACACACAGAGCATCTTCTATGAGCCACACAGTTCAGGAAAAGCATCTGGGCTGAACTTCCAGTTTTCTGAATGTTATTAAAATAGTAGTATCTGTTTGTTCCTTGTGTGCTACAAGTGCTTGTTTTTCACAGGATACATGTCATGTGACTACCAAATTCATAACCAATCTGTCACCATTATACTTTACTGCTGCCATTTTGATAAGCTGTGCTGATTCTTAATCTGGGATCTTGATTGTTTAATTTTCCCCAAATCTTTAAAATTCTTGATCGTCCAATATCAGAAAATAATCTACATTTTTAAATTTTGTTTTTTTTTTCAATTTTAACTCAGAATTAAGACATTTTAAAACACAGTTTTACAGAGAGAATCATGTCCTTGTTGTTAAATTTACAGAGGACAAATTATGTTTATTGTGCTGGAAATATATATATCTTATAATTATACATCACAACCTGTACTTATTTTATCATAGTCAGGTCTTAACTTTAATGCTTTCTTTAGTGACATCTGAAATAAATGATCATGTTGACCTTTAAGCAATAGAATGCATATGCTGTCTCACACCGAATTGTAAATACAGCTTGTATGGGCTCTTCTTTTAATTTTTTTCTTGTTTGTTTGTTTGTTTTAAAGCAAAATCTGTATATAGCAAAGGCTGACCTGGAACTCACTCAGTAGGCTTGGCTTTCATCAAACTCACTGTGATCCTTGTACCTAAGCATCCTGAGTGCTGGGATTACAGAGGTGAACCACCATATCCAGTCATGATCCAGTCTCATTTGTTTTACTGATTCCCAACAAGAACAGACCCAAACATATCACCGATTTCAACACACACACACACACACACACACACACACACACACACACACACACACACACTAACCACTAACTTCTCATTGGAACTCTCCTTCATGGTAGTAATTAGGTTGCTGATTACTGAGTACTAGTGATTATAGTTTGAGCATTATAGAAGTGGAAGAGGGAAACTGTCTGAGATATGTATGAAAGTATAAGCAAGTTTTATCATCATTGTGACAAAATGCAATGTAAGAAAGCATCTGTGTTGGCTCATGTTATAGGGCACAGTCCATCCTGGTGGATTCTGCAGGAATGGGGGGTGTTTGCAGTCAGGCAAAGGAATGCTGGTGCTCAGCCAGCTTCCTCCTTCTTTACTTTTATTCCCTCTGTTACCTCATGCATGTGATTTTCCTGCCCACATTCAGGGAGGGTCTTCCCACCTCAGTTAAACACCTGTCAAGGGACCTTTATAAATAATCCCAGAGTTTTGTCTCCATCATGATTCTAAATCCAGTCAGGTTAACAAAAAAGATTAAAAGACTAAATATCACCAGTTCTCCACTTGTCAACCCAAACATACCACTTTTAAACCTTTAAGTGAGTGACAAAATTTGAAAGTCCAAAGGAACATTAAAGAGATCATTACTTTTGGTTAAGTGCTTAATGATTAAAATATTCACCAGGATATGAAAAATTAAACTATAATATTTTTCTTTTCTCTTTGTGACTACACAGTGATGGCTGGCAGAAGTTGACACTACATAGTAATAAATGCTACCAATTTGCTTAGCACAATCAAGAACTTTTTTTTTCTTTCTTTCTTTCTTTCTTTCTTTCTTTCTTTCTTTCTTTCTTTTTTTTTTTTGGTTTTCTGAGGTAGGGTCTCACTCTAGCTCAGGCTGACCTGGAATTCACTCTGTAGTCTCAGGGTGACCTTGAACTCATGGTGATCCTCTAACCTCTGCCTCCCAAGAGCTGGGATTAAAGGTGTGCGCCACCACGCCTGGCTTACAATCAAGAAATTTCTAAAACAGGTACCACTGAACAAATCAAGGTCCAAGCAGTCTTAAAGTGAAAATCTCCAGAGACAAACAGAAAATGAAGCTTCTTACTGTAGTTGCCCAGAGCAATTACCAAGCCTTCAGACAAATGCTGAATTTATTATTCAATGCCTATGATGTGAGGCCATATTTCATTGATCTATGCACCACAAATTTTGAATAATTATTGTTTTTGTAAAATAAGGTTTCTCAATCTAAACACTATTGAAATCTGGCCCTCATACTTCTCCATTGTAGAGAACTGACTTCTGAATTGTAGGACATGATGGGCTCAGGACAGACAGCCCCATAGCACGAGGCCTGGGCCTACTGGACAAACCAAGAAACATGGCAGTTCCTCTGCCGCATGTCCTTCATTTTCTACTACAGTGCCCTGTCTATTCTATAACCTTCCTCTGCAGTCATTCAGAAAACCTTCATGCCAGAGTTCCTTTCCTGAACCCAGCAGAAGGGAATCTCTAAACAGTAACACAGGCGATTGATGACTAAATTCTCTAAGTTTGCTACCACTGAATCATAGCCTTTCTTCCAATCACCTGTCTTCATGACTGTCCATATAAATACGGTTTCCCATGACTTTGGGGCTTCATTTCCAAGTGATCTCATGTTATGAAAAACTTATGTATGTGTGTGCTTTTCTCTTGTTAATTTTATTACGAAGGTCTCCGCAGTGGCCCAGTGACAGGTGAAAATGTCTTCCTTCCTGTTGCTCACTGGCACCTCTGGGTTTGATTCTGTTGGTGTCAGTGATATGACTTCTTCCTCCAACTTCTACCAGGGGTGTCAGCTAAATATCTTTCTATAAAGTCAAGCAGTCCTACAACATAACTGCCTGCAGTTGAGAATCTCACACAGTATCAGGATGCTTGGCATAAAATGTCATCACAGAAAACCAAAATAAGAAATTCATCTTAAAGTTGAAAAATAAAGTCTCAGAAGATAAACTGAACAATGTGATGGCAAACAGATGAGATGGGTTAAGAAAGAAAATGCTGTCTGCTGGAGTTAATTCTAAAGAGTGCAGTAAATTGTGAGGCTCAAACCCAGGGTCAAGATATAAAACTATATTGCTGACTTCCAGCTTCATATTCTGCATACCTACCATATGCTTTCTTATTTCTGTTCACCAAATATAATCAGTTAGGTTAATAATTTCCCCACCAAACCAGGCTTTTAAATTTTACTTCCTCTTTTCTTGCCTCTCCCCTTATTCCATTTCTTTGCTTCGTAATGTTCATTCCTTAGTTTTTCCTTTTATCCTTAAATAAAAAAGAAATGTTAAATTGCCCTCTCCCACTCTGGAGATTATAGGATATAAATTTAATCAGTGAGCCTGAGGAATGGTGAGATTTCCCACATTTCCTGAAGTGATGCTTCTACTTGTGCCTGATTTGACATAAAGATGTATGAAAGGCACTTGAGCATGTAGAGAGACATAGCAAGAGAAATAAGTATGAGACAAGGTTTAATCTAATTTTACATTTTTTCCAGGGTATCTAGCTAGGGAGCATTTTCTAACAATAAGACCTTACCTAGGAACACTAAAAAGAAAAACAAAAATAATTCTTTAGAGGAAAGGGCAAAAAATGAAGGGACTACCCAAACTATACAATAAGAACTGTAAAAAAACACAAAAACAACAGTTATCAATTGAATTGTATAGTGTTCTCTTCCACTGAGTATTACAAACTAACATTTACTTAGTAATTTTAATAATGCATACCATGTCCTGATATACACACAGATATACATGTATGTACTTTATATTATATATGTTACATAATGTAAATATACCAGAAGACCTGGTTAACAATGACAGTATAAGTTTATACCTACAAAACTGGTGTAATATTGCAATGTCAACCATCTACACCAATTATCCTGGTTTATAAGGTAAATAATATGTCCACATTTTGTTGGAAAATTCATCATCCCATTAAAACTTTATTCAGCTGTAATTTGTCATGGTTTGGGGTAATTTCATAATCATGTTAAACTTTATGTTTCTGCATGGTATTAATGTATAAAATGACACTGTTTGAATATAAATAGATAAATAAATATATAAATAGATCAATATAGCATATTTACATGCAATAAATATTTTGTTCATTTTCCTACTCATAATATTTAATTAAAATAATTAAATCATAAAATAAAGAATGCTTAGAAGCTGGGTGATTTTACAACATAAATGATGATGAAGAATCTATGAGATTTTCTTATATTTAAGCAAATGAATTCTTTGTTAATAAACATTCATATTTCTCAAAATAAGTAAATTTAAATAATTTCTACAGACAACTAAGAAATCTGCAGTCTGTTGACTCGGTTACTTCAAAAGCTTATGATTCACACACTCACACACTAATTTTTATTAAAATATTCCAGTATTCTCAACATGGTAAAAGTACAATAACATTTTCTTTTCTTTCTTTTTTTTTTTTAAATCACAACAATTAATTTAGGTAATGAAGGATTATTACTTAAATTATACATGAGATAATATTGTCCACTTGGTAAAAAGTCAACTTTATTGATGGCAAGGATAAAATCCTTCCTCTGCATTATTTTTTCACCAGTGGATCTGTTTCCATTATTTCTTGGCCTTTTCTTTTGAATATACAAAACAATATCTAACGTTTACAATTTATTTAAGATATTTATAAGACTCATACAATTGGGATCCTTATTTAAATCAGTGAATACATCATATAAGAACACAAAATGCTTTACAGATTTTACAAATATTTTCACATATTTATTTTCAAGGAGAGAATAAGCAAGTGAGAAAGAGGGGGGATGGGCATGGTAGGGACTCTTGCCACTGTAAATGAACTCCAGATACATAGGCTACTTTGTGTGGATGGGTGTATATGACAGCATACTCTCTCTTGGCCTTGCAACCTGACAGAGCTAAAGGAGAGATTATCATAGCATCTTGTGCTTCATTAATGCATTGGAAGGGTACCATAGGGAAGCAATAAGATGTGGAGTATATGGGCTGGAGAGATGGCTCAGCAATTAAGGTGCTTCCTGCAAAGCCTGAGGATCCTGGTTTGATTCCCCATTACCCATGTAAAGTCAGATGCACAAAGTGGCACATACATTTGGAGTTTGGGAGGTGAGTGCAGCCTTCAAGTAATATAGATCCATGCCATATAAGGAAATTTGATTGAAGGTAGAGATTGAGGTTAAGGATATGTGACTGAAAGAGGACATTGTGGGAGAACATATACTTTAGAGGGAGGCCCAGAGCCTGTCCTCTGAGCTGAGGCTGAGGAAGTATAGATCCTCCTGGACACAGCACATAGCAGTATTACGTTACTACTTTATTAATCTTCATTTTGATATTGGAAGCTTTTATATAAATGTCCGGGCTTGCTTTTAACTCACACTAAAATTCTGGAATAGAGATTAATGATTTTTTAATAAATCTGTTCATTATATTTTTACCCAAATGACTCATCTCCAAAAATAATTTATTTCCTGATCTCTTTATAATATCTATTCAAATCTTATTTATCAGTTCCTATTGTTTTTTTTGTATGTTCCCTGAAAACTGATTGAGAATTTACCATTCTACTCGAGTCAATATTTATCGCTAATATATCCAGTGTTTCTATAAAATCTTTCCAAATTATCTCCACTCATTCTGTACTCAGAATCTGCTATATCCTTAATTCCATGACTAATAAGACCTTGCTGTCACCCCTTTCTTCAGCCTTCTCTGACCACTGCCTATTATTCTCTTCTTGTTGATTTCTCAAGAAAGAAGGAAGTAGCTCTTGCTTACTGTAGAAATTTGCCTGATGATCAGATCTATTTCCTGCATCTTAAGAGCAGATCTGACTTCTCTACTTTTCATCTCTTAACCTTCACACCTGTGTTTCTCAGTCACGTGCATGTGCAGCTGATGAAGTTGTCTGGCTACGGTTTACTGACAGCAGTTTACTATGGGGCCCCACGCCATTTGGACTCTTGTCCAGTTAAATTTGTCTCTAATCTCTCTCAAGTAAAAAGTGATCCATCCATATCAGTAATTTTAATAACTGCTTCAGGCCAGACCTCTTATTAGTTCATACTGGTAGAATTTGATTTTTCTATACACTCTAAATCTTATTTTGATCTAAATGTATGTTTTTATATTTTGACAGATATATAAATATTTTGTGAATACTTGGCATATACACACTAAGCTTTTCTTTTAAAATTTATTGAATTTAAGAGACTTATTGAATGCTTTGACTCCATTTAATTGTTTAATATTTCTCCTGTAGACTGGAATTACCATCCCCACAAATATTTCATGAGAATTTTGCAGGAAAAGAGGAGACTAGGTCTTAGAAGACTGGGATTATCATTAAAGGTGATGACTTCAATATCAAGAATTTAAACTGTTTTAAGTTCTATGAGAACTCAAAACATTTTTATCACATAGAGTTGTTTTGCATTTGTGTAGCTAAATATTGAACTGAAAATGAAAATTTCTATGCAGCAGTTTTGTACTGTGTTTTAACATAATATTTTCATCATAGTAGATAAATTAGGTTAGGAAGTACATCACCTATTAAGAAATCATATGTTTAGGGCTAGAGAGATGTCTTAGTGGTTAAGGTGTCTGCCTGCCAAGCCTAAGAACACCCATTCGATCTCCAGGTCCCAAGTTTAGCCAGACACATAAGTGATTCAAGGGCACAATGTTGCTGTTGCCCACAAGGGGGCGCACGTTTCCGCAGTTTGTTCACAGCGGCTGAGAGGCTACTGGTGCGCCCACTCTCTCTCTCTCAATCTCTATCAAATAATAAAAAATTAAAAAAATTAAAAAGCAGAAATCATATGGTCAATAAAACAACAGTAGGATAAAGACTGAAGACTGACCACAGAAACCCATTCCAAGCTTAGAATTCCTTTTTTCAAACTAACAATGCGCTTGAGAGATGGCTCAGGAATTAAGGTGCTTGCTTACAATGCCTGAAGTCACGTGGTTTGATCCCCACCACACACTGTAAAGCCAGATGCACAAAGTGGTGCATGCACCTGGAGTTTGTTTTCAGAAGCATGATGCCCTGATGTGTTCATTCTCTCTGTGTGTCTCCCTCCCTGTCTTTCCTTGTATGTTTGCAAATAAATAAATGAATGACTATTAAAAAAAATAAATTAGGGCTGAAGATATGCATTATCAGTCCAGGCTCTTGCCTAGGAAGCCTAAGGACCCATGTTTAACTCTTCAGATACCACATAAGCCAGATGCACAAGGTAATGCAAGATGGAAGGTTGCACACAAGCACAAAGTTGTGCATACATCTGGACTTCGATTACAATGGCTAGAGACCTTGGCATACCAATTCTCTCAGTCTTTCTTTCTCTTGCTCTAGCTCTCATACATTAAAAAATTAAATTAACATGTGTTAACATCCTGTTTGCAGTAGGTCTGCAGAATCACCTCTGCTATTTGACAGGGTAAGATGCTTCAGGAAGGGCTTACTCATCTGATATTTATACATTTAAAGGGTGACATTGTATAATTCTTAGGATGTACTATATATTCAAGTTAGTTCAGTTATTAGCCATCTAAAAACCTTCAAGGTAAAATAATTTATAGCCTATATTAAATAAGTTATCTAAATATTAAAACTAATGATACTAATTTTATGTATTTAATCATGTTTACTTTTTGTAAATTTCATTTGTAAAGATAATTACACATTTATTACTAGCATCTCATCACTTTTTAAACAAATGGTCATTATGAATACACATCCCATATTCATTATTGCACAGTTCAGGATTTATTTGTTCAAATTTCATTCTTTGTTTATTTATTTATTAACAAAAGTAACATGAATATACAAATGTGTCACAACATTTTAGTCTGTAATATCATTAGTAAAAATATTTAAAAATTTACTACATATTTTTTCAGTACTTAGGATTGAATTCAGGTTTCATATGTGCTAGGTAAGCAGTCTACCACTGAACTACTTTCCAAGTCTTTATTTTTTTTAAAAGGGCCTCATTGATTTTCCCAAGCTGGCTTTCATTTCATATCTGAGGCTGGTCTTAAACTTGCAATCTTTCTACCATAGCCACCATAGTAGCTGGGATTACATGCCAGAGTCACCAGGAATGATTAAATATATTTTTAAAATGCAAAACTTGGTCAACAATCATTATCAATTCAGGCTTGAGTAGTTTAAAAATGAGTGTGGGGAAAATGGATACATAAGTGGGTTTTAACACACTTTCTGGTGGAAATAATAAGATGCATGACCTCCCTGGGGAGAAAGTGAATGAAAAGGTGGCAAAGGATGAATATGAATAAGTTAGGTGAAGGAAAGATGAACTTCAGGAAACAGCATGCCAAAGTCCTTCAGGCATGAAACCAAAGTAAACACATACAGAGACCTGCTTTTTAAATTTCATACTGCTAATATAGTGGTTCTCGTGCTGCCCATTTTAACATGTTGACACTTTCATATATTAGAGAAGAAAGGATGAAGGCATGGTGGTAAAGCTAAGCATCTCACACTCCTACAGGTGTTAGAGAAGCATTCACAGATTTGTGTGGGTGAGAACATATGGGTTTATGTACATGAACTATCAGTATGGATGCTCTGTGATGATCAGGAGGGAAAATGTAAGATATAGGATGATGACATCATGACGTATGTGCACACTTACATCATAACATTGTGTTTACATCACAACAGTGTGTAAGAAAAAATAGGCTGAATTTTAACTATACAATTTAAATAGACTTTAATGATTTTCCTTGGATATAAGTAATTATAAAATGAAATGATTAGGCAAGTCTTGGGCTTCAATTATTTTTGTGTGGGATTTTATTTGATAGTATTTGTGCCATTTGGAAGCCTACTGGAGGTTTCATCAATACAGAGGGGACGTGATGGAAGAAGTTGTAGGTATGAGCTTTGTGTATGCTCAAGCAGCTTGAATTGAAATACCTTCAAGGAAATCATAGGAAATCAATCATATGATTGTAAACCAATTTCTACAGTTACGTTCTCCTTGCTGGGAAAAAAAAAATTTAAAAATCCAACTAAAAGCAACATATGGAAAGAAAGGGTTAATTTCTGGCTTTAGGTTTGTGTAGAAGTTTCATCATGGTGTTAAAAAAAATGACCAGGGCTGGAGAGATGGCTTAGAGTTTAAGGTGCCTGCCTGCAAAACCCAAGAATGCTTGTTGAAATCTCCAGGTCCCATGTTTAGTCAGATGCAAACGTAAGGCAAGTGCATGATGTCAAACATGCTCACAAGGGGACACATGCATCTGGAGTTTGTTCACAGAGGCTTAAAGGCCCTGGAGCACCCATGCTCTCTCTGCTCCTTCCTCTCTCTCTCTGTCTTTCTCTCTTTCTCTCCCTGTCTCTGTCTAAAAAAAAAACAAAAAAGATCAGCCCGAGTCACATTTCCACTTCAACTGGAAGGAAGTATTCTGAGTGAGCTACTTAGCACTGGTAAGAGGGCTGCATTTAAAACTCCAAGGCCAACCTCAGTCACCACCTCCTCTAGCAAGGCTCCCCCTCCCTAAGGTTGTACCACTTTCTCAAATTGCCACCATCTGGAAATGTAGTATTCAAAAAATGTTGAGCCAAAGGGGGAATATTTTATTCTAACCAGCACACAAGGAAAGTTAGTCTAGTGACCCATGAAGAATGTACAGTCTATCAAGACAAGGAGAGAAGATGAAGAATAGGAAGTCACTCAATTACAGCATTTATGCATCAGATAATCTAAGAATGCAAGATAAACCTGAGCAAAGTTCATTAAATTAGAATCTGTGTGGAAGTGATTTTAGGCATAGTGCATTTAACTGGAAATGTATAATCACCAGTAAGTCAGGTAATTTATTGACATTTTAGAGAGAAATTACATCTCAGAGCTATAATTTCTTTTTCACAATGCCACAATACTATTTTTCCTTTTGTTTTATTTTTAATTTTGCTCTCCAGTGTCAAGTTCTCACCAAGAGTGGGATACAAGAGGGCCTACACCTATTAAATTCTCTCTAAAATAATAATGGTTATCCATGTATCTTTCACTGACCTCACTCTCCATTGGAGAATCTGCTTCTCTTTTTCAGATGGATGCAGAACTGAGGAGAAAATCAGCCCATTGCACCTCAACAGGGCACCAGCAGAATCATAGAGTTATAGGGGAAATGAACAAGAGTGCTGCTTTCTTGGTGAACCTGGTACCAGCCCAGGGTGAAGGAGATAGACACAGAGAACACTCAACTCCTACCAAACCAAATATCCAGAGACACAGAGACTTCCAAAACCTCATCACTGAAATAGACCTAAAATGCACCCAACATGACTCAGGGAAATTTGCAGAAGAGGGGGCGGAAAGATTGTTAAAGCCATGAGTTGGGTCATTATACACAGAGTCATTGCCTCTCCTGCATAACTGATGTCTACCCCCATAAGGCAAAACCCACATTACCCATGGGGGGAGGACAGGGAGAAGGCTAACGATGGTACCATCATGGCTGTATATATACTATATACATAACTAATAAAAATATTTAAAAGATTGTAATGAGAGAAGGTCATTTTGATAAAATAATTTATTCAATCTCAATCTAATATGGAAAATTCAATTTGCTAGCCAGGGCATAATGAATATGCACCCAAAGCCAGTATGTCTGTCTTTGCATGTTTGAGAAGTGCTGTTGTCTGCACGCTGTGAGAGTGTCTCACTGTTCAGACGGCTGTATTCCACTTCAAGGCCCTCTACCTGCTATCCATCACTCAACTCCATAAAATGAAGGTGAGCTACTTCAGTGTGAGGATGACTCTATCATCCTTCTTTAAGACCCTAAGTCAGAGTTGAACGATGGCAGTTCCTGCACTGTCTTCTGAGTCCCGAACTCCATAAATCAGAGCCATACTATTTCAGAGAGCATTAAGTTACAATTTACACTACCTTCAAAACTTACGGTTAAAAAATCAAGTTTCCCCATTAGTTTTTCCTATGGCTGCTTCTGTATGAAACTCCTCCTCTCTTGTTTTACTTGATATTTTTAAAATTTTTTCAGTGTAGACGGTAATGGCGTTTCTTTTTTTCCTGTGATATGATATTTTGCAAATGCAAATGTTTTATCAGTTGTAATTTTATTCTGAAGAAAATATTTCTATGACCTTCTGAAGAAAACATTCAGCTTTAGAAATGATACCCTTTGGAGACAGATTCAAGTTACCATAAGTGTGTTACTATTGTATTATAGTCATATGGGAGGCCATAATAACATTTGTTCTATTTATTGTGAATGACAAAACAACATAAATATATGCCGCAATTAACATATAAATACATGTTGATAAGTGCGAAGGGGGCTATAAACTGAGGTATTGTCATTTCAGAGAGAATTACTATCAACCCACACAATAGAACTGTGAGGCCAGATGTAAAACATTGGATGAAATGAATGGCTTCCTGCCATTTTGACACTAAGCGCCATGCTAGAGCCCATCACTTATTTCTGCACCACATAGAAAGAGCATATAAATATTAAGCAGAAGCATTAGATAATCTAATAATCTTGATCAAAGAGCTAAAAGGTTGTGGCTTTGAGAAAGTATCAGAGAAGGGCTGTGGAGATGGCTCAGCTGTTATGTTGCTTGCTTTGCAAGCAAGAGTGCAGACCTGAGTTCACTCCCCGGAGTCCAAGTAAAATAGCCAGGTATGTTGGTGTGCACTTGTGATCCCAATAATGGGGAGACAGAGACCATTGGGGCTCTCTAGCTATCCTATCTAGCCTAACTGGTGAGTACTAACACAATTATCTCAAAAAGAAGTTAGACAGCTTAGGGTAGGAATAATAGTGGAGGTTTCCCGTAGACGCCACAGACAGACATACATATATACTTGTACATTCACACTCATTGGAGAAAATATCAAAGACAAATAAGTCTAGAATTTTCACATGTGGTCATGTTATGGTCCTATGATTGTATTTTAGGATAATCTCAGTGTTTCATTTCAACAATCGACCAGAAGGTATTTTATTTTACATCAATCTATGACTTCTAATATTGAGGCTATTTTCTACTTTTAATATGATAAATACTAGCTAAATTTAATGCCTTTACAAACACAGTATGGTGGCTGGAGAGATGTCTCCATGGTTAAGGCGCTTGCCTGTGAAGCCTAAGGACTCATGTTCAGTTACCCAGAACCCACATAAGCCAGATGTACAAGGTCATGCATGCATTGGCAGTTCTGCAGTGGCGAGAGGCCCTGATGTGCTTGCTTTCTCTGTCTTTCTCTCTCTCTTTCTCTCTCCCTCTCCCTGACTGTGCAAATAAATAAATCAAATGTTTTTCAAAAACAACATATGGGGCTGGAGAGATGGCTTAGCAGTTAAGGTGTTTGCATGTGAAGCCAAAGGAACCAGGTTCAGTTCCCCAGGACCCACATAAGCCAGAGGCACAAGGGGCACATGCATCTGGAGTTCATTTGCAGTGGCTGCAGGCCCTGGCATGCCCAGTCTCTCTATGTCTGTCTTTCTTCTCTGTATCTCTCTCTCTCTGCTTTCAAAATAAAAAAATAAAATTGAAAAAAAAAGTATGATCTTGATTACTACATTTCTATCTTTAAAATGGAATTGACAAAATATTTATTTGAAATCATATAAATATATCCATGCAAACCTTTTTCTCCACTAGAGATATTCCCTCAAAGGTTTTATAGATTGAAGATCAAAATGTAATATTTCTTTTCAGTTTATTTTCAACAGTTAAAAGTGAATACTTTGTATCTATTTAAGGTCAGAATTTCGAGCATTGCATAATAGACATATAGACCTACATGAAAATAAAATACTTAAAATATACTTGACATTTTTTGATAATGTGGTAATGTCAGGACACTTATTGTAAATAAGACAAAATTATTTTTAAAGTAATCACACAAAAATGTTTGTGAAAACAGGCAATGATAGTTGCATTAGTTATACCCTTCTAGGAATATTCCATTGTGTGCTTGAAAGTATAATAGTCAAGTAGTGGAAAATTTAAAATATAAATCCTGAATAACATGAGCCAAATTTCACATTCTGAATAAGCTCATTTGGCTACTGACCATTTTATTAACACATACAATAGTTTGTTTGAAATGTTTCATTACATAATTTATATTTTTCTTCCTCTTTTCATTCATTAAAAATTTTTTTTAAAAGATTCAGACTTTAATGCCTACTGGACATTGAAGTTTGTGTCTAATTTGTAGGAAAAGAAATAAGCAAACACATGTGAAATATTTTATAACAAGATGCACACTGAAACAAGTGAAGGTGGTATTAAGTAACTTAGATATAAGATGTATTTGATAAGCTGGACAATGAAATATGAGAAACATAACATGGGTTGAGAGCTGAACAAAATGAAGACAAAAACCTTTGATAATGTCTGGAAAGAGAGTACTTCGTGTGGAGTGAGTGGTACAGATGAGCTGATTCAAGAATTTTTTTTTCAAGGCATACTGCCAGAGAGCTAGAATGGAAGAAGTGATGTGTGGACCATGTCATGCCCTTGTCTTGCCTTGAAAGTCTGATCTGGAGTTTAGATTATATGCTGAAGCAGAATAGAAAGCAATGGGCAGTTTCAAACCTGGGGCTTGCGACCTAATGTGAATTACTTGTGAAACAGTAAAATGTGACTGCTATGTGAGGATTAGAACATGAAGTGTGTAAGAATGGAGACAGAACGTCTATAACTTCCTGGCTAGGAGTCTAGATGAGAGATGATGTTGAACTGGATCCAGACAGCAGCAACGGCAGAGGGAGGCTCGATTTACTGAGACGATTCATCTACCGACATTGACTGCCTCTGTCATCTCCATGTCTACCACTGAGACAGTTTGCAAAGACTTATGCTATGGTACACTATTGATTCTGCTGAGCTATGGAAGCCTAGGGTCTGTTCCTTTGACTAATAGGCTGTACTGGACAAGGTTGCCAAGTCTCATACTAGAATTGCAAAGCCTGTGTTCATAGCTGAACAACCTGCAGTTTTAAGGAAAGAGAATAATGGCTCCCATGCTTTTTTCTCATCAAAATATTTTCCAAGAACATCAATACACATCTCCTCACACACTTTAGCTAATGACTATTTTCTTTTTTTTGTTATAACGGGATCACTTCCTGGTGCTCGTGTTGTCTCAAGATACAGTGGTTACCTTGAAGCACCAAGATATATTGGATATTTTGCCCTGATGTTTTCCTCTTCAAATTGCCTTGCACATGGTAACAATGAATTTAATTTCAAATTAAAAAAGAAAAACTAAAGGAATGATACTAGTGGATATGCATTAACAGAACATGGGAAGAAATGAGACGATGCAAATATCCCAAGATTCTTAAAACAAAAGAGTTCTGAACATTTTTGCTTTTCTATAATCCTACTGGAAGATAAATAGGATTATAAGCATGGAACAGAACTAGCAGAATTTTTAGATGTTTCATCTAAGAAAGAGAGGAGATGAGCACATTATGAAGACATGACAAATATTTTCATATGATATATAAAAAACCTGAATATTTTAATTAATGGAAGGGAGATACTGACAGTTTATATCATTATTAACTTTGCTTTTGCACTTACTACCATTAGTGTGAGAGTTTCCTTCCAGTTATACATATAGTTTATAACCACTCAACTTATGTTACCATGATTTCAACCTGTTATCTAGACCCTCTGTATTTCATTTTTTAAAATTTATTTTATTTTATTTATTTGAGAGAGATAGAGAAAGTTACAGAGAGAGAGAGAGAGAGAGAGAGAGAGAATGGGCACATCAGAGCCTCCATCTACTGCAAACAAACCCCAGATGCATGTTCCTCCTTGTGCTTCTGGCTTACGTGGGTGCTGGGGAATCAAGCTTTGAACCAGGGTCCTTAGGCTTCACAGGCAAGCGCTTAACCACTAAGCCATCTCTCCAGCCCAACCCTTTGTATTTCTATGAAAGTAGCAGTGTGTGTGTGTGTGTGTGTGTGTGTGTGTATTCATGTACTACATGTGTGCTTTTAAATGATCTGAGTATGAGGATTTTTTTTTTTTTTTTTGGTTTTAAGAAGTTAAGACTAGAATGTGACAAACAGGAAAGTTATGACATAGGTGAAAGCGCCAGATCATACAAAGGGTTTTCTCAGATTCCTTTCATATAATAAAAGCTACATAGTAAATTTCCAATGGTAATTGTGGTGCTGTTTTGTGGCATTAACCTCACTCGACTATTCTGTATCTCACCCATTGACTACCTGTTGGTTCAGAATGTATCATACCAGGTCTGACTTAATCACATTTTAAGTGTTTATGGTCTGCAGGTCTTCATGTCTTTCATTAGTAGCTGTCAAACACAGTTTAGTCTACCTAGCAAGTGATATTATGTACTGAGTTTCTTCCGAATGGCATTTCTGTCTTCATCCACACTCTTCCCACATTTGGAATGACTCCTGTTTTTAATTCACATCCCCTTTATTTATGTATGACTCCTCCATGAATACCTACTATGAGAATATTCTATTTGAGACTGACTTGCGAGATGGAAAAGAAATATAAATGCCCTATTACCTTAGAGCTTTCCACGGTATTCCATCCAAAATTGATAGCGTTTTATCTATGAATTCTTTTCCTACTAATCTTATAATTGGGACATGACTATGCCTAGTACAAAGCCCATTATGTTACTGTTCAAGTAATCCAGAATATAAAACAACAATAAATAAGCCTTCGATGAGGATTCAGCATTAATCCTCTTTTTATTCTCTTAAAATTTAGTGTTCCAAATCCTGCTTTTGACACAAATTTTAGCAAAGCCACTTCAAGTCTCCTTATTGACAACACTTATTCCATTCGGTGTGAACTTTTCTTCTTTTGTCTGAGGAAATTATATATTTTCTTGCTTTCTATCAGTTCTTTTCAGACTTACTCGTCTGCTGTGCAGAACTCCCAGAGATGAGCCACTTATGTTAGCCTTTCAAGGAGTAAATGTGTTTGCTTTCAAATAATGCTAGTTTGGCTTTCATATGTTATTTAAACTTCTGTTAAAAAGAATCTTCCATCCGGCACATTACTTTTAGGAGATAAATAGTAAACTTTAAATTTGATTTTCTTTTCTCTCTCTTCTCTTTCTCTCTAGGTAATGTAGATATATAGAATAATGATAGATGATAGATTGATATATGCAATAATTTTAGTGGGATATTCTAGATAATGTTATTTAGTATAATACAAAATACTTTATAGATTTTTATCATAAATCAATGAGTATGAAAATAATACTATGAGTTTCTATCATTTTCTATTATCATAAATAGAAATAATTTTGGCATGTTTTCATGAAGTTAACATCAATATTTTAAGTTTTAATAGGATATATCTATATTAATTTAAAAAATAAGTGCATGCCTTTAATCCCAGAACTTAGAGAGAGAGGTAGGAGGATTGCTGTGAGTTTGAGGCCACCCTGAGACAGCATAGTGAATTCCAGGTCAGCCTGGACTAAAGTGAGATCCTACCTCAAAAAATTAAAAAAAAAAAAACAAAAAAAAACAATAAGTTCCACAAACCTGTCTTAACATGGGCAAATGTTCATACACAAAAAATACACATAGTCCTCTAATTAGATTTATTTGTCAAATTAAAATTACATATACAAACCCTGCATTTGATTTTCTTTGAAATCACCCTAAGTCACTCTTGGAAGCCTGTAGCACTCTGACACTCTGGGTGGCCTGTAAATGTGTCTGCATTTAGAAATGATCGCTCTGCCCTCAGCAAATATATCTCTGAGTCTTTCAGAAATGTCCATATTTGTTAGAGAATACCTTGTGAACTCTGAAAGGTACTGGCCATTATTTGTAATTTGTGGGATGGATGGCTAATGATATGTACGATTTTGGTAGTTCCAGGATAATACTATCGTCTACATAGTATAACTTAATGAGTATTGGCTGAAAGCTCTTCGATATGCCCTTTCCATTGCTATGAATAACTCCCATGAAAATGCCACTATTTCAAATCTGAGTCTCTGCAGTTCTTACTGAGTGCTTTACTGAGATCATATAAATGCATTTTCCTATGTGGGTAGACACCCACTGGACATGGGAAGGGAATGTACCTTGAGATTGCTAATTGACAAAGCAGACCCACATTAGTTATAATTAAGATGCAAACTTCAATTATAACAAGCATGTATTACTTAGGATACACTTTGAAGGTCCTGATCTCTCTTTCATGAGAGTGAATAAGTCCAGTCAGCACTTGAGAAACACACCTATGGCTAGAAGGTCAACCCCTGTCACTATGCTCAGAATTATATTTGATCATGCAGCTCACAGCACCAGCTCTTTTTGTAACTTAAACTATAGCAAGTTAAGGATATTGATAAAGAGACTTTTCACTCCCTGAAGTCTCCCCATTAGGAAAACCAGCATTTCAGCTAACACATAAAATTGTCCATAATGCTAGCTAAACTATTTTATGCTCACATTTAAAGGCAATCTCACCTTTATGAAAGACCTAGCTATTTAAACTAAATGATTCAACTAAAATTAGGAGATTTCAAGATCCCTGCTAAACCCTCTAGGCATGGCCATGCATGGCTGTAATCCCAGTACCACAAAGGGAAGCAGAGACCGTGAAATCACTCCAGGTTGGTGAGCAAATAGTAACCTTAGGTATCAGTAAGGTGTCAATCAGTAAGAGACCCTGGCTCAAGATGAGAATGGGTGAAAGAGCTTTACAAGGGAACCCCACGGCCCCACCACCTGCTGGAAATTGTATTTAGGAAACCACAAGCTAGTGACCATCTCCCACTCCACACGTGACTACATAGAGTGGATGATGACACATACATGTGCAAACACCACGCCCCACCCCACACAAACACTTAAACATACACCACAACCACTACCACACCACATTACACACACACACACACACACACACATAGACACAAGCCAAAACAATTAGAAGATAAACCAACAACATTCAACAAGCTATATGACCCATTTCTTCCTCTTTCACTCCTTCCCTCCCACCTTTCATCCCTTCCACCTTCTTCCCTCTCTCCTTCCCTTCCTTCCTTTATTGCTTCCTCGTTTAACACAAGTTTTCAATATTGATTTGTGTTGTTCTTGAACATACTGTGTAAAATAGACTGATGACACACTGATGAATCCGCCTTCCTCACTCTCCTGAGTGCTGGGATGATATGAAAGTGCCTCTATTGCTGGCTTGTAGGGCCTAAATTTCAAAAGCCTTATAAAAAATTTAAGCAGCTTTTTAATGTGTAACATTATTAAAGATGTTATATCCATTTGTGAGGAGAGCCTGCAAATAAAGATATATATATATATATATTCTCATTCAAATTATGCTTTCCAATGTGATTTTAAAATAAACAGGGAGGACACAAAGGCCTTTATAGAGTCACAAAATTACAAGAATAGATGTGAACCATTTCTGAGTACATGGGCATGCTGGCAAAGAGAAATTATAATAAAACAGTATGGAGAGAGCAGACCAGACTGGCTTTTAAATGACTCATCCGTGTGTGATTACCGAAGACAGCAACAAAAATAAATCTGTTCACTTGGCTGAGCTAATATACTTTAGTTACTTTAAATTAATTGCTAATTATGTCTTGCCTTGTGACATGTGTTCCTTTTTGGACAGCCAAATTGAAATGTGACTTTTCAGAGTTTATAAGAACAAAAGACATCTACTGCCTCACCTGGGTCAGAAAGGTCATTTTGGACTTTGCAACCAATTTTACTTTTTAAATTGCAACATTTCTGTACAGACTCACATCTGAGTTTCCAACCTAATATGTTGTATCTTGTTTAGTCACCCTTAAAATCACTTCTTAATATTTTCAGTGACCCTTTTTACATTTTGAAGTAGAGTAGGAATTTTACTTTTAAATGATGTCAAAAATACAGATGTAAGCTCGAGTTGATGAGCAACTCAACTCATTTACTTTCCTTGTTTTCTTCAAGGCATATCTGGAATCTAGGCCACATAACCCTGAACACAGAACTCACTCATCTGAATAATCCTGATGAACAGGAGATTAATTCACATCAAGGCCTTGATCTCTAATTATGTTATTTACCTCTACTTGGGACTAAAAGGAAGTCCCAACCATGAACTTGTAGCTACAAGTTGAGGTGGCATGTTGGAGACATTAGCCAATTGGTATTGGATTCAAATAAGGCTTTTTTTTTTAAATTATTTTTTATTTATGTATGTATTTGACAGAGAAAGAGTGAGGGGAGAGACAGAATGGGGGCGCCAGGGCCTCTAGCCACTGCAAAGGAACTCCAGATGCATGCACCCCCTTGTGCATCTGGCTTTACGTGGGTCCTGGGGAATCGAACCTGGGTCCTTTGGCTTTCCAGGCAAACACCTTAACCACTAAGCCATCCCTTCAGCCCTGGCTTTTGTTTTTTTAAATAACAATTAAACATAGAACTACAGTGTTACCCATATATGGTAGTTCTCCTTATATACCAAAGATCTCTAAGTCAGCATATCATTGAGATGCTTATATGTTCATGTTATCAACAAATATACAAAAAAATACACAAAACAACCAAGTTACAAAATCAGCTTATGTGTCTGTCAACCCATGAATAGATAAAGAAAACTGTAGTGCATATTCACAGTGGAATTTTATTCAATCATTAAAAAAGAAAATAATATCATTTGATGAGAAACTGATGCAACTGAAGATCATCTTAGTAATGAAAGTAAGGCAGACTCAGAAAGACAAATATTGAGTGTTTAAGTGTGAGTCCCCAAATTCTCTATAGATACATAAACACTTCACACCATGCATGTGTGTGCAGACACGTACACACACACACACACACACACACACACGGAGAAAGAGAGGGGAGAGACAGAGAGAGACAGACAGAGAACACTTGAAGCAGAAGGGAGATGGGTTGGAGAAGAGGAGATTAGTAGGAGGGAAAAGTGGAGAGGGGCCTAAGGAGAGGAAAATGGCTTGGGAAAATATGGTTAAAATACCTAATATATTTGAAAGAAATCATCTATATGAAATAACTCTATGTACAATGAATATTCATCAAGAAATTAGTTAAATTAAAATTTTTGATACTGTAAGCCCTGAGTTTAACCCACAGGATCTTTTAAATATATAAAAGTAAAATAAAAAAACTTGCAGCTACATTTGAATGTGCAGGAAACAGTAAATAAATAGACCCCTGACTTATGAAGAGGCCAATGTGTGATCCATGATCATCACTGCCTGAGGAGGACAGTCATGAGGGATGCAGGATAATCTTCCCTTTTGCTATGTCATCATGCTGAGATTGATAATAATCAAATTTCATTTCACACAAATGTGTGAAAACAATTTGGTTGACAATCATTTTAGATATCTGACAGACTTAAAGAATATATTGTTTGCAATGACATGGAATGAATTGGGGAACACCACATGAAAATCAGTCTACAGGCTACTGTAGAGAGAGGGCTCCCAAGTGCCCCATGCCCATGTAACTAGAATTGCCTAGAAATTATAAGGAAGAAAATGCTTGTGTATCTCCCTGGAATTATTAACTCAGGAACTGGAAGAGGAGGCTGCAGTAACTTTTCAAAGCTCTCCTGGTAATTCACGAAAGTGCTAAAATGATTAAGACTCAACTACAAACAGGAAGTTTCCCATCCAAACACAGAGTGAGAAATTGTTTTAAATGATTCCTGGATATTCTGTTAAAATTTCTTAAGTGAACATATAAATATGTAAAGGTAAAAAAGGAGAATAATTAGCATGTACAGCAAAAACCTAGCTTGAAGTAATTTTACTAAATAGAATTTCATGTTGTTCAGCTTTAAAGCAATTTAGAAAGAAGAATACCAACTTTTTGTTTGGGGCTTATAAATAACAATTACAACAATGCTTCTCTAGTGTAAGTGCAGGAGCATCGCATAAGCTGTGATTAAGAAGTAAGAGCAGAATAGTATAATCATTCCATTTTGACCCCGTTTGATCTTTATAACAAGCATAATATACAGAACATATATTTCCAATTTTCAATATTTAAAAAAGCATGTGTTGACTTAACATAAGATTATGCAGCTTTGAAATGATGAACATCTGACACCACACAGTTCTCATTTTAATTAAATTGTTCCTCTACCTTTATCCTCACACACAATTCTCCACAAGTAAAACACAGAGAAGAACAGAGTAGAAAGTACTAAACTGCTCATATGTACAGACCAATGGCTTTATCGTCACTTAAGAACCAAATTGCCATGGGAAATCTCCATGATGCTTTCAACAAGATAAGGGAGCAAGTTAGGTGTATAAAAAGAGTGGAAGTGAAGACCCTTCTAGGAGGAATGTTGAAGCGGTCTTTGAGGGCTCTCGTATAGGGGTATGAGTGAAGGGAGGACTTCATCACTGAACCTCAAATCCCTCCTAGGGGATTCAGTCAAAATGACCATGTGTCCTTTTACTCTGAACTCTCCTGGTATCTTCAGTCATCCCACCCCTTTCCTCAGAACCTGAGATTATTACAGAGGAGGCAGATTTCAATCAAACATGCTGCACAAATAGAAAAAGTTAAGTGTTTTTAGATATCTTTCAGAGAGGTCATATTTTGAATATGAATATCTTGATAGAATACATCTTCAAATTCTAGACTACAGTGTTAGGGTTTAGGTGTGAAATGTCCTGCATCGGCAAGTTGTGTTTCAACACTTTGTGGTTTCCAGTGACGGGGCTGTTTGGAGGTAGTGGAAACTGAAAAATTGAGTTGGAAGTAATGGGTCCCTGGGAATCAAGGTTATTGATCAGTCCCACTTCCTGTCCCAGCTCTGCTTCCTGATCTGTGGAGATGTGAGTAAGCAGCTGCCTCATACTGCTTCTGGCCTGGACCTACCTGACACCATACTCCTTACTCACACCATGATGGACTTAATCACTTCAAGTCATGAGACAAAACAAACCTCTATCACAAGTAGCTTCTAATCAAATCACAGTAATGGAAAAGCAACTATTGTGTTCATTTATCCCCTGTTACAGAATGTGTGTTACAGGACGAAATGGCACACACCTGTGACCCCACCACTTCAGAGGCTGGGGCGAGGGGATTGAGGGCTCAAGACCAATCGGGAATACTTAGAGAGACCCTGCCTCCAAAAGGGAAAGTAGAGTTCTCTTCAATATTCCATTTCTAAAGAATACAAAACAAGAAAATAATTTGTTAAATACGTATAAGTTTATGGGCTATAACATGTTAAACATTTAAATAGCTTTTATGAATCTGATACTGTTAGATATTAATAAAATAAAAAAAAGGATGACTAACCTTAAGGGATTGCTAGTCTAATGGAATTGTGGAGTATCTTTCAAACTTGGTGTGCCTGTTTGTTTTAAAAAAAAACTTTATCAGAGCCGGGCGTGGTGGCACACGCCTTTAATCCCAGCACTCGGGAGGCAGAGGTAGTAGGATCGCCAAGAGTTCGAGGCCACCCTGAGACTACATAGTTAATTCCAGGTCAGCCTGGACTAGAGTGAAACCCTACCTCGAAAAAACCATTAAAAAAAAAAAAAAAAAAAAAACTTTATCAAAGCAAATGAACCAATAAACTTCAATTAGAAATGAAAAGAAGAAATGTCTGTCTATATATAAAGGTAATGTCCTATTCCATTCCTCTCACATCATAAAACGAAATGTGTCCCCAAGTATCTACAGCATCTCATGAAGAGCTTTTATAAAGCAAGAACAATTCCTCAGGCATGACCTCCATTATGCATTCTTATCAGCACAAAGCCAGACAAAGTCAGAGTCACACGGACTTTCCTTTATTGATGGGCCTATATAATAGCACTACGGAATCTTTAAGTTAAATTTAACAGTCATTTTCAGTATATTCCATGTATTGTCAGACTTTCTGTCATCTAAAACTACTGCATGAAAATGTAATGTTAAGAAAACATAAAATCCAAGGCCCAAGGTGGTAGACTAGAGGCACTCATGGATGCCAATATAAAGTTAGGACAGTTTAATGAAGCCACACTTCAAGGTGGTGATGGTGGGAAGTTACTGAGTTTCGGCAGTAAATAAAGAGAAACTTATTTTAAAACAAACAGAATTTAGAGAACAAAAGACATGAAAAAAATAATACAAACAGAAAAAGAGTGTTCGAGTGTAAGACTTTTCAGTGAGTCCCCATGTAACTAAGAGCAAGATGGAATCCTGGATTCTGTCTTTAGTCTGTATCTGTCTCCTTGACTTTGGCTCAGACTTCTGATGACTCTGCATAAGCATGCTGTGCTGGTTTGATTCAGGTGTCCCCCATAAACTTGGGTATTCTGAATGCTAGGTTCCCAGCTGATGGAGATTTGGGGATGAACACTTCCTGGAGGCACTGTATTGTTGGGGTGTTATAAACAGTGTCCCCTTGCCAGTGTTTGGAGCACTCTCCTGTTGCTATTGTCCATCTGATGTTGGCCAGGGGGTTATGTCCACCCTCTGCTTATGCCATCGTTTTTCCTGCCATCGTGGAGTGTCCTCTGGAGTCTGTAAGCCAAAATAAATGCCCCCTTTTCCCCAAAAGCTGCTCTTGTTCAGGTGATTTCTGCCAGCAATGTGAACCTGACACACACATGCTAATCATTCAAGTGTCTATCTCAATCCTCCTTCAAGGTGGAGGATACAGAGCTAAGTCACTGTCTAAACCTGCAGTGTTGTTGGTTCCAGGAACAGCAAAGGCTGGAATGACAGACCAGCCCAAGTTAAGGTGCTCCATGATGGTGTTGCTGAACACGGAGCAGCAATGATGTGACACAAACCAGATTTCTGCACCGTAAGAAAGAGATGACAGGGATAACACTGGCTGATCACCTGGCAGAACCACAGATGAAACAGCAACCAGGGTTGTCACTATGCATACCTCTGGCCCTGTTGTCCCAGTATTTTCTCTATTTAAACCTAAAGTTCTAGTCAGTATTTTTCTTGGCCCTCATAAGCCGAGGAGCAGAGAACAATCATAGCCTGCTACGCCCACATCCATGAATGCTGGTGGCTAAGAGAGCATCACGAAGAAAGAAAAGGAAGCCAAGACATGCAGAATTTAGACTGTGCCCACTGGGGAGCACAGAGCTCTAGTGACCACATTACAAGGATGGGACAGAACAAGGTACAATCCTCTTCTTCTCTTTTGTAGAAAGAAAACTTGTCTTTTTTGTTTTGTTTTGTTTTGATTGAGGTAGAGTTTCACTCTAGCCCAGGTTGACCTGGAATTCACTATGTAGCCTTCGTGTGGCCTTGAACTCATGGTGATCCTCCTACCTCTGCCTCCTGAGTGCAGAGATTAAAGTCGTGCGCCATCACACCCAGCTAATCATTTATTTTTAAAATAATAATAATAGTAATAATAATAGGAATCATTTTTATTATGTTACACATGTCTTGTTTTTCTAGAGACTTTAGACTATTTTCTTATTTTTTTCTCACATTAATATTAATCTAATATCTCATTTTAGTCTCATTTGACCTTTTCTGTTTTCCTTTTTGAAATGAAATTTTGCTGGAAGGCCCAAGCTATCTTGAGGTTCCTGGGCACCTTGATGATTTTGAGTACTGCTATTTCAGCTGTGAGTCATCATGCCTAGAATTTAGTGCTCAATGCTTAATTCTAAGCACTAATTCCCTCTCATTTTTCTACAATTTATAAAATTTTATATTTTTCTCTCTTTTGTTAATTAAATGAGGTAAATCTCTCACTTATTAAACATCTTTTTCCATTTAAACTTTTTTGTTTTTGTTTTTCTAGGTAGGGTGTAACTCTAGCTCAGGCTGACCTGGAATTCACTATGTATTATCAGGGTGGCCTCGGACTCATGGTGATCCTCCTACCTCTGCCCCAAGTGCTGGGATTAAAAGCGTGCACCACCATGCCCGGCGCCAATTAAAACTTTTTTATTTCCATTTTCTTACAGTATTATTTTATCTTTAATTGGACCTTTCATTTTCTCTTTTTTGGTCATACTTTTATTTACTTTTTTCATTTCTATTTTAATATTTTCACTTATATTCAAGTATTATTTTCTAATATATTAACATTCCTATGGTTATTAGGTATTATCTTATTTTTAAGCTATTTAACAATGTTTATGTACTTAATGTATTTATGACAGAGAGGAAAGACAGAAAGAAAGAAAGAGAGAGAAAGAGAAGAGAAGGGGCATGCCAGAACACCTGCTGCTGCAAAGGAATTGGAAATACTTGTACCACTTTGGGCATCTGGCTTCACTGGGCTAATGGGCAGTCAAACCCAGCTATCAGGCTCTGCAGACAACCACCTCTGAGCCATCTCTCCAATCCATATCTTCTTACTTAAGTTTTTTTTTTTTTTTTCTGTTTTTCCTCTCATGTTATCAGAATTATGAGAGCAATTATGCTTCAGATGGTTTTACTGAATATTATCTCACCCTTACCATGGTGGGTGTCTTTGTTACCCTTCTGTCCACCTAGACCACCCCATCGTTACCAGTTCTAAGACAACTGGGCCAATAACATTTTGTTTCATTTTTTAAAATTGATATTGTTATCACTCTGCATTAGAACAGGACATGTGTGTGCCACAGATAATGTGTTTATGAGGGGTACAATACATACATGATGATTAATGGGGAACAGAACAGCACTAATGTAGACATCATATACACTTTAACATGGTTAATATTTCTTTGAACGTTTGCATTCTCTGCTGAATGTGGTTGCCAGCAAAGCCTAAGAACCCAAGTTTAATTCCCCAGTACCCATGCAGGCCAGATGCACAAGGGGGTGCATGCAACTGGAGTTCATTTGCATTCTCCTTCTCTCTCCCCCCCTCAAATAAATACAATGAAATTGAAAAAAAACAAATAATATTCATTTACCTTTTCAGTAAAGACTTATTTTATTTCCTTTCTAATTAATATTTTGTTGTCGGCATTTTCTCTTGGAAATTCCACAAACTTTATTGGAGAGGAAAAAATGAAATAGGGTGAGAAAGTTGGAATTGTTACCACATTCTAAGTATTAGACACATAAATATGTAATATTCAAACATAGTGCAAATAGGGCTGGATAGATGGCTTAGCGATTAAGGCACCTGCTTGCTAAGCCTAGGAATGTGGTTTGAAGCTCAAGGTCCCACATTTAGCCAGATGCAAAAGCGAAGCAAGCACGCAATGTCTCACATGGGCCACAAGGGGGCGCACACATCTGGAGTTCCTTCACAGCGGGTGAGAGGCCGCTGAGAAGTCGTTGGCAAGCCCATTCTCTCTCTCTCTCTGTCTCTCAAAAAAAATAGTGCAAATAAATGTCAATGTGATATAAGAAGCTCTCAATAATTGGTCAATAGGAGCTATAAAAATAATGTTGAAATATCACAATGTAATTCCACATTATCAATTAAATCATGTATGTTGTGAACATTAACATTCCTTAAGATGTTATAACAGTGATTAATAATAGTATTTAATAATAATCTAATAAGTAATAAATTTTTCTTAATATTTGTATATTTCATTCTCCATGCATTTTATCTGATGATTTGTTTTGAGATTAAACTGAATATTCTATATAAGTCTACAGGGAATTTACTTTGTCAAAAATGATCTTTAGCTTTTCCTCCATCTTTCCGTGCCACCATCATAGTGCACATGAATCCCGGCGGATGCTCTCAAGCGCATCAACAATGCTGAAAAAAGCAGCAAACGCCGGGTCCTCATTAGGCCGTGCTCCAAAGTCATCGGTCGGTTTCTAGCAGTGATGATGAAGCACAGTTATATTGGTGAGTCTGAAATCAGTGATGATCACAGAGCTGGGAAGATTGTTGTGACCCTCACAGGCAGGTTACACAAGTGCGCAGTGATCAGCCCCAGATTTGATGTACAGCTCAAAGACATAGAAAAATGGCAGAATCATCTATTCCCATCCCATCAGTTTGGTTTCATTGTACTGACAACCTCCGCTGGCATCATGGACCATGAGGAAGCAATACAAAAACACACAGGAGGGAAAATTCCTGAGATATTTTTCCCTTGTGATATAAATAAAGCATACATATGAATAAAATGCCTCAATGGAAAAATAATCTTTAGATTTCTTTAAAGATAAATAAGTCATAAGCTATATATCTCACAGCACTTGTGTTATCATAATCCATGAGGAGGTGAGAACAAATGAGCAAAATTGATGCCTGTTCCTGAGTAATCAGGTATCTTCAGAAGAGCTTCAATTTATGGAAGAGGACTCTTCTTGGCTTCCATTTAAGCTAAACTCTTGGTCCTTGGCTTATAAAACAATGACTTCTTTCTAAAATGGGGAAAAAAAAGCGTTCATCTAACTCATATTATCTGAATCGTGCTCTACTTCTGTTTTCCAGAAACTCCCAATTTCGGCTTAGATAGGCTGGAGAAGAAAGTATGTAACAATCCTACATGACTGTGACCTATTTGTAATTAATATTTTGGTTATATTGGCTTATTTCACCTCAGCTTTTCTGTAGCTGATGGCTGCAAATTAGGTCAAGATTTACAGACTGTCTTCTTGTACTTGGTGAATCAACATGCCCATTAGTGAATTCTTCAAACAAAATTTGAACACTGAAAAATATAGGTCATGACTGAAAATGCATAAACATTTCAGATTTGTTCTTTATAAGATAGCTTTTAAATTTACTTATCAGGTCATGATGCACTAAAATAGTATCTTTGAAAGATGATAATGGGATCCTCTAAGCATTAGGTAAATATTCACTTCTAAAACTAAAGTTATTACAAGGTTATGACTTATTATAATCCAGAGTGCACATTTTCTCAGTAGTAAGCCATGGAAGTGTTAAAATTTAAATGGTAAGGAAGCACCATGAGTTAAAAACATGTCATTTTACAATGGTCCATTTGGGCTTGTCTTTAAAGAATTTCTTGACTAGTAACCTTTGTTATGATTTTCTTTGGCAGTACTGTAATTAGGAAAACATACTATGCCAGCCCCAGGCTCTGACAATCTCATGATAAACTTTACAAGGAAGCAAAGGAACTATAAATTCTTGTACAATTGTTTTGTCTTTATGTCATAAGAATACTATTTTCTACAGCACTGTATTGCCTCAACAAAAGAATGGTGGAGGGTTCTCTTTCAACTTTATCTATTTACATTTTTTTTTTATTTGTTAAGTTGTGTTATGGAACAGAAACCAGCTTTTCTTGATGTTCTTCTTTAAAACAGGAATAATATTGGATAGCCCAAGACTTAATGTGCTAAGCAGTCCATTGTTGTTACATATTTCAAATTATAAAATAAACTGAATGGAAGGGAGCATTCATTGTGATATTTATATCACACCCTCCTTTGTTAGAATAAATAGGTTTATCAGATACCTAGGTCAGTAAATTCATATTCTAATATGTCTTTCATTACAGACATAAAATGTGGGAACCTGCTGTAAAAGACATGATGCTGGAGACTGGCAGAAGTTTCCAGAATGAAATAGGCATAAACAATATCCCCAATAGCTTAGAGTATGTACAAAAGTATGAAATGCACATGCTAGCTCTCAAAGAGGAAAATTCCACTTTGGGAACTGGGAAAAAAGAGATTACACTTGCGTGTAAAAAAAAAAAAAGTCCATAAAAGGAAGTACACAGTTCATTCAGCAGAGATGTAATGGGAATATGCTTAACTTCTTGTGGTTGGTTTCCATTGTTTTTCCCAAGGCTAAAGCAGGGGCTGGGAAGATGGATCAGCCCATATGACTATTTGATGTAGAAACAGGAAATCCACAGTGCAGTCCCAAGCTTCCACATACAAAGCCAGACTATCCATGCATGCCTGTAAGCTCAGCACCAAGGCGGGAAGATAGAGGAGGATGGGGTCACTGTGCTTGTTTGTGAACCAGACCAGCCAAAAAACCAAAAGTAGATTCAGGGAGAGACTCTGTTTCTAGGAAATTAAGAGGAAGAGCAAAAGAGAGTGACACCCAACATCTTTCTTGGCTTTCTACATGTATGTACATAGGCACATGCCTGTACATGCACACACATATACCAGACATACATACACATATTTACTCACACCCCAATAATTTTCAAAAGGCTAGAACCAAGAACATAATGTCAATATTTGTTAAAAAACTTGATACAGGGCCGGGCGTGGTGACGCACGCCTTTAATCCCAGCACTCAGGAGGCAGAGGTAGGAGGATTGCCGAGAGTTCGAGGCCACCCTGAGACTACATAGTTAATTCCAGGTCAGCCTGGGCCAGAGTGAGACCCTACCTCAAAAAACAAAAAAAAAAAAACAAACAAAAAAAAAAAAACAACTTGATACTAACCATGAGGACTAGAAAACTGTCCTAAAGGCCAGTCTAACTTAGTTCATCATTGTGCAGACTAGTCTACCTCAATTCATAAGTAGTCCACCCCAGCTTATAAGCAATCACCTCAGTTCATAAGAAATGACCATCATGAAGAGCATTCCACCCCAGCTTACGAGCAATCACCATCATGAACACCAGTCCACCTCGGTTCATAAGAAATGACCATCATGAAGAGAATTCCACCCCAGCTTACGAGCAATCACCATCAGGAACACCAGTCCACCTCAGTTCATAAGAAATGACCATCATGAAGAGTAATCCATACCCCAGCTTACGAGCAATCACCATCATGAACACCAGTCCACCTCGGTTCATAAGAAATGACCATCATGAAGAGTAGTCCACCCCAGCTTACGAGCAATCACCATCACGAACACTAATCCACCCATCCCAGATCACTAGTAATACAATTTTTTTTAAAGTTCTCCAAATCTAATTACTAGTAAAATTATTTACATACTTTGCTCATCCTCATCCATTGTATAAGCTTCTGTAGCAGACAGCTTCAGGTTCGCTGAGATGAACTTCCAGACCAGGCACAATTATGGAGGAAGGGATATTATTTATTGAAGCTTACAGATCCAGGGGAAGTTCCATAATGGCAGGAGAAGCGACCTGCTCTCACAGGGCCAAGCAGAGAGAGCAAAGCCCCCAGCCACACAGCACACAGAGCAAAACTACAGCCAAAAAGTCACACAGCACACTTCAGGAACTCCTACTGGGCACACTTTGCATATCTTTACAATGGAATCTCAAACCCACCATTAATACCTTAAGACCAGCCCCCAGTGACATTGCCTCTAGGAAGGTGATTTCAGATGCAAACTATAAACTAATAAAACATTGAATATATTGGGGGCCATATATTCAAACTACCACAGCTTCTGTTAACAGAATGCTTATTGTAAAACTTTTGCTTGGGAAGGAAGTATATTGACACATTCTATGTTCAAGTGAGTGGAGGGCTAAAATGTAGAACTTGACATTAATTATCTTGATAATTGAATACCACACTTGAATATCTTAATATGGAAAAACATAAAAACTTACAAATATTTCTATAAAAACTTTGACTTTTTTCTTTCTTTCTTTTTTTCTCTTATCTATTTATCTTTGTCCATCTTCAGATGTGAGTGATGATTTCTTAGGAAGAGGAAAATGACAACAAATAAATCAGGAAACAAGGGATTGGAAATGGAGCTTCTACTTCCTGACTTTCAGGTGACTTGACATATTTCCATTACATTGTTTTCTAGGGAAATGGATCTATGCAATATGGGACTCCTAAAGATGAGTTACAAACCACACTTCCCAGAACCTTTGGTTTTGAGTTCCTAGCTTAAACCACAGCATTAATTCCAAGGTACAGTTTCCTTAAACTTGTTACTTATATCCACACTGATACTTGATTTTCATTTCTAGCCAATATCTATAGTAGCAATACATATGATATCCTAAGAAAATTATGTGCACATTTACATTTTTCTGCATACTTAACCAAAGCTCTCAGCATATTTGTTTCAATTGGAGGTGAATCTCCATGTTTATGAAATCGCACCATCTTTTTTTTAGCCCTTTGGAGCATAAGTACCAAAAGATGGAGGGTGAGTACCAAGTGATGTCTTTTCAGTGAGACTGAAAGAACAGCCTTCCCCATTCTCCTCACTGAACTTCTGCAAGAGTGCAGAGAAGCAAGATGCACGATAAGCACTTTTCATCTCCTTCTGCCACCATTCTCCCCTCCCCATCGTTTCCCTGCTTGTTTCCCCTTCTTTCTTCTGAATTTGCTCTAGAAAATGAAATTTTGCAACTGCTTTTTTCCTGCATTTTATTCCATAAAAAGGTTAAATAGTTTCCCCTAATCCAAGGCAGCTGTTTTGATCTAGAATTATTTGATCATATTTTTTAAGACAACCTTCACTGAGTGTGTATTTATGTACATGAAGATCTGCATAACATCTATAAATATTTGATTCAGAAACAGATCCTCACTTGCCAATCAAACATTGTCATCTCCTCATATCATGAATCAACCCATGGATGCAACCATAAAGAACAGCTTCCAACATCACCCTGACCACCCCAAGCTTCAGTGACCACCAATGCTTTCCTCAATGCAATTTTACCTCAGTGGCCCTTTGTCCATCTAGCAACACTATACAGTAGTAGAACAAAGGGGAAAATGAAATGTTTGAAATGGCTAAAGGAAAAGATTGGAAATAAAATGCTGAATGTCTATGTGAAAAATTATTTTGAAATATACTACCTATATTTGGTAACTAATATGTAGGTATTTAGCTTAAAAGTTATTAACCCTTTTCAGACAATAACTTATTTAGTTAGTAGTGGATTACACTTCACATGTGCTACCACTAAATTCTTATAAAACTTACTCTATATATGAGCAGTGAAGTAGGATAAAGGAAATGATCTTCACGAGCCACAGTGACCTGTTGCACAGCTTCAAAAGCATCCTAAGAGCTAGATGAGGAATCAATATCCTTAAGTAATGCAGTTATCTGCACAGGCATACTAAATTCCTATTTAAAAGCAGGTTTTATGTGCCTGGCTTCTTGTGAGGTTAGTTCACCTGAAGAAAGGGCAATGGCATGTGCTAGCATTAACTTGAATTTACTACAAAATTGGGGGAGGAAAAAGTTATAAAGTGTGTTTTTAACTTTAACTTCTTGGGCTTGTGACTAGTAGACTTACTATCAGAATTCTGGCAGAGAAAGTTGTCATTCTATATGTTTCATGCCTATTAAACAACAGAGAAAAACAATCGTAACTCAAGAATAACATTGAAAATGTGGGCCGAGGAACCAATGAAAGTCAATAATATACTGTCAAAACAGAAAGATTTAAAACTAAAAAGGAAGACTGAGACAGGCCAGTAAAAATTGTTAAAGAAAAATGGCTCTGATCTGAACTGGAATTCACATGAGGAAAATAAATACATTTCTATTACCTTCAGTTTATAAACTTCTCAAACCATGGCAGGCAATGTATGAAGGTAGGGAGAATTACAGAGAGTGATTGCAATTACAGTAACCTAAAGAATATTTAGTGACTAGCAATGTATAAAATCTCACTAAAACACAAAGTGGAAGATATTTTTAAACACTTCTTCCCATTACTTTTAAGCCACAGTTTGAAGAACTTAACAACTATCTGATTGTATAAGGCAGATAGCTAGTTATGAATGAAATACATGATGTAGGGCTCTCCCCAAGTCTTTGCAGGTTCGCAAACTATTAAGCAACCCCGCTGTGCATAGCATCCTGGATTTCCTTTTGCATTTATTTTTTTGGCTTTGGAACAACAATAAAGGGACAGTAATGCACGTGTAGAATTTAACTGCTATTACCAAAGAAATTATGTTGTTCTGTCTTTCCTCCAAAAATTCCATGATTTCTGCTTACATTCATGAAACTTTGTTTGAATGACTTGTTAGCTCAAAGCAATAAACCCTCCATAGTCCTCAATGGTTTGGGTGAAGAAAATGAAAAGCAGGCAGACCACAGGCTCCTGAAAGGTATACTTTCAAAGTCCTTCAAAAATTGGACTGGAAGGAGTTTTTTGTGTGTGTGAGATTTTATAATGAATGTTGTTTCTCTAGGTGTGAGGAAGAGCAGTGGGTGCATAATGTCTCACCTGTAGATGGGTGCTGGGATCTAAGCCATGAAAAGTGGGATGTAGTGTCTTCCTCCGAGTGCTTTGTGGATGTCACTCATGCCTTTACTGGCATAGATAAGAAAGGTGACTCCCAGGTTAACAAGATATTGAAGCCCCAATCAAGAGGCAATGATGATTCAGACCACTGAGACTAGGAAAAGAAGCATCCAGCAATGAGGAAAAAGGCATTAGATCAGTAAATGGAAGAGCCTGATTGGTAAACCCAGGGCTTAGACCACAACCTGATACCAAGAGTGCATGTATTTGCCACTCTGAAATACATTCTCACCCACTGGGTTGCTCTTCCTCTCTTTGGTCTCTTCTACTGACTTTAGTTGCTTAAAAGAGAAAAAAAGATTAAGAACTGTCCCTCTCAGAGACAGAAAGTCACAGGTAACTGGCTGAGTATAATAGAGACATAAGAGAGCAAAGAACTCACATCTCTCTCTTTTTTTATAGGGTATAGACTCTGCAGTTCTCATTTTAACTGAGTTCACAGAGGACAGAGTGGAGAGAGTGACACATGAATGTGTAGCTGAAGAAACATAATATAGAAAGAAAAAAGTCTCTGGAGCCGGATGCTGGGAAGTACCTAGAGAAGAACACTTCCTCTTCATGCAAAACATGAAAGGGAAGAAGAGGAGTCTCCAGGAGCTTTGATACCTCACCACACCTGGATGCCCCTCTGCCTCCACACCTCCAGAGATTTCCCACGATTACTGGCTAAGGACAGTAAATGGAACACTGACAGCATTGTCCTGTAAAATGTAGAGTTAGAGATGGAGAATACATTCTAAATTGCATTGCTACAATCTCTGAATCTACCATGCACTGATGAGATCATAAAAATAAACCTAAGTATTGATATCTTCCTAGGTCTGTGTAAGTCAAATTCTGAGAAATTTTGTGCGCGCATGTGCACACGTATGTGTGTGCACACACACACACACACACACACACACACACACACACACACAGCATTCTTAGTGATTACTTTCCATGCAGTAGTCACATGTTATCAGAGAAAACAAGGCCACAAAGATTAAAACTTTGATATATAAAAGTCCATACTACCAGTGTATTATTTCATAAATTCATGGAATTTTAACTTTATTTAATTTAATAAATTTAGGATTTGAAGTCTAATGAGTACATAGTGATAATTTAACACCATATTTTACCCGATTTATCCATAGCCTCAACTTTCTTTACCATAGTAAGCAGAGTAATACTCTCCAAAGATGTGTACTGTCTAATTTCTGGAAAGTAAGTATGCAATGCTATTTTACAAAAAAATAAGTAGGGGTGAGATTTAGCTAAATTTAAACAGAGAGGCTATCCTAGTCTGCAGCATGATGCTAAAAATGTAAACGAAGAGGGCCTAGAGGAGACCTATGTGGCTGTAGATAAGAACTCAGCCTATCACTGTTGGCTTTGAAGGTGATAAATCCACTTACTAAGAAATGCAAACATATTCTGGAAATGGAAGAGAAACTGACTTTTTTTTTTTTAGTCACGAAGATTTAGGTCATATTCTATTTGATAAAAGTATAAGAAAACAGCTGCTACGTGCCTTGAAGTTTGAAAGATTCACTCTAAATTCAGTGGTTGTGGCTAATGATCTATCTGGAAGAGTCCCACTCTAGAACTGGTGATGAGAGCAATTATGGGCTGATGGTGTCCAAGGCAGAGTAACTCGGAGTTTGTATCAAAGAAGAAAATTAGATCATGCACATGCAGTTGCTTACATCACCATCTCCTTATGCCTTTAAGACACTGTTGTTCATTTTTTATTCATTTCTGGTTGTCTTGGATGGTTTCTATATTCTATAGACATTTAGGATGAAGGGAACTCAGTCCACACCATTCTTTCTAAAAGCTTATATAAAATAACACAATATTTTATAAATTCTCTCTCTTATTATTGGAGTATCCAAATGTAGGCAGGGATGATGGAGTGATTATTTCTGAATTATCATAAAATTAACATGTAACAGCATGTCACTAAGTTTCCAGCATATAACAGTCAATAAAACTCTTAGAACATCATCAGGAGGAGAGCACTTTCATATTTTGAATATGCTGTCTGTTGAAGGTGGTTCTCTTGCTAAGTAATGAAATATAAAATAGCAATTTATTAACATATGTCTACATTTCTCCAGAGTCAGTGCAGCAGGAAAGGAATCTGGGTTACTGGGAGATGTTCTTATTCAATTAACCAGTGAGGCAGCATCTGTGTCTCCTGTCCATGAACTTTCTTATGGAGCTCAGCTTTTAAAACCAGACCATGGAGATTAAAACCACAGCATATAAAAACCTAAAGCTACCAAACTGATGTTTTTATTCCTTGTATGGAATTTGATACATTTTTATTTTTTATTTTTATTTTTTTTGGAGAGAGACACAGAGAAAGACAGAGAGAGAGGGAGAGGAAGACAGATAGAGATGGGCATGCCAGCAGACTCTCAGCAGCTGTGAATGAAATCCAGATGCTTGTGCTCCCTTGTGGTCAAGTGCGGCACTGCGCCCTTGCGTCACTTTGCATCTGGCTAAATGTGGGACCTGGAGATTGGAACTGGCGTTCTCAGGCTTAGGAGGCAGGCGCCTTAACCACTAAGCCATCTCTCCAGCCCTACATTTTTATTTTTAAAATCTAATTTCTAAACAAGCAATAAACTAGTCTGTTACCAAAAGTCTTTAATGACAAGCAAAAAGAAAAAAAGAACAGTATTTTAATTTTACCTGATAAAAAGAAATGAAATCTCTCCCTTGGTCTTTCTTACTTCCCTTTAAGTTAACAAATTCTGCAAATTAAAAAAAAATATATATATATTATATATATATTATATTATATTATTTATATATATATTATATTATATATATATAATATATATATTATTATTATATATTTTATTATATTTTATTATATATGGCTGGGGAAATGGCTTAGTGGGTAAGGCGTTTGCCTGTGAAATCTAAGGACCAGGGTTCAATTCCCCAGGACCTACATAAGACACATGCACAAAGGGACGTATTTGTCTGGAGTTCGTTTGCAGAGGCTGGAGGCCCTGGCATGCCCATGCTCTCTTTCTCTCTACCTCTTCTTCTTCTTCTCTCTCTCAAATAAATAAAAATTAAATATATATATATATATATATTATACAAAGCCTTCAATAGTACTAATAGTTTTGTGACATTATGCCAAAAGATAAATTGAATTTAGATTTAGACTAGATCACATATTGGGATTCCTTTATCTACTTGAAATCTATTAAACCCTCTTGGGATTAAAGACATCCAGAGATGATGACCATTCACAGATTGAATACACAGTTACTGCTGAAGACTGTCATTAAGGTATGAAATATTGGGTTGAGAAATTGAAGGAGAGAAAGTAATTCCAAGCATTTAAATAAAGTAAACCTATATAACCAGCCACATCAATGTTATACATGTACCAAAAAAAAAGAAACTGAGAAAAGATATTTATTATAATCTAGAAAATAAGAATTTATTTTAAAAACTACATTTTTCTTAAACTCAAATGGTCTTTTTATTGAGAAGCATTTTGCTTCAAATGTTAAAAAAGTAATAATTATGGATGATTCTTTCTTGAATTGTGGAATGGCCTTGTCTTTCCCTTAATGGTGACAGCCAAATATCTTAAAACCCCTGCAGAACATTCTTAACCTTTTTCTCCCCTTATTTCTAGTGTCAGTTGATTAATGTGTTGATATCACTTTGGATTATCGATCTGAATTTAATACACTTAGCACATACAACCATTTCACAAAAGCAGAGAAGCCATGCATGGTAGTGCACACCTTTAATTCCAGAATGTGGGAGGCCAAGGTTGGAGGATCACTGTGTGTTTGAGGCAAGCTTGGGACTACATAGTGAATTCCAGATCAGCTTGGCTAGAGAGAGATGACACCTCGGGAAAAATAAATATAAATAAAAACAAAGGAGTGATAAAAATGTTGTCCATTATTGCTAAACTGGATTGTATAACTCCAGCAACATATTACGATCTCTATGCTAATTCAAGCCAGAGGTGCTCATGTGACAGAACAATGGAACTATGAGTGTTTCCTCATTGTGTGTCAAATATTGGATTAGGTGATGCTAACATGGCCAATTGCTCAAAAATGGAAATTGCTGTGTAGTTGTTGTTGTTGTTGTTGTTGTTGTTGTTGTTTTGTTTTTTTTGTTTTTTTAGGTAGGGTCTTGCTCCCCAGCCCGGGCTGACCTGGAACTCACTATGTAGTCTCAGGCTAGCCTTGAACTCACAGTGATCCTCCTACCTCTGCTTCCCGAGTGCTGGGATTAAAGGTTTGTGCCATTATGCCTGACGACTGTTATTTATATCCAAATTGTTTTAAAATTATTTAAGGTTGATCATGGTGGTGCATGCTTTAGTTCCAGCACTTGGTATGAGGGTCACTATCATCTCGAGGTCAAACTGAGACTACATAGTGAATTCCAGATAAGCCTGTGCTAGAGTGAGACCCTACCTCAAAATATATTTAAATATATGTATATACATATATTCATATACTTACATATGCTTTTTATTCATATATATTCATCCTATATGACAAATATATTTTGGTTTCTGAAAAATGAGGTCTGGAAAGATGGCTTAGCACTTAAGGCATTTGCCTGAAAAGCCAAAGGACCCAGGTTTGATTCTCCAGGAGCCACATAAACCAGATGCACAAGGTGGCACATGCATCTGGAGTTCGTTTGCAGTGGCTGGATACCTTTGCATGCCCATTCTCTTCCTCTCTTTCTCTCTCTCCTGCTCGCTCTTTCTCCTCCTCCTTCACTCTCCCTCTATCTCCCATAAATAAATTTTTAAAAAATGAGTGTAACTTTCATTTTGAGAAGACTTCTGAAAAGATGAAAATCACCATCAGCCTTAGAGAAAATAATTTCTATTTTTTTCTATTCTTATTTGAAGAACAGTTTCAGGTCCTATTAATATCAATATCCGACTGGTGATTCCTGACTATTTAGGCTTTTAAACTTCTAGGATTTGAAACATCAGTGGGGTAATTTTGTTGAAAATAAGATGTGTGTGCCCTGACCTTCAAAAGACGCAAATGTCAGCACAGAGCACTGATGCTTTCTATTTGTGGGGAGACGGCCAGCAGGCTGGTGGTCTACTGCATGGAGAATGTTAAAATAACTCCACACACATTTAATCCTTTGAATTTAGTGCAATAATAGTTTTAGTAGACTGCTAGAAATGGTCCCAGAAATAATGAGTGTCCATAAAGCCTACTAATTATGGCTATCCAGAAACGGAACAACAATTTATCATGGATTTGGACAAACTTAGATTCAGTAGCTCATTTTGCCACTTCTTAACTCTGTTGCCCTACAGCAAGCCATTTACCCTTTCTTAACCTCAATTATGGCATCCGCAAAGAAAAGTCATTAACATTTGCTTTATCGGGTTCTTAAAATGACTTTATGACGAAGTAGATTAGGGTCAATCTAGACGTTTGCTGTAAGAGTTGGAAAATATGTCCACCAGAATTCAGAACCCAACCATGTTGAGATCTGTGTGCTTCTCTGTCTCTTCCTCTCAGTAACCCTCCTAGTTGGGAGAGGAAAACTCCCTGCCTAGGTTGGGATCTTTCCTGCTTTTATTCTTTCCTATTTCTACTCTACATTAAAATAAATCTTCATAATAAGCCGGGCGTGGTGGCACACGCCTTTAATCCCAGCACTCGGGAGGCAGAGGTAGGAGGATCACCAAGAGTTCGAGGCCACCCTGAGACTACATAGTGAATTCCAGGTCAGCCAGAGCCAGAGTGAGACCCTACCTTGAAAAAAAAAAAAAAAAAAAAAAAAAATCTTCATAATAAAAAAATAAATAAACCTCAATATTCAAAAGGCTACCGATATTTAAAATGTTTACAAGAAAATCTGGTATGAGGTCCATGTTCAATCATTTGATCCCTTGAACTTTTTTTTTCCAGTCCTTATTTATTTATTTATGCTGTAAATGTATTCACACATTTCCCCTCATTAACAGACACTATTACGGAAAATCGTCAGTGTTTTGGTAGGAAAACTGGGTAAACAGAACTAGAACAAATGATAGTGCATACACTATGATCTAAAACAAATAAACAATGGTCCCTAACTTTACAAAATGCTCAAGCACGTTAGTAGAAGGAATCAAATAAAGTAGTCAGAAAAGACAACATGAGTTGGTCTGGGATTTTCCTTCTTAAGCCTTGAAAAGAAAGAAGCAATTTCTGGTCCCCATTACATCCCCAACATGAACAGTACGAAAGCTCATAAAGGAAAACACAGCGTTATCCTGGTGTCTCTTGTATGCCACCCCTGAACTAAGTGGCTAAATGCAGTATCTCAGGTAGTTCTCACAGGAACATTCATGGTTACTTCAGGAACTGTCATTATCCCAAACTTTATAGATAGGACAGCCTGGGCACGAGTAAATAAATTTGCCAAATTTTATACAAATGAGAACTGAGCTCATACTAAAACCCATGATTATTTGAATTGCTGCTTTTGACCCTCCCAAATGATACCTTAAAATATGTTTGTAAATTCTGGACATCTGCTTTCATCTTTTGCTCCAATCAATGAGCTCCTGAGGTGCAGAATTTATTTCCCATAAATTTTTGGATCAACAAAACACAGAAAAATGCCTGATATAGTACAAGAACTCAATGATTAGATAATGGATTGTTGATCCCTTGAGCTTTTAATTGCTGATGTGCATGGGAATCAATAAAGACACAGGTTAAAAAAAAGAGACACAGGGCTGGAGAGATGGCTTAGCGGTTAAGGCGCCTGCCGTCTAAGCCTAAGAACGTCAGTTCCAATCTCCAGGTCCCATGTTTAGCCAGATGCAAAGTAACACAAGGGCGCAATGCTGCACTTGCCCAGAAGGGGGCGCACACATCTGGATTTTGTTCACAGCAGCTGAGAGACTGCTGGCGCGCTCATTCTCTATCTGTCTCCTTCTCCCCCTCTCTCTGTCTGTCTCTCTCCAAAATAAATAAATAAATAAATAAATAAATAAATAAATAAGTTCTTTCTCTTTTTTTAAAAAAAAAAAGACACAGCTTTTCCATGATGCACTTATCAGCAGGTCCTGAGCATGCACCAGATACCAAGTATTTTCAATTTCCCGGGGATATATGAACAAAGAAAACAGGCAAAGTGCAAAAAAACTTGTCATCATAAGAAAGTAAAAAAAAAAAACTACACATTTATGTTATGTGACACAGGTGACAGAGAAAAATAAAACGAAGTAGAGCTTGTGGGGAAATTTTTTGGAGGGAATGGAAGTGGTGGTCCATAATTAAAACATCTGTAGCTTTGAAAGAGAAACCCGCAAGGTTTGACTGCTGAGGCATCTGGCTTCGTGGACTGAGCAAGTGCCTCATCCTCAACCTCTCCAGCATGCATGCAACCATGTTTACACTGTCCTGCACCTATCATGCAATCAGTGTAAATATCTCCCCCCCCCAATTTCACACACACACACACACACACACACACACACACACAGAGAGAGAGAGAGAGAGAGAGAGAGACTTGAAGAAGTCTATTTGTTCTGTTTCTCCAGAGGACCCTGGGTTATATATAGGATGTAATCTGATTAAAAACTCTGCATTAGTCAATAACTGCCATCTTAATCTCGAGAGTCCTCAAAATATTAACAAAATGCTAAAACATTTATTTATTGGTTATGTTCATAATACTATTATGCATAATAGATCCCACCTAGTAGGAGATCAATGAAGAAGGGGCAGTTAGCGACTCTGGTCCAGCTGTCATCGGAATCACCTTTCTCATGAACAAGTACCGTCACAGGCTCACACCAATGTAACAGCTGACATTCAGTTGAGCTTGTGGGCTCAAATCACCTTTCCCTTCCCACTATAAACCCTAACCAACTTGCCTTCACATCCCATCTTGCTAATGATGAGCCTGTGGCCTGCTTTTATTTTTATTTTGGCCCCCATATTGCTTCCATTTGTCTATTGGGAAGACAATCTAGTGATTATGAAGAATAATGGAGCCAAAAATAATGCATAACAAATAATCTGTGTAACAAGGACTTTGGCAAATGCTAGTTGGCTTTATTAAGCCAAGCCTGCAGTTTGAGCCTATTGAACATTTAGTCATTGGTAAGTTAGTGGTGGAATCCAGTAAGGGAAATAAAGATGTCGATAGGAATGGCATTGCACAATATCAAGAGGAGTTTGGAAAAGAGCCACTCTTCTCCACCTCCCTTCCTTTAACAATCATGGGGGTCAGTCTTTTCCTTCCTCCATCTTAGGGAGTAACAATCCTGGGGAAGTTTGGGCGCACATGGATACTACTTGGTTTGTATGTTGTCAAAGACAGAACAACAGCTCTACCCTCCATGCCAGGGCAACTCTTTTACTCTTCTTTACTTTCTGTGGTAGTTTGAATATATGCCCCCCAATATATTCAGTGTTTTATTATAGTTTGCATCTGCATTGCTGGAGGCAATGTCACTGGGTGGATGTTAAGGTGTGATGGTGGGTTTGAGATTCCATTGTAAAGATATGTAAAGTGTGCCTAGGGGAGTTCCTGAAGTGTGCTGTGCTGTGTGGCTGGTTGGTTTTTCTCTCTCTGCTTGGCCCTGTGAAGGCAGGCCAGCTTCTCCTGCCATTATGGAACTTCCCCTGGATCTGTAAGCTTCAATCAATAATATCCCTTCCTCCATAACTGTGCCTGGTCTGGAAGTTCATCTCAGCGAACCTGAAGCTGTCTGCTACACCCTCTTTGCTGGCTCTTTTAGACATAAACCTGCAAGCAACTTTGGTGTTTGGGGCTGTCTTTTTGAGAAAAGGGCTAAGGAACTTTCTGGCAGAGAACTAGCAAGAAGTGGAGGAGGATGGCCATTGGGATATGAGGACATGGGCTTTCTTCAGTCATCACTCAGACAGATGGGATGGGGCAGAAAGAGTCCCCATATTGCTACAGACAAGGGTGGGTTCCTGAGCTTGGTTTTGTGCTCCGCACACAGAGTTCTCCCAGTCCTAGTCCTACCAGTCCACACTTAGACAGGAACCCATTCAGGTGTGGTAGGGCAGGAAAGGAAGGAAGAAAGGAACTATCACTTCATGGAACACTTCCCCTGCTTGTATAGAAAAAATATGGGTGAACAGAGAGTTGAGAAAGAAATCAGCTCAGCTCATTTATTCCCTTTGCATAGTTATCTATTAGAGCATAAAAAGTGTCTCAATGCTTAGAGCTCAAACAGAATAAATTCATTTTATAGTAGTTTCCACAGTTTCCTCAGAGCCTTATCTGCCAGCCTTACCAGTTTCCTTCAGTGACTGCTTGTTTGTCTGACTCTTTCCTTGGTGCAGCTGTCTTGTATGGGGTCCTCCTCCCTTTGTTTTTTTTTTTTAAAAAAACTTTTTATTTTTTATTATTTTTTTGGAGAGAGACAGAGAGAGAGAGACAGAGGGAGGGAGAGGAAGACAGGCGCACGAGGCAGTGTCTCAGCTGCTGCGAATGAAATCCAGATGTGCGCCCCCTTGCGGTCAAGTGCAGCATTGTGCCCTTGTGTCACTGCATCTGGCTAAACGTGGGACCTGGAGATTAGAACCGCTGGAGATTGGAACCAGTGTTCTTAGGGTTAGGAGGCAGGCGCCTTAACCTCTAAGCCATTTCTCCAGCCCCTCCCTTTGTTTTTATCTGCAGCATCCCCCAGCATGGCCCTGCATCTGACTCAGGTACAGGGAAACCAGTCCTCCTTTATGAGCTAATAATAACAAGTGCTTATAGTCTACTAAAACTTCTGAGATGGGATACTTAAAAAAAGACAATATTTATGGGCTGGAGAGATGGCTTAGCAGTTAAGATCCCTGCCTCCTAAGCTTAAGAACGCTGGTTCCAATCTCCAGGTCCCACGTTTAGCCAGATGCAAAGTGACACAAGGGCGCAATGCCGCACTTGACCACAAGGGAGAGCACACATCTGGATTTCGTTCGCAACAGCTGAGAGGCTACTGGCGTGCCCATCTCTGTCTTCATCTCCCTCTCTCTCTGTCTCTCTCTGTGTCTCTCTCCAAAAAAAAAGAGACAATATTTAGAAAAATGATAGTATTAAAATTAAAAGAATGGAGGAGTCAGCTGGGGCATGGTGGCGCATGCCTTTAATCCCAGCACTTGGGAGGCAGAGGTAGGAGAATCGCCATGACTTCGAGGCCACCCTGAGACTACAGAGTTAATTCCAGGGCAGCCTGGACTGGAGTGAGACCCTACCTCGAAAAACCAAAAAAAAAAAAAAAAAAAAAAAAAAAAATGGAGGATTCTTTTAGATCTGCTAGTATTAATTTTATTTTAAAGGGTATAGAAGCTGGATTCTGTTGTGAGTGGAGTATAGAGGCAGCAAGAGTATCCATGCTCACAAGGAAAAGCACAACAGGCAGGTGGCACTGCTTTGACCTCTTCATATCTGGGCCACCCATTGAAAGCTCTGGGTGAACAGGTCTAAATCCCATTAATTCTAAGTGGAAAGCTCTCCACAAACATGCCCAGAAGTGTGATCAGGTGATTCTACATCCTGTCAAGTTGACAACCATTATTTTTGGCTCCATTAGTCTTCATAATCACTAGATTGTCTTCCCAATAGACAAATGGAAGCAATAAAGGAGCCAAAATGAAAATAAAAGCAGGCCACAGGCTTATCATTAGCAAGATGGGATGTGAAGGCAAGTTGGTTAGGGTTTATAGTGGGAAGGGAAAGGTGATTTGAGCCCACAAGCTCAACTGAATGTCAACTGTTACATTGGTGTGAGCCTGTGACCGTACTTGTTCATGAGAAAGGTGATTCCGATGACAGCTGGACCAGAAGTCGCTAACTGCCCTTCTTCATTGATCTCCTACTAGGTGGGATCTTTCCTATGGTGTGAAAATAACACTTTATGTTGATTCTCCTGCTGACATTTTTCTTGTGACCATCTTTATATAATCATTGGAAAAGAAGAAGCATCACATATGTAGGGTAATGTAAACTAAAACAAATGGTTTTGGGCTGGCTAGAACAAAAAAAATAAGACTCTATAATAGTTCTTGGTAGACTTATGAGGAAGACATTAATTAAGAGTGATAAAATGCCTGTAATACAATATGATATGAACATACCTACACTAATACACATGAACATGCACACACATTATTAGACACAATGAGAGAGAGAGACCAAAACAATGCAAAACCCCAAACAAATATTTTCTATAGAATTGTTTAAAGTCTTCTGTGCTTTATAAAACAGGAGTCATTTCTCATGAGCCTTGGGGATTTTGCCATATTGATCGAAGAACCAATTTTCAGAAACTATAACTCCATAAAACACACTTGGATGTTTGCTTTAATAAGCAAAGCTTTCAAGTTTTGGCTTGGTTCTAATGCTTTTGCTTGGATCATTAAATTCCTTTCCTAATTGCATCTAAATATGTCTTCTACCTCACTTCACTTCTGGTTATTATTTTAAAAGTATTTGTCTTGACTGGTTGGAAAATGAACACTCTGTTTCTATCTATCAGAAACTGTATCCACATCCCCTCCAACATCTCAAAGCAATTGATAGTTGTGACTCACCCCAGTTTCCATCATCAATCTGGAGCAGGAACATCTTTTTTCTGATGATCTTGACAGATCTTCCTTCTCAAATATGTGTGCTACTATGTCTAATTATGTAAACTAGAAATCTCCCACGTCTGTGTAACTGTTCTTTTACCCCTGTGAGCCTGATCGAATCTCTACTAGAATTTCCTCAGGAGGATCTGCTATGAGCTCATCCTGACCTGATGGCTGACTGACATCTCTGGACTTAGTTTTCATGTACATTTTTGCCGTCTTTGACCCATTTCTACTGTTTTTTCCCCTTGCCTCTATCTTTGACGTGCCTTCACCTGGGGTAACTGAGAGCTTGGACTGTTCTGCATACCACTGATACCAGACAAAACGTGTCCATCAGTGACAATGTGGATGGTTTGTAGGATATTCAAACAAAACTAAAAGTCTGATATTCGGTTGACCTAATGAGACAGAATGGTCTAAATTCTGCATATAGTTCTAATGTGCAATCATGGAAATTTATTAGAAATTAATAGGAATCATAGAGTTGGTTATCAAAACTCATGCCCAAGAAACCATACTTTTATTAAATATTAAAATAAAAATGGAAAGGAGAAATTTCTACAAGTATTCTGGTCTAGTTAAGTTTTACAATAGTACCAACCTGTTCTCAGACTATGTTTATTCAACCTATGGAGAGAAAAATGACTTGTAAGTTTTGGAAATAAATTTAATTCAATGTCACCCATGTGTTTTGGAACTGAACTCTTGTAAAATATTCAGACTACACTGAGTTTGTTGGAAAGAAGTCAATAATCACGAGGGACACATTCTCTCTGGGAAGTCACTTAAGTAGGCTAAGAGAGCAAATGAAAACAATGAATTCATTTCTGTTTTAATTTTTACTCAAGTATAAACAATTTGAGTTCATTTTTCATGATTGTGTGCATACAATTGCATATTTACAGCCAACCAATTTTATGAGGGATGCTGTGAAGAAGAAAGGAACTCCCAATTATGAATATATAATTTTGAGCCAAAATCTGACATTTAAGTTTCCCTGAGGGAGAGTCTGAGAAAGTGAATGGGGCGAGAAGAGTCAGATATGTCAGCATGCTGTCAAAGGAGGAAAGGGGAAGAAAAAAAAAGAGCTGTCAGTTGAGATGGAAAAATAGAGGGTATAGAAAAAATATTCTAGCAAACCAGATACAAGCCAGCATATACTACTGCTATATTTGTTATTTCAAAAGTTAACTCACATTTCCAATCAAATACTGTGGCTAAATTCTACACAAATCTGTTGCAGTCTGTTCTGGCATCTAATTTTTTTTCTTATCACATTTCTGCAACTGAATTGTTCCTATGAGAAAGAAAATCATGGTTAATAAAACTCAAATGGAATGATAGAAAAGAAGTCATGAGTGAAGTCAAAAATAGAAGTATATGGAGTCCTTTCCTGAAAGTAACAAAAATCCCAAGTAGTTCATACCAGACTAGTGACAATTAGAGTAACAGGCAGCTGCCTTACCATTTCTATTCTCATGAGTGGAACAAAGGCCCCTACACAAATCTTCTGAACAATGAACACTAACTTTTAGCTATCATTTTCACATCAACAAGCCAATATTTGGAAAAACATTGAAATCATGCCATTGAAGTCCTGGTAATAGCTTTAAATTAAAAAAACCCTGGGGCTAGAGAGATGGCTTAGCAGTTATGGTACTTGCCTGTGAAGCCTAAGGACCCAGGTTTGCTTCCCCAGTACCCACATAAGCCAGATATAAGCAGAAGGTGGCACATGCATCTGGAATTTATTTGCAGCAGCTAGAGGCCCTGGAATGCCCATTCTCTCTATCCACCTCTTTCTCTCCCCCTCTCTCTCAAATAAATAAGTAAACATTTTTTAAATCCTGTATTTTTGTATTAAAAATTAAAATTTAATAAGACATTTCCCATAATATTTTCTTATTTATTAAATCATGGGTATAAACTACATGGAGTTTTCACATACTACATGAACAATGTTTTTTAGGTTTGTTAGTTACACCTTGGGTCAAATACATACCATCTTTTTTTTTTTTTTTTTTTTTTTTTTTGGAGAAAGACAGAGAGAGACAGAAAGAGAGGGAGAAGGAGACAGATAGAGATGGGCACGCCAGCAGCCTCTCAGCTGCTGCAAACAAAATCCAGATATGTGCGCCCCCTTGTGGTCAAGTGAGGCATTGCGCCCTTGCGTCACTTTGCATCTGGCTAAAGGTGGGACCTGGAGATTGGAACTGCTGGAGATTGGAACCAGCGTTCTTAGGCTTAGGAGGCAGGCGCCTTAACCACTAAGCCATCTTTCCAGCCTGATACCATCTTTATCTAAAACTCAAACTGTGTTCAAATTCCTTTAGTGTGTATCTCATAGCCCTTTCTCTTCTGCTCTAAGACCACATCCAAGATATTATTGTGTAATTCGTTATTTCTTCTCGGGATCATCTTGCAACTAAGAGTTTCTTAGACCTTTCTTAGTTTGGATAATATCTTGGTCAATAGCAGTCAGGCACTTTGTACAGGTTTACTCAGCTGAGACCTTTTTGATGTTTTCCCAAACATGCCATGTAAGGTGGGGGTTTGGAGGAATAAGATTTCAGAATTGAATTTAATCCCTTAATCATGTTATCTCTTTAGCTGTTTTTATGCCTAGCATATTTTATTGCTTTCCTTATATTTTTAGTTCACTTAATCTAAAGTATACAGTTGAATTATCTGTATGTGGCAAAATATTTATCTGAGATAGATTTTCTGGGAAGCGTATACATTCTTCTTTTTACTGTTTCAGCTTGTTTCAAAATGCAGACCTCAAGGCTTTTATTGATTTCAGAGACATCTTGCCCCAAGGGATGGGAGCATTACATGCATATTAGAATTACCTCAGTACTGACATATGACCTCAATAGACTGCCTTCCTCAGATGGACTGTTCTCAAAATTAGGCAGAAATCAGAGGCCCAAGAGGTGTCTGGGGGAACACTGATAGCTATGCTCCATCTCCCCCACATCTTCCCCCCTTCCCTCTCTCGCTCTGTCTCTCTCTGTCTCTCTCTCGCTCACTCTCTTTCCACCCCTTCTCTCTCCTTCTCTTTGTGTGTGTTGATATGAAGGTTACTTCAGCTTTCTAGTTCAAAATATTCTAAATCTATTTCAATGTCTTAATTTCTATGTCCTACTAAACCTATGTTCATCAAATTTCTGATTACTGATAGTTAATGTATTATTTGGACCTCTATTCAATGTCCTAATATTTCATATTCTCTCTCATTTATAGATTATGCCCCATGAATAAAACTAGTTATTTTTGAGCTTACTGAAAGGTTTTTATTACTATAATAAACCTCTGGATTAAAATTTTTGAACTTGTATTAGTTACCCTCCAAATGAAAAAGAGAAAACTTTAATGCATTTGGTGTTAATTTTCTTAAACTGAAAAGAATTGGATAGTTTCATATTTTATCTTACAGATGCAAGGATTTTCTCTTATATGTAATATAGAAGAGTCAACTTTAAATATATAAGCAAGCATTGGCAAATCTCTGTTTATAGCAATGCTATGATGTCTATGCTTCCATGTATAGTTCAAGTTGTTAAACAGGGGTGAATCTATGGAAGAACATGATTGGAAGAAATTGGCCCTTCTTATGTTTTCTTTATATTTTAAATTATATTTAGGTCTATCATCCTGTTATATTAATAAAAATACCAACAATATATCATAAGCATATAAAATACACTTGTACAATTAGAAGAAGTTTTAAATTCAATCTAGATTCTATCTGAAGAACAACACACACATGCCATAACTAATCACAAAAATGCTACATAAGCCAGCATGGTAATGCAATTTTACATGAAAAATATATTTTGGTATGGATTCTAACATTACACAAATAGAAACCCTGAGGAAATATGTATCTATGTCTCTGATACTTAGCACAATTGATTTTTCTAGAAATCAGCTTTATTTTTCAGGAGGGAAATGTATTCGCATGGGCAGAATTGGAGGTGATGTTGTCTTCTCCCCATAGCTCATTTCAACACTGTCGGCAAGTCTTGATTCCATAAGTATTTCAAAGTAGGACAGAAAAACATAGTGGTAAAGGTCATTCTGAAGAAATAAAACAAAATAGGTACTTCTGATGTTTTAAATGTGGTATTTGAAGAACCTAAAGACCATTCCAGTCTGTGAGTATTCATACCATTCAAAATAGACCTGCAATATTTTCATTAAGTTGTGTAGGAATAAGTCTCAGCCACAATGTAACTTAAGTATACTCTTCAGGATACGATGAGGACACCATCATGCAAGTTATTAAAACTGAAGCCTACCCAGAGACCACATGACTGCTTCCAGGAGAGCCTCTCCATAGACATTAGAATCACTTAGGCAGAGGCAGCAAACTTTAAGTCCCTTTAAATGTGCTTCTTCAGACCACAAAGGCATGTCTAATGACTCAAATGCAGATTTTTAATAAAGATGTCCATTGAGAATCATTGGGAATTTACTTAGCCAAATCTAAGTCAACCTAGAACGTGACCACTAACCATCATCAACACCAAAGAATGAAACTGACGTAGCAATTCTGACAGGCATAACCTGGAAATTCACAAATTCGCTATTATAATGACACACAGAGAGATAGAGAGCAAATTTTCTTACAAAGAGGACCTTCATGGTTTATTTGTAAGTAACTGGACCCACACAGAAGCAGATAATTTAATATTTCTCACTGTGTGTGATTCTTAGAGTGGACTGTTTCAGTTTGGGAAGGGACTATGTAAGACCACTATTTTATGAAGCTCTTATTTCCAAAATGAGATTGATATATTATAAAGTTACTAAACAATGTTAGTAAGTTTAGGGGGACCTATTAGCTAAAGAAATATTTGTAAAGATAAGACCAAATATCTATCATAAGGTGGCATTCTGATGCTGTTGTGAACAACTGAATTAAAATTAAATTTAGTAACCAAAGTCATCACTCTTGTGTTTCCACAGTGGTTCTACAGACTTGTCCTCTTTTATTTAGGAAATCGAAAACTATTGCACTTGAGTTTAATTTGGAAGGTTGGAAAATTAGTTACATCACTTTCTGTTGCATTACATTGTGTCTTCACATGTAATTTCTTAGTGAGTAGATATCCTTCTGTGAAGCATTTATGCCATGTGTCATCACCAGTCATTCCTTTAGAATCTACTTCTTTTCTTTGCTTTTATTATGTTATCTCCTTCTCCTAGAAGGTTCCCTGGTGGCAGATATTCTTAATGCTGTTTTACTGGTTTTATTTGAGTATCTCATTTCCTAGGCCCTACTCTGAACTGTCTTTTGCAAAGTAGACACAGAGGTGGAAAAATGGCTGGATGCTAATGGATTCACTGATGTTACAATGGGATTTATGAGAATAACCAATTTTATTACCTTTTCTAATGCTCTAAGTAGTAAAAAGAACATAATTTGTGTTTGACATATAGTAATTCTGAAATTAGGGCAAATACAATATGAAGTTCTGTTCATTCATCTCTAACATGAATGATATCCATTTTATTATTTTGGATGCCAACAATTTAATCTGCTTTCAACCCATTTGTTACCAAAAAATCCTTCTTGTTTTACTTTCATGATATTACATTTGAAAAATGAGTGGCTGAAGCTCACATGGAAGCTTTTATCTGATGAATGAACCCAAGAAAGGCAAGAGGATCGGCAGGAGTGAGACACACTCAGAGTACTGCATTTCACTACCACTCTGATAAGGTTGGTTTAAGTCAACAAGAAGTGTTTAAGAGCATCCTGATCAGCTATTCATGATAAATGCATTCAATCCAGTAAAGTTGTAGGTCACAATGAATGTATGGCTGGTCAAAGATCTTTTCTTTGAATGATCTTTCCTCTTTTCTCCCCCAGATACACCCTGTCCTTCTTTTCCCTTCATTGCTTAACCTGTTTTAAACAGCAAGACATAATGTTACTAACAATTACATGAACGTAAATTACAATGTGAATGTAGTTTACAATCAAAGAGACAGATGCATATTCCCTAGTCTGGTGTTCACTTAATACACTCCACTCTGTCCAGGGCAGTGAACCTTTGATTCATTTCACTGTATACATCTGAGCAGTCACAGTAAATGTACACTGAACATGTAATTTTCTATATGCCTCCCCAGGGTTCTACCTCAAAGCCTCAGACAGGAACAGATGCAAAGGAAGGCACTCAATACATATCACCTACGCAATTAAAAGTATGGAGGATTGAATCCAATGAAAACCCTTTCTGAATGAAAAAGAAGGTAAGAATACTCATTTTTTACTCCAGAAATAGAAGAATATTTGCAGAATAGCAGTTATATCCAAACATGTTTCTTGAACAAATTATCCATATGGCATTACTTGTGCACAATTTTTGTTGCCAGAATAAAATGATTTTAGGGGTTAGTAGTACACAAATTCTTATTTGTGTTTTACAAATATTTGCTTTGTTTTAAATACAATTTATCTGTAAGAGAAAAAGAATGTAAAATCAATATGGTGTAGAATTTATTAATATATTTCCTTTGTATATAATAAAATGCTTGTAATTTTTTTAATTGTGAAAAAAGTCAGATTTTATATGATCTCATACAAAACTTACAATATTTGTTTTTATATCAGTATTAAAAGAATGGTCCTTTACCTGGGATACTATAATTTAAGCTTGGAGAAATAAACTCATATCACAAAATCTTGAAATCTTAAAGTAAAACTAACCATATTTTGCATAAGAATTTTCAGCATAATGAATTGGAACACTTCATTTTATAATTAATAGAAAATACACTTATTTTTTAAAGGTCACTAAAATAGGTATTAGGCTGATAAGCACTAGACCCTCCCTGCATGATGAATTTTACACCAAGCCATAGCATGCCTGAGAATTAAACGGACAGAAGTTTCTGAACCCCATAAATGTAATCAATCTTAGATCACACACTTCACAATGCAGGTGTGATTTAGTGCGATCAAGGAGAAGGACTGAGGCTGTCTGGAGAAGATCTAATAAATGAATAAGGGCCTTCAGTACCTCAAGGACAAAAGCAAGACCATAAAATTGGTCCTCTTCCAATTCATATGAGCAAGGGAAATCAGGGAAAGTCTTTTAGTTGAAATGTATTTTCTTTTCCTATCAGAAGAGTACTTTCTTCAGTTCCATGCATCATATAATTATACAACATAGGTAAAAACAGTTTACACACATACATGTAAACCAGATTATTTAGTTTCTGATCCTTACTAGAGCATAAGATCAAAGTAAATCCTTTAAGATTAGCTATAAGGAATTATTAATACTGTTCAGGGTATGATTTCTGAATTATGTACATGTGAATGCTTTAAATGCTTTAGGAAAAATATCTGGTTTTCTTCCTCTGTATATGCATGCCTATCTTTCTTCTAGATCAGTAGTTATGCTAAACTCCTAGTTCTCTGGTTCTTGAGTTAAGCCAGCTACTGACGACACAGGCAATTATTGGAGTGGGAGCAGAATCCTTTTGGAGTTCCCTTCTCTCTGGAATGATGAATGGAAGCTATTGTGATACTGGCTCAGTGAAAACAATAAAGAGGAATGTTCTACCTATATACCTAGAACCAAAAAATATTAGTGAAAAATAACATTCTATTGTAAGCCATTAATGTTTGTGATTATTTGTTATATGATAAACCTAGCTTTCACACTCACAGTGTTTCATAACATGCACATTACATTTAGAATAAAACTAAAACACAGCTGAAACTTACTATTCATAGATTCTGTGCTTGTGAATTTTCATAATCATTACATTTACTTAAAACTCCAGATGTAGTACTCTCTGACACTATGGCCATTCCTGGAAACGTGTAGAGAGGTTGGCAATATGAGACTTCTGCCCACTGAAGTTAATTTTAGTCCTTTCTAGCATAAACATTCATCAATTTTTATGTCTTGTCAGTATTTTTTTTTTTTCCTTTTTCACTGTGTATGCAGTTTTTATGTTGTGGTATGTATGTGTTGTATGCATGTGTGTGCAGATGTTTACACACCGTGTGCACATATTTAAAGGCCCAAGGAAAACGTTGGGCATCTTCCTCTGTTGCTGTGTGTGGTTTCCTTGAAAAAGAGTCTTACACTGAACCTAGAGCTGCCATTTTCAGTCAGAATGGCTACCAAAAACCCTTGGAGTTTCTCCAGCCTCTGACCCCCACAGAACTGGGGTTACTGATGTGCATGGAAGTGGGTATTGGTTGTAGCAAATATGTTACGTCAGCTCCTCTCAGGCCCTTGTGCATCAAGTCCTCATGCTCACTCAACCCTCCTCTCATGCCCAGATTTTTACCTGTGTGACAACGCAGCGCGTGCCTCATTTAAAGTTCTACACTTGGAGCTTCCTATTTCTCTCTCAGGCTGACATTCCCTTTAGAGGTAAATTATGTGCGACTCAGATTACTACACTCCAAAATACAAATACTGGGCTACTGTAAAATGTTCATACCTGTATGTGGTGAGGGACTGGATCCTCAATTTGGCAAAAATATACTCAAGTTAAAGGTCTAATAAATGAAGCCAGCTTCTAGAATGAATGTTTATTACAGATTAAGTAGACATTTTCTGAGTTGTTGTGGGAACCCAACCATCATTTTTAATATTGTTTCTCTGGGAAAATACATTCCAAGTTCCAAACAATTGATTCACAAATTAGCATCTGGAATACTACCAGATTTTAAAATGTGGACTTCTACATGGCAAAAAATGAGGAATGCCCAGAAACAAAGAGATAATTCTTAGGCTTTCTATCCTCCCTGTGCATGGGCAGTAGCTTAATAATGATAAGACTGTCTCACAAGCTTGGAAATACATATTTACTAAGCACACACTTATGAGATTAATTTTTTTCATGTAAATTTTGGCTACATAATTATTAGCTCCATGGGAGAAATTTGGCTCTAGAAGCCATGAAGAAAAAGTTACATATTATAGGGCGTCATGATCCTGCTCAGAGGACATCTTTGTATGAAAAATGCCCTGGTCTGTACCTGGGCAAGCATCTGCAGTAGATTTTTATCAGAGCACAGCCTACTGCAATCACTCATGGGAATGTCTTAATGACTCCTTATTGGATTTTCTTACTGATTATATATGATAGTCTTAGAGTGAAATGAATAAATTTTATATTAAAGAAAGTGGGCCTGATTATTTTATGATTTTATGTTCATTTTATGATTATATTGTAAATTAGAACATGTAAACAAAACAAAAAATGAGAATGAATGTATTAATGGTCAAAGTCTACATTTAATATACATCAAAATATATATTAAAACAGTTTTATATTTGGCTATCTATATTACTGGGAATGAAGTATATGTCACTGGGAAAGACATCTAGACATTATCAAAGTGAGTAGTTACAACTCTCATTAAAATATGTTCTAGTTTTAAATCAGGCTTCACTGGCATATTTACAGAATGCAAGCAATCTTGTGAAATAATTGAGTCTATCACAGGTTCTAAAGCAAATCCAGGATTCCACTGTCCACTGAACATGCTAATTGAATCCGACCTTGCAAAAAGATAAAGCAAAGAATGTTTTCTCTAATTGCAAAGGTCCTTGGCTGGGTACAAATCCCTATTTATCACTTCACACTTGGGTGACCCCTGGTGTTCCATGCAGATCCTGTTTCTCAGGAAAAGATTCATAATTTGCAAAATAAGTCCATTACTTCTTTAATGATGAATCATAGAGTACTTGGGCATGAAGCGAGGAAGAAAGTGCCAATTTATTTCACAGGGATTTTCAAAACTCCCTAGGTTATAGATAACCTCAATGAACAAAGTGGCAGAGTAATTATTACTATCCAGTTCCGTACT